>ML685756.1:19363957-19393010 GCA_007922175.1 Pelusios castaneus | reverse complement strand
AAGTGCCACAGGACTCTGTTGTCTTTCTACAATAGACTAACACGGCTACCCCTTTGGAATGTATCTGTATTGTAGTGGATGACTGGTTAATTGCCTTATGTTAATGATTGTGACTGGTTTACCTGTGTATGCACAGGAATTAGAAGATTAGCTTCCAAGAAGTAGTCCCTAGGTGATCTCCATAGTTTATTTCTCCGCAAGAGAAGGCCCTGCCATGACAATTTCTGAGAGGAGGCTTGACAGCCTACTTTAAGAGCTATAAAAGAGAAGGCTCACCTTGATCCTGCTATCTCTAGTTTGGTTAAACTACGAATTCTTTGAACTTTCTTTTTGTAGGATGTCCTTTGACAATAGATCAAGTTGTGTTGAACCCTGCTCCCACCAGGTGCTGCCCCCCTCCCTTGCCTTCTCACATTTACCAGCCTGTGTGGGAGCTGATAGCTCATGACCCTCCCTAGGATCACTACCTTCAGTTTTTGAACCTCTAGCTTAAACATTGAACAGGGAACGTGTAAACCATAGGTCAGAGATCTTCCAAATATTTATTTGGTAATACTCTGGAAAACACATGTAAAGCCTCTAACAGTTTCCCTTTAAACTGCCTTTGGATTCTGGCTTATTGGGATAATTCCAGAGGGACTTTTCAAAATCAGTAGTTAATTCCATGACTGCTACTATCCTGAATGATGGACACTGGAAATCACTTGTATGTATATGGATCTTTCAATCATTTGTAACTCTTTTTACTTCCTTTTTCCTTTTATTATTAAATCTTTAGGGTTTTTTTAATTAGTAGAGGATTGGCATCAGCATGATTATTGGGTAAAAATCTGAGGCTTATATTGACCTCGGGAGAAGTGTGACTGGTCCTTTGGGATTGTTGAACCCACATAGGATGAATTAGGTTTTCAGTAATCCTTCTCTATATTAGACTTGGCTCTTTGGATAGGAGCCCAGGGCTGCAATACTAAAAGGGAATCATGTTGGGTTTCTTGTTAACCAGTGTGATATACAGAAGCTGTTTTGTTTCTGGCTTGGTAAATCAAATTATAATATGAGCCACCATTTGGGGGGATTGTCTGTCCCATTCTGCAGCTTGCTCTGAGTGTGGCATTCTCAATGTGGCCCAGTAAGGTACCTAGTCACACTTATCTAAAAGCAGAAGTTGAGGTTCTGCCCCAACAAGATCAAGGGCAAATTGCCATTGACTTCAGTTGGGACAAGGTTTCATACACAGTTTTTTGTGGTTTTTTTTTTAATAAAAAAGAGGAAAAACTGTAAAGCTATTTGTCTAAGTAAATTAGAATATCAAATAAAAACAGGCTAAAATTGACATAATTAATTTGATGCCAACTATTCACTTATCTCTAGTTCCATTTTTGAAAGGAGATTGGGACACAAAACTCTAATCTGGTATTCACCAGAGAGTGTTGGGAGTGACAAGTGTCCATTAATGAATGGTGTGTTCAAAGTAATTAGAAAAATAAGACTGTACTTTTACCAATCTGACACTAGGTTGCTTCCTCCCCCCCCCCCCACTCCAGTACATTTACCATAGACTGCCAGATATACAACCTATACTCAATTTTAATGCAATGCCTTTTGTGTGTTTTTTTGAAATAAAAAGTGTAAAAAAAATTTGCTGTAAAATTACTTCCTTTTAATCTTAATTGTTTCCTTATTTATGCAAACTCAGCTTTCCTAAACAGCATGGATTTTCTAGCTACCAGGGATATGAAATAATATTGAGATCATAGTACTTTATTGATCCTGTAATTAGTAGGTATTTACCTTGTACTGTCTATGTATATGTAGTGTTTTGTTTTTATTTAATGTTTATGTAATCTTGAATGAAGAAAAAGAAAATGTGTTAAATAAAAAGTATGACTAGATAATTATGAAGCATGTCATGTCTTGTCTTGTCTTTATTCTTTTCACATCTTGTCCTAGATACATAGAGTGAGCTACAAATGAAATACAGAATTGCCTTCTGAGGTTCTTGAATGTGCAATCACCAAAGAAATTTGTATACAAGTTTCTTGTATATCTATGGAGTCTTGTGGATGTGGAGAATCCTTTGCGCTTACAGAGAAAATTCTTAAAATATCACAGTAAATTAATTATGGTGCAACCAGAGAATTGCCTTTGTTTGTTGGGGTGAGGGGTGGGATGATTTTGTTTTGCAATGGTGTGAAGAATACTGCCTGATAGACACATGCTGTGAAAGCTACAAAGAGCAGAAACAGTATTGGTTGAAAGTTCACTCATTCTCAATAGAAGATACTTAAATGTCGACCTCCGTACTGCTAGTTAATTAGCTAGATTAGATTTTTATCACTTTCAGAGCACAAAGAAGGACACGACTCTTTCAGCAGACCATATACAGATAAATATGTAGATCACCCAGCATCTTCTCATTTTCCTCCCCCAAAACAGACCCAAGATTCCTCCTAAAGGAACATGATCTAACCTAAGGAGGGACAAAGAATGCCGGTTGAGCTAAATAGCAGTTATTTTTAACTAATCCTTGTAAATGGTGTCTATATATGGTGGGTTTCAGTGCTTTAGAAAGGGGCCTGTGCTGTATGGGTTGGGTTGATTTTGACATGAGAGGGATAGTGTGATGGGATGTGTAATCCACACGTGATTTTTATATATATGAAACCATATTATACCAGGAGGGATGACCTAATGGATGATCAAGCCCAGCCAGGGAGGGACTGGGTCTTCATAAAGGAAACAATTAAGGACTGACAAAGGAGGTGTCATGGTAGAGATCCATGTGGTAGCTCTCTCTGTCTCTTGGACTAAGAGAAGCCTGAGCCCTTGCCCAGAAACCTCCCTGGAGAAACAGGAGCTAATCAGGGACTGCAGCCCGCCTGAATCCCTGGGTAGAGGGAGAGAGTAGCAGCTCCTGAGAAGTGGGAATGAAAGCCAAGAACTCAGGCTGGTTTGAAGTGGAGGCTAGTTTGCAAGGAAGGCAGCTACCAACTGAGCTGAAGATTCAGATCTTTAGCTATTTTTTTGTTGGATATTTAATGAAGGTGTTTAAGGCCTTACAATGTACAGATCTGGTTTGGCTGGAGGGTCAGTTCATGACAACAGCTGAAATAAATTAAAGAAACTGTGGCACAGCTGTTGCAGTGCTATGTACAGCTGACAAGGTCAAGGGGCAACTTTGCCAGAGACGGACATGCTCATTATCAAAAAGTCTTGTCTGTGGGTTGGGCTACCACACTGTGGAGGCTGTAAAATCCCTGGATGGATAGTGGAAATGAATAATAGTTGGAATTTGAAATGTATTGACTACAACCATGTTTGTCCTACTTTTATGATCACTTTCCACAAACATTCAACAAGCAGTTTGTACTATGAAGAATACTAATTAAAAGCCCATTTCAAAGTCATGTGTGTATCGGTGTTGATGGAAAACAGATCTGTACATTAGGACAGAAGTATTTGTCTTAGTATTTTCACACTGAACCCATCACAGAAACATCACAATGTGTTATCTTATCACAACTAAACAACCTGCTTCAAATATCAGGTGTTCACAAAGAACTGTTTGAAATTACTCTGTAGAATTAAAAACAAAACTTCTGAAAAATGGTCAATAAATAATTTGAAACATGAATATATTTCAGGTAATTGTAGTTTGCTCTTAGAGGCTACATTCATCTAATAAAAAATGTCATATGATCTGTGCACTCAGTTCTGGTCCAGGCACTTTGTGCTTTACTGTACAATATTTAAATTCCTTTGTTTAGGAAAATTCAGCGAGCTCCCAAAGCCATACTCTGATAAATGTCCACTCTAATTTCAGATCATTACTATCAACCAAATCGAGTAAATGTAAACTTGATAAATTCAGAGCACCTGCTGTCTTAAGTACTATTTTCAGTTTAACAAAGCTTCATAAAGCTTTTCTCTGACATCAGTTGGTTAGCTAGTGATGCATTTGACTGCTCAGGACAGCTGACTTGTGCAGCTGATGTGTATAACCAGCCTCCGTTCTTTCACTGATCTGATGTCAGAATTTCATAGCATCTGAATTCTTTAATAATTTGGTCTTCACAGTGTGATATATCAAGAGCAGTAGGAGAGTCATAGAGGGAAGATATATAAACCCCAGAATGCTCTGAGCGCTGTTCCTTGCAAACTAGCAAAAGTTAACAGAGTGTAATTAAATAAACAAGGAGTCCTGTGGCACTTTTAAAGACTAACAATGAATGTAATTAGGAGCAGCTGAGGCTAATCATGGCCCAGCCAATTATCTGGTAAAAAATCCTTGCTCCAGACAAACAGGGCACAAGCTAGAGGTGGAGTTAGAACTGAGCGGTGTTGTGTTGTGCAGAGGAACAGGAGGAGAGCAGTGTTGAATGGGGGAACAGAGAAGAGCTTGGAGGAAGGAATGGATCCTCAGAAACAGAATAGTTTTTGAAACAGGACTGAGCTATTTCCAGGCACTGGGGAAGTAGGATGCTAGAAGGACAGAAGGGGGTTAAAATTAGCCCAGGAGACAAACAGTGCAGCTGTAAGTACAGCATTTGCAGCAAATAGCTTCCATTTGTAGGGTCCCTGGGCTGGGACTTGGAGGATCGAGTGGGCCTGGGTCCCTACCCTCCTTCTCAACCCAACAGATCCCACTGGAGGAACCTTACCCTGTCTTCCCAATGAAGGAAACTGGTGGCATCCTAACGCACAAAAAGAGCCAGAGGCATGAGCTGGTGTTTTTCCACAACAGATACAAAAAAAAAATACTATCAGCTGGAGGGGACTAAAAGGCAACAGAAATAATGGGCCAGACCTTTAGGAGGTGTAAATCATCATAGAGCCTTTGAAGTCAATGGCACCATATCTAGTTATGCTGTCTGAGGATCTGGCTTTATTTCTTATATATATTCCTTTATTCCAAAATTAAACCCTCTATACTGTGACACAAAAATAACATTATCAAAATGGTAAAATATCACATAAGTTTTCCAAAGGAGAGACCATACCTTTCTTTTTGTTTGTACAGAGCCTAGCATATTTGGGGTGTTAATGTAATAAGGGGAAAAAAATTCTCTCTACACTAGGAAATTGAATCCTTATTGAAAATAGTTGTCAACAATGGCTCCCCCGAACCAATTCTGAGAGCAGATTAACCGTTAAAATATCTGAGAAATCTTAAAGCTCAAGCTCACAAAGACAGTTTAATCATGAGAATATCAGCTTTTATTTTTTCAATGAGTTCCTACGACATGGTTGTACAATTTCCTATTTTAGTTCTTTATGTATAATGAAAAGATATTTCAAATGAACTAATAAGATGTATTAATGGCATTTATCTGTCTCTTAAGTATCATGATTTTGGTGATGAATCTATATATTATTTCCATATATCTTCATGTTTATCTTTTGTATCTTGTAATTTGCAGATATTGCAGTCAATGAATTTATCCATTTCATTCAAGTTATGTGAAGGAGGTTTACTCTATAAATGATTCATTTTAATTTCCTGCAGTTAAATTTATACCCTTACTCTGCAATGCACCTTTACACTGCTTGCCTTAGTGTAGATGTAAACTAGGTCCTTACTGTGCACTGTTGTAATCCGCTCCCACCGCCTGCATAGATACTTGCAATAAACTCTCTCTCTCTTGATGGCTAATTCACCATGGAAGCCAAATTTTGCACACTCCTCTCATAGAACTGCTTCCACTGGATGATAACCTTCATGTTGGACCGCCACATTGGATGGATGCACAACTCAAGACTAGAATTTTGTATATTCCTGGACCAGTAACTCTCATCTAATTGCATTCTCTGTGGCTAGATTTTCATGTCCCTACATTCTAAAAAGATGTTAAAACTTCCTCCTCTTCAGTGGTGGATTACTGCATGGGCCTCTGACGAAGTGGGTCATATAGAAAATCTGTTAGTCTATAAGGCTGTGTCTACACTGGTAAATTAAGTCGACTTAAGCTCGGCTTAAGTCGACTTAATGTGCCCTGCATCTACATTACACTTTGCTTAAGTCGACTTAAGCAAAATAAAGTCGACTTAATGAAAATTAAGTTGACTTTATAAAACCACCTTTCTACTCGACCTAAAGCTTAATTTGACTTTTTAAAGTTGAATTAAGCCAGTGTAGCCCTAGGGTAGCCCTAAATCGACTTAGGGCTACCCCAGAACTACACCAATGCCCTGCCTGCTGGGGGGGGCTCAGGGGGAGCCTGGCATGCCCCCCAAAGGGCAGGGCATGTGGGCAAGGTGTGATGCTGTCTGGATTTAGGGAGACAACAGAGTCCTGTGGCACTTTTAAAGACTAACAGATTTATTTATCACATGAGCTTTTGTGGGAGAAAATCCCACTTCGTCAGATGCTTTGAAGCGTCTTCAAAGCATCTGAGGAAGTGGGATTTTCTCCCACGAAAGCTCATGCGATAAATAAATCTGTTAGTCTTTAAAAGTGCCACAGGACTCTGTTGTCTTTCTACAATAGACTAACACGGCTACCCCTTTGGAATTGGATTTAGGGAAGCATTTATGATATTATTTTCAATGGATATCTCATAAATTCTCTATAATCCATAGGAACTATCATGTTTGGTATCAATAGAAAGGTAGTAATTTGCTGGGAATGATTATATAGTTTATGTCTAGGGATTTTATTTTGATTAGAAATTAGAATTTGATGTTATATCCATACTTTAAGGACACAAGGAACCATTGTGTCCTTAATGTTTAGGAATGTGCAAGGACAATGGTCCCAGGGAGTTACCTGATGAGTCATTAGGACACAATGGTTGTATTCCTTATGTCTTTAATGGCTCATCAGGTAACTCCCTGGGACCATTGTCCTGGTACATTCCTAAACATTAAGGACACAATGGTTTTAACATAAGTTAAAGTATGAATATAACACCAAATTTTAACTTCTAATCACAATATAATTCCTAGACATAAACTATATAATCATTCCCAGCAAATTACTACCTTTCTATTGATACCAAACATGACATAGTTCCTATGGATTATAGAGCATTTATGAGATATCCATTGAAAATAATATCATAAATGCTTCCTAAATCCAGACAGTGTCACACCCTGCCCACATGCCCTGCTAGGGTCCCTGTCCCCCTTTGCCCCATTGCACACAAGGGGTGCCCCCCCACCACCGTGGACCTACCCAAGGTCCCCCTAGCCCCACAAAGTCGACCTAGAGCATCCAGTGTGGACGCTCTAGGTCGACTTTGTAAGTTCCCCTTTAAGTTGACTTTAATTTTAAGTGTAGACACACTAAGTCGACTTAACTAAGTCGTTAGTTAAAGTCGACTTAAAAGTGCAAATGTAGACATAGCCTAAGGTGCCACAGGACTCTCGTTGTTTTTGCTGTATACAGACTAATACGGCTACCCCTCTGGAAATGTCATGAAAATAAATGTCTACACACAGCTGCAATGAGCAAAAGTCAAGACAGAGATGTAACAGAACATTAATTATCCCCTGTATACAATTTTAGTACTTTGTATATAGGCATCCATTCTGTGCTCAATGAAGGATCTGTAATATTCCAAACAAAATACTTGGATACTATGCGAATACTAATAATGCCAATGTTGCATGTCTGAAGTTAAAATGATTCCAGATTGTCAAATAACAGGCTCAAATGAAATTATTTAATGAAAGATTATTTATCAGATTAGTACAGCATTATACAGAATAACAGAAATAATTATAGATATATTACCACCCTTTATGTAAGGTTAAGAGCTGTCTGTGTGTGTGTGTCTTTCACTGTAACTGGTGGGATGCACAGTTTCATTCCCTAGCTAAGTGCTAAAACTCTCATTATACCAGGTTTTTAGATAAAGAGCTCTCTGACAAAAATTCCACCCCAGCACCACATAGTCCAATGTCATTTCTTATGTTCTGTTGGTATTTCCTTTAATATCTGTACAGTCTTAATTTAATTGGTTGATGTGTGAAGGCATAATTATTCACAGTGGAGAAGACCAACATTCTTACTGTTAATGTCTTTCCCTATTTATTCTCCAGTAGGAAACATCTGCTGTTACAATCATCTCTCATTGAGATATAGTAGGGGAATAGTTTCCAAGAATATCTGTGGTTCTATAGATATGGAGGTGCCAAGGATTATTAGATAGCGCCTAATGCATACAATTCATGAATAAGTTTACTTACAAGTAAACAACTGGGCCTTAGAATCCAAATATGCTCTTTGTTAATATTATAAAGATTCTAAGGAATAGATAATATATAAATGAATCAAATATAGAGAAAGTAAAGGACTAAAAGGGTTAATCCTTACTAACAGACACTATCACCAACATCAATTATACAATGTAATGTCTTTTATCTGGACCAGTGTGTGATAGTCTCCCAGGAGATATTCAGGATATATGTATAGTAAACACCGCATAGAGTAAGAAGACTTACGTTAATTAATATGGCTTCTCCTGACGCATCTTGGCTCCAAGTGGGGATTTCCATAGCCTGTTCAAAATATTTCTGCATTGACACTTATTGGTTTCCAAAGAAATGGGGTGACAGGTTGGGAAAGCATCCTCTCAAACATGCACAAAATCCAAGATTTAGCTCCCTACATGAATATAACATGAACAAAAGATGAAACTGACTGCATCAGCACTTAGCTAGTCACAGCCACATGAAGAGCTAAATTGGAATAGTAATCTGAACAATTAACAAACACCATCAGCATGATTCCTCCCACAAGAGAAGGTATGCTGCATATACAGATAATTCTTACATTTTTTGGGAGAACTAGCTATTAGAATTGAGGAAATGGGGAAGTGGTGATACACCATTTAAAAACACCTACTCTTTCAGTTTCTGTGGCTCTCTAGCTACTTCTTCTTGGATCTGTGTATAGCTGTCAACATTTGAAAATGTTTTCAATTTACACTTGTCTGCACAAGTCATGGGTCTTTGTGACTAATTGGTTGGAGTGGGTAGATTATTAGTTTGTATTTTCCTTTAATTACTTGATTGTAGAATCCACAGTTTATGACAACATTAAACACACTCAAAATATCTATCATTTTCATCCCTCCCTCCAAGTGCATCTGCCAGGAAAAACTAACATGTTAAAGTACAAAAATATCTTAAACAGGAGTTATGGGCTTAATGCAGAAATTATGGGGTAAGGATTTATGGCCTGTGTTATGTGCGGGATTGGACTAGATGATCAAAATGATCCTTTCTAACATTAAAATCTATTAATCTTATGAAATTCAATCTTTAAAACTCGTGCAATTGTTTTCCTGCTCTTATTTGTTATTTTCTTTTTCCACCTTGCACAAGGAGAGGTAAATGATGAAGTAGGCAGGTCACTGAGACCAAGTGATCTAGATTTCTTGGTAAACTTGGTGCAATCAACCAATATTCATTTTAATGTAACAAAATGTAATCTTCTTCATCTAAGAACAAAGATTTTAGGCCTTACAAGATGGCACGAGAGAGCTTTATCCTGGGAAGCAGTGTCCCTGAAAAAGATTTGGGAGTCATGGTGGATAATCAACTGAATATTAATTTTCAAGATAGCACTATGGCCAAAAGGACTAATAAATCCTTGGATGCATAAAAAGGGGAATCTCAAGTAGGAGTAGAATGGTTGCTTTATGTCAGTATTTGGCACTGGTGTGACTTTTACTGAAATACTGTGTCCAGCTCTTGTATCCACAATTAAAGAAGGATGTTGATAAATTGAAGAGGGTTCAGAAAAGATCCATGAAACATGATTACAGGCTTGGCAAATAGTGATAGATGCAAAGAGCTCAATCTTTTTCCTTTAACAAAGAGGTTAAAGGGGTAACTGGATCACAGGCTGTAAATATTAGTTGGGAAAGAAATGTCTGAAAAAAGGAATCCTCAGGAAAGGAAAAGCAGAAACTGAAAGATCCATTGTGGATACCTCACATGAATTCTTACAGATTAGGAATATTAGCCAAGATTGTGAAATTTAAAGTTTTATCAAGTATTTGAACTTATGGTTATGTGGTATTCCTTCAAATTTCTAGAGTTACTGTAAGATTTGATCTTCTTTATTCTCCTTGTCTTTGATTCCCCCTCCTTGGCAACACATAGCTAATACAGATCCCTCTTAATGAGGCTTTTGGTCCCCAGACAGACCCAAATTGTGTGCTGTGCCTCAAATGAGCCTTCATTTTCCAATAAGAAGTTTTTAATCAACACTTCAATTAGTGCAACGAATTCACAATCCCTCAACAGGCTTAGATTGAATCTCTACCTTGGATTAACAGAGCAAAGAAAAAAAGTGTGAAATGAACAGTAACATACTAAAACATACTTTCTAATATAATAAACAATGATAGAAAGCTGGAGGAAGAAAGAAAGCTTACGAATAGCCACCCGAAATTACAAAACCTAAAATATGTATTCTAAAATATGATAGATGCCTTGATGCAAAAAATGTCTTCCTTAAGAAAGCATAGCTCTCCATATATCAATGTAGGGAGTTTCATTCCTAAATTTTATATGCTAGAGAACATTCAAACACATTGCTTTTCCTTGGTTTAGACTGTTGCAAATAATATTCATTACTGTAATTTGCATTTACTGTTTGAGGTGAAGTGATTGAATGAAAGAAAAATAAAGGAATCACAATGCTGCATTTTTATATACTGAGAAAGCATATTACTCTAGTGCATGTGCAATCTCTTTCTTACTTGCTCACTCTCATTTTGCCCCAGGGAAGCAACTTCTAGAGAAAAACAATTAGTTTGCTCTTTTCTTGTTTTCCCCCTACTATTTCCTGAATCTTAACACCGTAATAATGAGATTGTACTTCCCTTTAAATTTCTCTGTCTTTGCATGATTAGCCTTATTTTTCACTTACTGAATATCCTCCAAGTGTCCAGTCCTGCAAAAGATGAATGCATATACTGACATTTTTATATTTTTATAGTCCAATTGACTTGAAAGGGACCACTCAGCATTGTGCAAAGGTAACCATGTGTGGAAGTTTGGGCAGAATCAGGGTCTGAGAGATGACATTTCATTTCAATTCACTGAGTTTTAGCAAGTGCAGGGCTGGATTTCTAATTAGGCACAGTAGGCACTGTTAAGGTGCTGTTATGAGTACCCCATAAACTGGCCGCCACCTCCCTTGTGATATAAAGTCATAAGATGTTGTTTACCAGATACTTCCCCCAGGTCACATAGAGATTGTTTACTAGATACGCTCCCCAGGTCACGTAGAGAAACTGTTTAGGCTTGTGACCATCAACATGCTTTATTTGGACCCTAATTCGCTTTCAGCCAGCTCCCAAAGGGGTGGGTCATCCCCCTCGCCCATGTCAGGGCATCTGGAGGGCAAGTCAATCATGGCCCCCCCACAGGGGTGTAGAAGGCTCTGACCCGGAACCTAGAGAGCTGGTGAAAATTCCTTTGCTCAAATAAGGACAGGAGGAACTGGGCAGCCTATCGCCCCCCATTCCTACTGCAGCGAAACCTGGCCAATCACAGCCCTCGGCAGGAAGCAGAGGCCTAGGCCATAAAAGCTACCATGCCGCATGGAGCAGCAAGGAGTCTCCTCGAGTTAACTGCTAGGCCTGATCACCCCGCAGTAGGAGTTCCCCCGAGAGTGCCGGCCCGAGTCGATTTCAACCTCCACCTTAAGACGTCATGCTGTTGCTAATTACCTGCCTGATAGTCATGGTACGTATGTGAACCTGAATTACCCCCCACGTTTACTTCTCATGATTGTTTCCGTTCCCTTTAAATGTATATAGTTGAATGTGAATAACTCTTCTACCTCAGTTTTAACCCAAGGTATTACAATTGGTGTAGGTTTGGGGATTATTGTTATGCTTATTGTTTTATGTATTGTATTCTGTCTTGTTATACTTTGTCTCTGAATTATCAAGAGAGTCCAAGAGGAGGGTTTATTCTGAAAGCTTTACTCCTGTGTAGATCATTGTATGTTAAACTGTTAAGTAATCCCCTGGGGTTATTTTGTTATCTGTAAAGCTGACTTCTGAGTTTAGTTCAGCTAGCAGCACAACTGTTAACCGTTTGCGTCCCAAAGAGGGAGACTAATAAAGTTTATTATTTTTGGCCACCACTTTAAGTTTCCAGGAGCCTTCCTTCTCTCATCCTTTACCTACTGCGGACAGGCACATGCCTGGGACACTGCCATCCTAGGGTCAGCTAAATTGTGGCAGATTATCAAATGGGCTAATGGCCCTGACCAACCTGGGTCCTCTGCATTAATACCAGAACTCTAGCCTTTCCCCTTGCTCCTCTTCCTCCTCCTCTCTCCCAGGGTCCTGCTGCCCTTCTTCTTCTCTTCTGCCCTGAAGCCAGAGGTGAGCATTTCCCCCTTCCCAGAGCTGGCCGAGCCAGTCACCCTTGTCCAGTGATTTTCAAACTATGGGTCAAGACCCAGTACTGGGTCCCCAGACCCTCAGGTACTGAGTTGTGGCACCCCTTGCTGCCACTGCCAAAGGACTGGAATGCATTGCTCAAAGATGTAATTGTTGGGTCGTGGGCATAAATAATTTTTTTTTCAACTGTGTCCCAAGAAAAAAAAGTTTGAAAACCACTGCCCTAGTCCCTCTCCCATCCTCTCTGCACAGAGATGGCATGGCCAGCCCTCTCCTGTCACCCATCCTCAATCTCCTGCATGAAAACCACAAAAGTCAACTGTAGGTAGGGCCATGCTGAAGATGCTGACCCTGTGCAAGTGTTGTATTTAGTTGTATTAAGTGTCTGTAAAATTTGAGAACGTCTGTGGAAACAGTTACATTTATATCAGATGAAAACTTGTGGCTTTGGTTACATTCTACACTATTAATGGACCTTATATTGTTTTGTAGGAAGATTTGGGGGAAGGGATTAACTGATTTTAAATCTATTGTGTGTTCTGTAGTCTGTTCTTCCATCGAATGTTGCTGCAGCTTTTCTGTTTTTAAATCACGAAGATACTCTCTGAGTTATGGCTAAAATTCAAAGCAGGCATCCTGTCTTATGGTTGCGAAACAAACCCAAATGTTATATATTTCAATGACATTTCTGTTATGCTTAAAAATTCTTTTAGAAAACCCATGGTCCTCCATCAAACCTCCTCCTAAACTTCTTAAATAGTTAGTTTTGCAGATAAGAAATCAATGGCTTGATTTTCAGAAGTGCTGGGAACCTGTATCTACTCCTTATGTCTAAGGGAGTTGCAAGTGACTAGCACCTCTGAAAATCAGACCACATATTTTCAAACATGAGCATCTTAACAATGTCTGAATCATGTAACTGAAGATTATATTAGCATTTAGGCATAAAAGTGCCCATTTTATGGGCTTGCTTTTTTTTTTTCCTATGCCAGAGTCATACTTGGTGCGGGGAAGAGGCTCAAGTAGCTACTTCTGGCTCCCTGATTCTCAAACTTATCTTCAATGCAATTTAGAGCTGTTCTCAGATAGCTCTAAGTTTTGCAACTCATGCAGCATCCTTAATGGATGCTAAATCACTAGAAGAGTCTTAGAATGGAGTGGAGCTCTCCTATGCCCTCTACTAAGTGGGGAGGGAAGTAGGTGCAGAGTGTGATTGCAGCATAAATACATTGGCAAGAAGTTTTTCTACATCAGGGAGATTTCTTTGGTAGGCATTTGTGGATGAATTTTAGCCCATCTGGGTCACCTAAGTGGTTTAAAGGGGTCATAACTCAGTTTGAAAATCTGGCACTGTGAGAACACTATTAGTTCATGCCTGAATTTCTCTTACCTATTGTCGTTATGAGTAACACCAAGGATTATTATAACTGAAGGAGATTAGAAGGTAGTCTTTCCCATCTCCTCCATTCCCCATTCCCTATCTCAGTCCTCAGCATAGATCAGATGTAAATGGTGCATTCCCTTGTACTGGCTTTCTGCATGGGGATGAATTGCACTCTTAGTGCATGTGACATTACTTCATATTTTGTCTTCACTAGGGGATTTAAAAAAGCCAGTCATGTCCTCTACACCCGCTCCCCCCCCTTTTTAAGCCTAAATAAAAATCTAGTAACTCAAATTCCAATTTGAGATATAATAGAAAAGAAATATAGATGGCTTCATTTTTGCAGTTTTACAGTGTTCAGAATTTAGATTGACCATCTGAACTTCAAGTCTGCAGAGCTTTCTTGAGACTTGGAAGCAGTGATTGTCATTACCTGAATTGAATTAAAGGCATTTAAAAAAAATGCCTAACAAGAATGCCAAAAAGAAAACAGTTTGAATTCTGCTTTTTGGTGCCAGCAGCATTACATAATGAGATAAACGTTGGTAATTGTGTTTAGTTCAATAACACTTTTAATTATAGTTGAGATCTCCTTTAAAGTGTATGGATTTTACTGACACAAAGTAAACAGCTGAAAGCCAAATGAAGGCAGTCTTATAGATTTCTACTGTCTAATTAAAGCAGAGAAACATTGCTTCACCAATTGAGGCATTTAAGAAAAAAACTGTTTGCACATGCAATGCACATTTTAATCATCACAGGTAATAATGTTGTTTTGTTGCAGATCAAAACAAAAAATTAGTAATCTGGGAATTTAATCTCCTTTTGAGTTCACAGTACAACCAAGAAGTTAATGAATATTATAATACATTTTGTAATGGTCTTGTGTTTCCCCCCTTCCACTACTTTGGCCCTGGTTCAGCACAGAACTTAAGCACATGCCTAACTCTAAACATATGAGCAAATCCATTCAGTGGAGCTACCCATATGCTTAAATTAGGTACATGCTAAAGTATCTTGCTGATTCAGGGCTTCTTTTGCTGAAATAACCCAGGATTCTCACCTTCTCCAGCCGGTTATTAATAGCCAGGGAATGCTCGATTTAAAGCAATGTTAATGCAAAGAACTACATAAAAATTACATATGTAAAAAGAAAGACTAAAGTATGCGTTGCCAATATAAAAGCTGAACTTCAAGTTGTCATGAATACAGGGGTCTAACTATAATATTGTTCTTGTATTTAAAGATCAGGCCAGTGACTCATAAGAAAGCAGGACTTCATTCTCTTATAATTTTTTAAATATTCTAATACTAATAAAATGTATGCAATAGGGCACAGCATATGATAGCTTCATTTCCCTTTCCCTTTGGCCTCTTGGTAAATCTTAGTGTTGTCACATCTTCTGTGACGTAATAAACCAGACTATGCAGGATCCATATATCGCAGGAGTTCTCAAACTGGGGGAGGGAGGGCTCCCCTTTGGAAGCACAGAGGAAGGTGGGGGGTGGAGACAAGCATTGGGTCCAGGCCAGCCCCATGGAGGTGGGGAAGGACCACCATGCTTCCAGCCCTGCTTTGCCTCCAGACCAGCTCCACCCCTCAACCCCATTCAGTCTCTAAGCTTAGCTCCACCCCCAACCTTCATTCCCTTTCTGCTCCTGCACCTGCTGGACAGGCAGAGAAGACTCTCTTTTTGGAAGAGCCCTGAACAGAAAGAATATCTTTTCCCCTGGAAAAATAAGGAGCCCAAGGAAAATTTATAGGCAGGAACTCTTTCAATAACTGTATTGCAATAACCTCCTGTTCAGCTTCTTAAGGAAGTGCTTTATTGCTCCTACATTTCTCTAAACTTTCCCTTTCATTCAGAGTATGCACACAGAGAAGAGACAATAATTTAAAGCCAGTAATTCCAAAGAAAACATCAAAATAAACATCAGTACTTAATAATTATCTTGCATCCTAAGAGTGATTGCTGTGCTTCCTAAAGGAAGATGTCCAAGTAATTATGGGGCAGGTTTTTCTGATGAAATCTCTAATATATTGCATTCCAGAGATCCATTTGGCCCATTATTTCTTTCCTTGTTTTGACCTTGTACTGTTAATTATGAAAGACTCGTATCATTATTTTTAGTTGAAAGACTAGTTAGGTAGCCTGATCTATAGGTTACTTATCATTTATATTGATTACTTAAAAATTTCCAGTTAACACTTTGAGGGTTGACCGGTTCCTGTCCCAGGCCGATTGTTATTAAAATTATTATATAGTTGGGAATATAGATGTGCACAGTTTAAACACTTACACTATAGGAACTCTTATATATTTACAAATAATTTATTAATGTATTTAGCAAAGTCGCAAATACTCTCACTCAGTACAGCAGAATGTACTTCTGTGATGGTGTGAGTATATGAATGTTCAGAACAACCTGAAAAGATAGCCACTGTCTTCCTCAGCACCAGCATTTTCCTCCTCATCATGAGTGGTCACCCTTCTGGCACCTTCAAGGGTTACATCTCTCTCTCCTGCTGCCCATAGGCCTGGATGCAAACTTTGTGATCTGTTACACTGATCCTGCTATGTTTAATGCATATTTTATAGGACTTTCTCTCCTCTTCCTTATTTGTATTTACTACAACTCTACTAATGTTGAGGTGTCCTTCTCCTATAGGTTATTATACTAATGATCTCAACTTATCATGTATGTCAATTTGTAACCATGGCACTGTTGTACTCAGATATCCATGGATGTTGTTTCCAAAAGCCAGTGCTAGCTCATGTGGCTGGAGTTGTTATGCCAAACTTTCCCCTCAGACTCTATTTCCAGTTTCACAAAACTTAGGGATGACTGTTGGGTGTTTATTTGTGTCAAAGTAGATAGGTCTCAAGTCTAATGCTAACTACTGAAACTTATGTCTTACAGCATACTGGGCTGTAGGGTTTTTTTCCTAACTAGTAAATATAATAAAGACAGAATATAATGAAGGCAAGACAGTGAATATAGTAAAGGTAAGTTGACCCCTATGGACTACATTAGAAATAGTTTTTAACTACCTCAGAGTATGGGGTAGCTGCAGCAGCCATATCACCCTAAAAAATAGGATAAATTTCTGCCCTAGCATAAGCTCCAATGAAGCAGACTTTAACATCAGGCTGAATTAGTCATGCACTCTAGATTTAGCCTCCTAGTCTTTCAATTTAAAGAATATTATCTTAGAGTTTAAAGCCAGACATGACCATCAAACAATTTAGGCTGAGCTCATTCATATCACAGGCCACTAAATACTACCTATCCAACCCCTAACCAAATTTAGCAACCAGAATCATACCAAGGGATTACAATCCTTGGAAGACTAAGGCTATGTCTAGACTTAGTGATTTAGGTCAACTGAAATGAGTCGACTTTAATAAGTCGATTTTGTCGACCTTATTAAGTCAACTTAGAGAGTCCACACAGGACTCCTAAGTCAACTTAAGGTGGGCCATACTAAGTCAACTTAGAGAGTCTACACTGGAGTCTCTAAGTCGACTAGTTAGGTCTAGGGGGAGGCGAAGCTCCTCTGGAGCCTCGGCTCCCCAGGCTAAGAGGGACAACAGAAACTGATGGGTACTTTGGAAAATCAGTAAAGATATTCAGTAAAGTAAAGTAAAGACTTCAGTAAAGATACAATGAAGGCATGGATTGGGTGTGAAGAGGCTATGAGAAATCTGTGTATCCAGACTGCATTTTAGTTTTCAGCCTTTATCCTTCATAAATGAACAAGGAAGATTGAAAAACCCTCCAAAGAGCTCGTAGCTTTCATGAAAGCTATTAGGCAGCAGGAGGGAGAACTCTGGAAGAAGCATGCTGTGTTCAGATAATTGGGACATTAATCCACTCCCTGGATAGGGTGAAGTTAACATTCACCAACATTTCATGTCAATTCTCTTTTTACTTTGCTTTGATAGTAATCCAGCCACATTATTAAAATGCTAGCCTCCAACTCCAGCACCACTTGATGTCCCATCTCTCCCTAATGCACAATAGTGTAACAGCTGACATCTATTGAATCTGAGCATGAGGCTTTACTAGGAAATTGTATGTAATGGAGACTCTAACCGAGGTCCTCAGATAAGGCTGACTGCACAACACAGTTCATGAGCTATGCAAAGATGGCTGCCTGTTATTTATTTCAGAGGGGTAGCCTTGTTAGTCTGTTTTCAGCAAATAACGAGGAGTCCTCTGGCACCTTAGGGTGCGTCATCACTTGTAAATTAAGTCGACTTAAGCAGGCTTAAATCAACTTAATTTACTCTGTGTCTACACTCGAGTTTCCTTAATTCAACTTAAGCAGTTCCTTAAGTCGAATTAAGGAAAAGTTAGTTCGAATTAGTAAAACCTCATTTTACTTCAAATTAGTTAGTTCGAATTAAGTCAATGTGGCCATGTTAGTTCGATCTAACTGCTTAATGCAACTGACTAATTCGAACTAAGACAGTGCCATGCATGGCACTTGCTTAGTTCGAACTAGCATTCTAGTGGAGACATGCTAGTTCAAATTAAGTTAATTTGAACTAACTCAAATTAGTTTGAATTAGTTAGTTCTTTGGTAAGTGTAGATGTAGCCTTAGAGACTAAAACAATATTTGAGGGGTTGGAGCAGGGGTCCAGAAAAGAGGGATATAGACACCCCCACACCCACGAACCATGCCAGGTGTCAAATTCCCAGGTACCAGCCACTCTTTTTCAGTGGAGGGGACCACCAGCATGACTGAGGGGTCAGGATAGAGGGGCTGGAATGGGGGCCAGCAAAGGTTGCCAGCCCGTGGCTAAGTGTGCATAGGGCCAAGTCGTAGGCATTTTTTTTAAACCAGGTCCCAAGGAAAAAAGTTTGAAAACCACTGCTCTAAGCGGTCACCGAACTACTCATCATTTTATTTATATTATTGTGTGTTAGTCTTCTAGTCCTGAAATCTGCTCTAAATTGCATCAGCTGTCAACAGCTTCGTGGGGCTGATCCAGTAGCTCAGGATCAGCAGAGCATAGGTATAGCTAGCCTTCTCAACCCAGTGAGAAATCCAAAATGCCAGCCCTACACCACTGGAGGATTCCTCTATACCAACAGATAGAAAGTGGAGCTCCTGACTTTAAAGATATCATAACAATGTCTGAGTAAGACTATAATACTGTATTATGTCACCCTAGGGGCCAGACATGATTCCTAGAGGAAAACAACTATCTCAGGAAAATGTTACACAAATTAACCCTTCCAATGAATGCATATCCCAAAATGAATATTCAGAATTTCACCCTCCCATTCAGACCAATGTCACTTAGAACAACAAAAACAAAAACCCAAAACCTGCCTCTGTAATGAGGTCTCACTTAAATAATCTCAATTTGGGTGCTTTGTCCCCTTCAAACACGGTTCTGTGAAGGAAAACACCATGCTAGATGAACTTTTGTCTGAAAAATCAGAGAATAGTAGCAAAGCAGACAACTGGTATTTTCAACAGAACTTGAGGGAGTCAGGTGGCCAAATTTCAATGATTGTTTGAGGACCTAGTATTTATAATCTTTTGTGGAGACTTGATAAATTTCATTTTTAAAAATGAAAAAAGGCTCTCTCTTCCACCATAATGACTGAAGCTTTTTTTATTGTGATCTAACTTTATTGTCAATATACAAAGCCAATATTTGAAGCCAAAATCACTGAGAGACTAAAGGAAGGAAGACTATTTGATGTTTGAAATAGACATAAGCCTATCTCCCATCTAAACTTTGAATCAAAAGAATGGGAAAATAGTGTCTTAATCCTTAGACGTATAGAAATCAGATTGCACTCATTGGAGAGTGTCATGGAGTGGATAATGTCATAGCATGTTCAATGTACTCTACTCAGTTCAGTTGAAGGTTGAACCAGAAACAGTAATCCTATTGGATGGTAAAAAGGTTCCCTGATCAGGCTGAGTAAAACACTTATTTTAAGCTCTACTCTGAATAGAATTTCCAGAACATTTTATTTGATGGACTAGGATTCTTTATAAAACTCAGGACAATGATGGGTATTATCTTCAGATTTTTGTTCTTAAAACTCAGATAACAGAGATGTGCACCCTCTCTCTCTATTTTTGATCCATCACTGGACTCTCTTGCCTGTGAATCAGATTGATGAAAGATACACAGGATATAAAAATCTGAGACCAGCAAAGCACCAGACCATTACATATGCAACATGTCCTGATATTTCTTTCTAATCTTTGACTAGTGAGACCATGCAGAATAATAGAGATGTATGGTGATGCACCAGGAAAAGGATAATGACACAGAAAACCCCCCCACGTATTTGCCTAGAAATGGATACCTGTGGCTGGTCCATGCTAGTCGACTTGGGCTCACAAGGCTTGGGCTGCCAGGTTGTTTCACAGTGGTGTAGACATCTAGGCGTAGGCCTTGTACACACGATCACTTTATCGCGCATTAACAATCATTACCGCGTGATACCAACAACAGCGTACACACATGCAATAGGGCTGTTGAGCGTTAACTGCCTTATTGTAGCGCACTACAAAAACCACCTCGACGAGGGTGGTAGCAGTTAACGTGGAACAGCTGTTGCACCTTTCCACTCGTGTGTATGCTTACCGTGCAATGATTGGCCTCTGGAAGTGTCCCAGCATTCCAAAGTCATCCTCTCTGGTCTTCCCCCCACCCACTCTGTGGCTGTGACGAAACAGTCCCTGCCCTGATCAGATTCCTGGGATTTTTGAATTTCTCATCTATTTCACTTCCTGTTCTCTTCCTCGTGGAGTGGAGTGCAGCTCCGATCGTCAGTAGCAATGGCGGCCCGTTGTGGAAGACATGCACCCCTTTGGAGCACGGCAGAGGTGTTGGACCTGATCAGCATCTGGGGAGAGTCCGCTGTGCAGGTGCAGCTACATGGCAGGAGGTGAAATTATGATATATTTGGCATAATTTCTTGGGCCATGTCAGAGAGAGGTTATGATAGAGACACTGTGCAGTGCAGATCAAAGGTGAAGGAGCTAAGAATAACCTATCACCGAGCAAAGGAGGCAAACCGCAGTTCGGGATCAGCGCCTGCTACATGCAGGTACTATAAGGAGATTGAAGCCATCCTCAGTGGGGACCCCACAACCACTGCAAAGAGTCCCGCGGACACATCGGCCCCCCCTCATCCAGTGAATGCCAGACCCGAGCAGGATGAGGACGTGATCGATGAGGAGGAGGAGATGGAGGATGACCTGGAGTGAAAGCGCAACAGCGTGTAGCCAGGAGCTCTTCTTCACCCCCGCTGAGACGTCCACCCAAGACATGAATTGCAGCGTGTCCTCTGAGGCGGCAGAGGGGGGTTCTGGTAAGTTTCTCTTCCATACAGCTATGGCTCCTGCTAAAATATCATTGTCCAGGGTGGGGGTGTTTGCTGTCTCAGTCCCTGCTGTGCACACTCTTTACTCTGCATTCATTAGAAGTGCATCAACACAAGCAGTGATTGTCAAAAAATCATCTGTATTTAGGTCAGTAAAGGTATCCTCGATGTACCTCCAGAGTCTACTACTCAGGTTAGATGGGACAGCGTTTGTGTCTACGCTCCCATAGATGGATACTCTGCCTCGCCAGCTGCAAAGCACAGCCCTGGGAACCATGGCAGCACACGGTGCAGCAGCATACGGTCCTGGCTTGCAACCAGTGGCATGTAGGATATGTATTCTAGCTGGCAGGGGCACTCTAAGGAAAGAGATATCAGGTTCCATCTGTGTGCCCTGTGCAGAATGTTAGCCCCCAGTAAGCTTTCTATTAGGACATACCTTGTCCGCTTCAGCAAAGCATAGGATGTTGACTGCCCAGTACCTTCCAGTGGAATGTGCTACTGGAAGGTTACATTGGTTATCTAGGCTGTGTTAACACCAGCTTTATTATTATTTTTTTTATTAGATTCGACCTTCACAAGGCCGGTGCCTACCCCAGCTGACTGCATGAGAAACATTCGGTGGCGTGCTCAAAGAAACAGGGAGGATATGTTTCAGGACCTGCTGAAAACAGCACAGGAATCCGCAAGGGAGAATCGAGCCTGGAGAGAGGAATCCCAACAGAGGAGGCAGAAACACAGGGACGAACTGATAAGCGTGATGAAGGAGCAAACAGAACTGCTCAAGAGCATGATTGCTTTGCAGACCCAGGCGATTAATGTACGGGCTCCACTCCATACAGTTCAGCCGTGTCTGCCTCCCACACCCCGTAGTCCTTCAAAGAATTTCTTTGAAAGCCACCTGTCCCCCTGGTACACTGCAACATCCAGTCCCCCCCAGAGCTACTTTTTAGAGACCTGCAGCTACACCCACCTGTAACCCCCCCCTTTAGGTTTTAATAAAAACAGTAACAAAAACTTTGAAGAGTGGCTTTATTTGTACACATTGAAAATCTCATAAGGTGCACCTGATGCGTCCTTGAAGTTAAGTAGGGGAAGGCGTCATTGAAATGGTCCCTGAATGCCTCCCTTATGTGAGCAGCTTCTCCTTGGGCCCCCCTAATACTCCTAGTGGCTGGCTGTTCGTATGCTTCCTCAAGGCGCTGTGCCCCCATAGCCCACCCCGGGGAAAGCTTTTCTCCCCTACTTTCACAAATGTTATGAAGGATACAGCACGACGCAATCACAGCAGGGATGTTGTCCTCCGCCAAGCCCAGCCTCCCATACAAACAGCGCCAGCGCCCTTTTAAATGGCCGAAGGCACACTCTACAGTCATTCTGCAGCGGCTCAATCTGTAATTGAACCACTCCTTGCTGCAATCTAGGTTACCGGTGTATGGCTTCATGAGCCATGGCATCAGTGGGTATGCTGGGTCTCCGAGGATGACTATGGGCATCTCCACATCCCCCACTATAATTTTTTGATCAGGGAAGAAGGTTCCCCCTTGCAGCTTCTGGTACAGATCAGTGTTCCTGAAAATGCAGGCATCATGCACCTTTTCCGACCACCCAGCATTGATGTCCGTAAAACGCCCCTTGTGATCCACGAGTGCTTGCAGCACCATAGAGAAGTAGCCCTTCCTCTTGATGTATTCGGTCACGAGATGGTCTAGAGCCAAAATAGGGATGTGTGTGCCATCTATGGCTCCCCTGCAGTTAGGGAATCCCATGGCAGCAAAGCCGTCCACAATCTCACGAACATTGCCCAACGTCACCGTCCTCCATAGCAGAACGCAATTGATGGCTCGGCAGACTTGTGAGAGGGCTAATCCGACAGTGGACCTCCCGACTCCAAACTGGTTTGCAACCGACCGGTAGCAGTCGGGAGTCGCCATCTTCCAGACAGCAATTTCAACACGCTTCTCCACGGTTAGGGCTGACCTCATGTTGGTGTCTTTACGTTGCAGGGCAGGGGCCAACTCTGAACACAGTTCCAGAAAGGTTGTTTTCCGCATTTGAAAGTTCTGTACCCACTGCTCGTCATCCCACAGCTGCATAACAATGCGATCCCACCACTCGGTGCTCGTCTCTTGCGACCAGAAATGGTGTTGCACCGTGTGCAGATGATCGGTGAAGGCGCTGAGCAATGCGATGCTGTTGCTCTGCATGGCATCGATCAGCTCCTGCTTCTCAGCGTCCTCGTCTGACTCAGAGCTCATTGCATACTGAGCAACCAGCCGAGATGTATTTAGAATGCTGAAGGCGACAGTGGAGATCAGAGCAGGATCCATGCTGTCGCTGTTGTGATTGCTCGCAAGTGGTGCGGTGCGTCACTGCACTGTTGAAAATAGGTGCGAGTTGCTATTGGCAACGATGAAGACGCAACTGGAACACAGTGCACCACGGGAAACTGAGAGTTTACCCATGGCGCTTTGCGTTCCTTTCCTTCATCCCATGATTCCAAGCGCTGATTCGGGAAAAATTGAACTATGGGATAGGTGCCCAGAATTCATTGTGCTACACCGTGATATTGCAAAGAATTCTGTTGCATTGCAAGGAGCGACATGTGTACGCGCTCTCCTGCAATAAAGGTCACTTTTTTTTATAGCGCGATTGACATGTTGCGCTTTAATCTGATCGTGTGTATATAGCTTTAGACTGGAATCTAGGATCAAAGACCTTGGGGGGTGGGCGAGTCCCAATTCACAGAGCCAGGAATTTCCTAGTCGTAGCATAGTCCTGACCGGATACTTCCTGATTCTATTATTTGACTCTCATTTTAGTCAAACTTTTTTTTTTGTCATTTGTTTGCTAAATCCAGTGTTTACTAACCCAGTACATTGAAAAGGTGTAGCTATCTCCTGCAAGAATGTTTCTCAAAAGAGAAACCCAAAATTACCACAGACTTTTGCTTTGCAATGTCTATCCCAATCAATAATCTTGTTGTTTCCTTGTGCTCCCCTAACCATGAATGAATGAATGAACTATTCATTGTCTCTTATCTGATACACAAGGATGGGGACATCCTTTTCGTTTATTATTGCACAGTGAGATCCTTGTCTATGACTGGGGCTTCTATTTATTTAACTATAATTCTATGTTGATTTTGATTGGATGGCTGATACAAGTGTCAGTTGTCAAAATAGGATCAATTTTGATACTTGCAGAACTATACAAAAATGTTGTTTTCATCTCTATCAGCAAATACAATGAATTCCATTATTCAGAATAATTGAGTTCATATTTGAAGAGAGAATTTTTGTTTTAATGTATTTCCTTACAAATTAAGCGTGGGTTAAGAAAATCCCATACTGAAAATCAAGTTGAACGTAAAATTAATATGTGCTTTCTTGGCAACAGGAATAAAGATTTCTTCTTGGCAAATGTACACAAGATGAAAGAAGCTGGCTGCTGGGAACTGGCTATAGATGCTTAGATAAACAGTTTAAGTTTATTATTGGCAAAAGATAATATAAATTGAAATTAGTTATATCTAAACAGGAGCCAAAGAGCTTTTTGTACAAGCTACTTCTCTCTCACATTTATAGATTTCTTCCTAAAGGATCCCAAAGCCAGCTCCTGATGGTTTTTAACAAGACAAAGTTGTCTGAGTGTCTTTCTTATGCTTTTTACACAACAACATGAAGAAATCACATAGGCACAGTTGGATCCCAAATAACTGTGCTTACTAACTATACACAAATGCACATTACCTATATACAGACATACTGCTCCTCTGATTTTTGGTTCTTCTCAACCATAGAATACAGCAAATATCACTAGAAGGCTCACAAATTATATTACCCTGTTCCTATACACCGAAGTGAACCTGATCCAAAGCCCTTTGAAGTCAATGGAAAGACACCCAATCTCTTCAAAAGACTTTATATTAAACTCCGATAAGAATCAAGCTTGTATGAAATAACAGAAATTCATCCACTGTTGGGAGGAATGCTTGAAAGAGTTTAATAGAACCCAACAGTATTTTATAAGTACTTCAGGAGAGGGAGTAAAGAAATCTAAGGGAAACTGCTAGATCAAACACATTTATGTAACTTTCAATCTGGCTAAATTATTCTATAAAAAGGTTTTAATATTATCTTATGCTCATATTTCTATCAAATAGATCTGTCTAAATTATCTAAACTATGGAAGGGTGGTGAACTGTACAAAATTAATAATAGGGGGTGTGGCAAACTGCCAGTTCTCCTACAGTAGGTCTTCTGCTTTCTTAGGTCTAGTGGTTCAGGGTGGCTCCAATCACCGAGATTTTACCCCTTGGGGTGCCTGCATTGGCATCACTCCTAGGGAACAAGAGGGGGTTTGGGACCCAGGCCTGCCCTCTACTCCGGGCCCTATGAGGTGAAACTATATACTGCTGACAGTGTCCCAGTTTTGTAGTTTTTTCGCGTGGGCCATCTTGCTCCCTCCTCTGCCCCTTTGGTTCTTTGCACCCAGTCTCCCCTTAGGCCAGGTTTCCTCTCTCAGCTCTCTGTCTCTGTCTGGACTTCTCTTCTCCATCCTTCTGCAAGTTCCTCTGTTCCTCCACTTCTGCACAGCACTGTCCTCCTATTCCTTCTCCAGCTTGTGCCCCTTCTCTTTGGGGCAGGGAGGCTTTTATTAAGCAACTGGCTACTTCTTAATTGATCTCAGGTGCTCCCAATTAACCTGCAGTAACCCAAGCTAGCCACCAGGATACAAAGCCTTCAGCTTTTGGAGCTTATATATCTCCCATCTACTCTGTGACTGCCTGCTGGCCTTGATATCTCACAGGGGTTATAAAAATTAATTAGACTTTTCTAGAAATTTTTAAAAGGGCTCTTTAGATCTTGGAACAGGTGTTGGATGAGGGAAATGGCACAGAAAAACTTGATTTCTGGTTTTCTGGGTGTGAAGTATTGTTGTATCGTCATTGATGGCCCCAAGGCCAGGCATATAAATGGGCAACATGGGCAATCACCCAGGGCATTGTGATCAGGGCAGTGCCATGAACCATGGTTAAGAGGCAAGCAATGGAGTGGGCCTGGTGTGCAAGATGCTGGAAGGGAGCTCAGGGCAATGGGGGTGTGAGGCCGTCGGGCTCAGGGACTATGATGGGGGAAGCCTGGGAAGGCAGTGGGGATTGGAAGGATGGGGGTGGAGAGCCCAGGATAGCAACAAGGACCAATGGTGCCAAAATACACATTTGCCCAGAGTGCCATTTTCCCTGAAGTCATCCCTGGATTCCCCACAGCATGAGCAGCTAAGGAAAGATCTTTTTATAGAGGTTGCTCTTTTTCTATTGATGACTTGTCAGCAGTTTTTTTTTAATGGGGGGATTTAGCTTCAGTGACCAACAAAAAGCAAATCAATCTAAAGAGTTACAAACAGATGAAACATACTTGTAAACAGTGATGCTGCAGGGTTTGAGGGTGTTTTGCCACATCCTCCTTTTAGAAAAAAGATGACTTTATGTTTTATAGGGGAATTCAGTAGATGATTGGACAGGATGGCTGTGAAAATGACTTCAGTGTTTGGATGATGCTTAGTGAAGTCTGTAGAATTTTTTGACTGCTATCTGGCCTGTGTTGCATTCAGGGAATATGGGACAGTGACTTTTGGCTGGGGTTATTGGAAACTAAATACTTGTTTACTCAATAATGCAGTTGCAGTTAGAAAGGCTGAAGGCATCTTTATGAAAAGAGAAGTAGTCTGAGAGTTTTAGGGCTCCTAAATGGAATAGTGGGAATTGAACAAGTGAAGCCTGGCAATCTCTTTAAATTCCTTTTTTTCAGATCATTCATATACACTTGATTATGGATGACAATTAGCATTAAAGAGCCATTTGAGATATCTTCGTAGTTGACTGCAAGCTGAGAAAGGCATAGAAATAAGAATCTTAGAAGGAAGTTCCGAAGGAAATGGTTCAGTAATGAAGGAGAAAGCTGGAGTCAGATAAATTTGCACAGGCCTCCTCATATATTTGCAGGATATAAGGAACAGAGAGTACTGTCAAATATGATGAGGTTAGAGACTCCTAGTATTTGGCAGCTATACAGGGACCATGCTGGAAGAATAGTTAAGGAATATTTTAGTGGTCTGCTTCAGGGACAAACCATTTCTTCTTTCAAGCAGCAACAGTTTTTGAGTAGTACTGCAGGGGAACCAACATCGGCAGATGAGGAACAGGTCTTATTTGTGAAGCCAGGAGAGGATCTGGGGGTTTGTGCGATTCTCTAGCCACTGAAACAGGGAGTTTTTCTGGGGGTGGAGAATTTGACAACAGAATTTTATCAGAAGTTTATGGATCTCCTTTCTGTGGTGATGTGGTAGCTGAAGCTGAAGAAGCAGTTTGTTTTTTGTCAGGATAAGGTGTTGAGGTGGAAGAGGATGGACCCTGATGTTGGCAAAAAACAGTTGATATTAATTAAAACATTCCTATTACTTCTTTGCATTTCTGTGATGTATGAATATGCTCCCCCTTGAAAATTGCTGGTCAGATTATCAGGGCTATTTTTCCAGAGCCTATGGAGCAATGAACGTAATTTAGTGAAGTGGATTTGGAAATGGTATGCCCTGAAGCTTTCTTGATGGTATTATCTTTCTCATAGGGTTCCTGCAGGTAAGCATAGGAGATGACCACTTATTTCTGGGAAATGTCAAAAGGGAAGAAATGGGGTAACTGGTGGGGAAAATGCAATGTAGCCTTTAAAATGTTTATTTTTTTCTTGCAAGGACAGAATTTTATCTCCCATGTGAAAATTTAGGTACCAGCATTCTAGCACATTGGTTCACAGTTTAGGATAATGCTGTACCTGAGGGGCCTAAAGGAATATTTTTCAGAACATCATTTAGCAGTTTTGAATTGTCCACAAGATTGTCTCAATGGGGCTTGGTTGTATCTTGGATATAACAGTGTTCCCTTCACATACAGGGATATACGATGGCTGATATTTATAATGACATTTATATCAGAGGTAACCTATATGCAAAGCACATAGTAGTTAAAGACTGTCCCGGGGAAGTCTGCTGGAACTGTGGAACGCTCTACTATTCTGCTACTTTAACACATGCATATGACTTCAGAGCTGAGAGTTCCACTGTTCATTGGCAGACTTAAAGACAATCGACTTTTGGACTTTTTCAGTCACCTGAGGATTTGACATGTCTCACGATAAGGAAGAACAGACCTTTCCCGCATGTTTTCCTTGAGACTCTGACAATTGTTAATCTTCTTTACATATGTGCAATGTGCCTAAGGTGACACATGACCAGGCTTCATCACTGAATTTGGTCCACTGGTTGGATCATTAATTTCCCCGTCTTGGGCCGGTTACTGATGGCAAATGCGACTCGAATGCTTATCCACGTCCCCCAGTTGTTAATATAGTAATTTTATACTTTCTATGGCAAAGCTGCTGTTCAGCCAATTTTCGTGTGCAGAACAAATCTCATGAAACTCTAGTTCATTCTATTTGTACAGTCATTCAGTTGCTAGCAATGACTGTGAGAAAACAGATGAATTTGGCAAAATGGCAATCTGCATGGGAGCCTATGATATCAAATTAACCTTTTAGTTTTCAGCAAAATGAGTCTGGCAAGAAAAGAGTTCAGATGTTTGCTTTTGAGATTGATCCCAGTTGATACCATAATTTTTTGTTCTGTTGATATCAGAAGTTTTATTTAGTAAACATGAAAAAGGACAAAGCAGACACACAAACAGTGTACATCAGCAGGCTGAGAGGGCCAAGCCTGAAGTGTAAAGATGAAGATAGAACAAAAAACACAGTTCCAGAGAAAATAATAGATCTCAGCTGTCTGTTGCTTCACTTTTCTAGAGGTGCTAAAAACATTATAGTAATCAAGATAGATAGATAGATAGATAGATAGATAGATAGATAGATAGATAGA
>ML685756.1:19284204-19363947 GCA_007922175.1 Pelusios castaneus | reverse complement strand
AGATAGATAGATAGATAGATAGATAGATAGATAGATAGATAGATAGATAGATCCAGGTTTTTGAGCTGCATCCATTTACAGTAATTCTCTGTCTCACATTAACTTACATATATTTCTGTGATTAAGATGCTGTGTAAAAATGAACAAAACATTATTTTGCCACAGTAACACCACTATATATGACCTTGAGAGATAGTACTATCATTTTTTAACTTCATATTTTCAAACATAACTTTGAGATAAAAATTCCTGTTGCGCTAATGCATTTTGCCTTTTTTTATTTTTAATTTACAACAAAAATTTTCCCCATGTTTCCTCAACTGTATTTCCATTATCAGACTCACCACAAAATAAACATATTCAACACATATTTTTTATAAATAATCAAAAAATACCTTTTCAAAACCAAATCAGAAATGTGAATTGCCTTTAATGAGGACCAAATGCTGCCCTTATTTTCTATAATATTGATTTTGTATAATCTGTTCATTTTGTTCATCAAATATAGATTACACAAAGTACAGGAAAATAAAAGTAATTTTGAGTTTCATAATGTGAAAATATTGCATTTATAAAAACAATCAAGACATGAGGTTTTGGTATTTATGCTTTTTATTCCACTGTGTTGTTTGTTTTGTGATCAGTTCTTTCCTTAGACTGATGGTGGTTTTAAAATAACTTTTAGATTTTTGATGACTTAAACCACAGGGTAGACTGATTATCCATATTATGTCATGCAATATTGGTTTATTTTACATCCTGGCACAGCAATTGTAGAAAAATGTATATTCTACATTCTTTAAATACTATTGGTGCACATTTAAATCACTGAAACACAATGTGAATAGATATCACTGGTGCTGGAGGGGTTGCAGGTATGAGGCATTTTCATACAGAAGTGCTATTGAAATTTATGGAAGTTCTGTGAATGGTGGTCTTGCAAGATACAGCTCAGAAGGAGATAAAAGGAAAGAGATTGAAGGAACAAAAATGAAACAAACTGGATAATGGGTAGGGGGAAAGCATTTTATAATACAGAGATTATTATTATTATTATTTGAAAATGATGCTCTGGGCAGGTGCAATGGTACATTTGAATTCAAGTTTTTCATTTTAAATAGGAAAGTTAATTTCAAGTTGGCCATCTTCATGGTCTCTACCTTGGAGTAAATGAATTTTAAAAAATCTTTATTTTATCCAGTGTTAAAGGCAAGAAATGCCATATCCCATCTTTCTTGCTGGAAGAAAGGGAGAAAGAGGTGCCCTTTCTTCTTATTTTTATATCACTGTTCATGAAAGTGATGTGGAAATATTTCTTATTACCCAAATCAAGCAGAAATCAGTGCATTGATCTAAATTCCACAGAAGAATTATATCTTTGGCTGTTGAACTGACACGTACAGGTTTCCTCATTGCTGCAATGATTCGTAACATGACTGACTCCATCAACTTGAATTCAGTCCATGAAAAAATAAGAGTGCCAATGCCAAACTGAATTACCTTGGGAAGTTGTAAATGATGATAATGATTCTCTAGCTACTAGATTATCTCCATGGGGATTGTACTAACAGATGTGAAGTACTTTGAGACATTTTTTACAGCTTGTATAAAAAAAAAGGCTTGATTTTTATTTTTGGTCTGAATATGAGCAGCTGATTTTTTTACCAAGATATTTATGTTGTTAGTGCTTATTGTTGAGGTCCAAAGTTTTATACTTTAGGGTTTTTTTTCTGACACAGAAAAGAAAAAGTACAAAGTTGTAATAAGTTGTATATGTGAAAAGCATCACATATTAAGAGCTAATAAAAAAATGATAATGTCATGCAACATGATGGGTTAACACAGCCACATGGAAGCCTTAGAATTATAATTGTTCTGGCATGACCTCAGTTTAATAATAGAATCATATCTATCTTCTATTAAGGAGGTCACAGAGGCTCCTCCTCTACTGTTGCTGAGTAGTTGTTCCCTTCCCCAGAAGCAGGAAACCCACAATCCAGCTTAGAGTATGTCTACACTACAAAATTAAGTTAACCTAATTTATGTCAGCATACAGCTGCCACAGTACTGTAGTCATATTGTTCGTGCATGCCAGCACTTTGCTTCTTCTGTCGCAGTGTGCATCATCACCAGGAGTGCTTGCACTGATTGAGCTGTCAGTGTGGGGAAATGTGGGACAGCTTCTGAAAGGCAGCAACAGTCAATGGCTATGTTTACACTAGAAAAAGTTAGGTCGATTTTGTTAGTGAACTTCATAAGGTCGACTTTAAGTCGACTTAAAGTCAACCTTATTAAGTCGACTTAACAAAGTGGTTACCCTGAATGTGGATTTAGTAAATCGACCTAACTGCCCTTAAATCAACTTAATAAAGTCGACTTAAGTGTTAATCCATGTCCACACTGTGCTTAAATTGACCTAAGGAGTCGACTTAAGCGTTAGGTCAACCTAACTGGTGGTTTTTACTAAGTCGACTTAATGAAAGCCCAGTGTTGTTGGGGAGTAATTTAGGTCAATTTAAGACTACTTAAATCGACCTAAATTGCCAGTGTAGATATACCAAATGAAAGCAATACGAAGTCTACAGTGGCACTGTATTGATCTAACTACATCAACATTGACTCTACCTTTTTCATGGAGGTGGAGTTATTAAGTCAGCATGGCAGGTAAGTTACAATGGCAGGAGCAAAATCTTCTTGTGGACACTCACAAAGTGATATCGATGTAAGCTGCCTTGTGTCATCCTCACTCTGTAGTGTAGACGAGTGGACACTTTCAGAGCTACTGACTGCACCAGGGCAGCGTTCTTCCCCCGTGGGAGGAAGCCATATCCTTTAGGGGCTGTTGGACAATAGACCCAGGCAGCACAGTAATTCAGTTTTAATAATATTAAAATAATACCATCAGACCAAATATTCAGTGACACAGGTCATTCATATTTTTTGTACCGGATGTTTTCAATGTGTGTCGAGCAAGCAAGGTGCTAGTAATGTTCCAATATCTCAAGAGCTGTCCTGAAATGATATGGATTAACTACCTGTTAGAAGGTTTTCCTGAATCAGGACTAGAGTTCTATTCTAAAATCTGACTCTGCAGCATTGGCTAAATTGCTGAGAGTGGCATATGCTAATCTTGGAATCTCTACTGGGTATATCGGATTAGTATATGCATGTGAAAATGTTGACATTAGCCTCAGTTTTTCCATCTGAGAAATGGAAATCAAAATCAATCATTTAGTTTACTGTACTGTTGCGAGGCTTAATGAGATAAAGGGCAGATTTCCTGTTAGTATAAATTGTCATAGATACATTAAGACAATAAACAAGCTATGAAAAATTAAGCCAGCTGGGAATCCTTCCCAGAGTTTGCAAATCATTCTGACCATTAAAAAAGAAAAAAAGCAACAGCACACAAACAAATATGGGCTCAGTCCTAAAATTTTTCCTCAGTGAAATATTTGGCTCTTGGAGGACTTGTCATTCATACAAGTTATGCCACTGAAGTCAAGAGGTTCTTTGCAGATGGTTATTAATGTTCCATGCCTCATACATAAATCATGTTCTGTCATTAACTTGTGAATGCATTTTACAAAGACTGGGCCAAATTATGTCATCACTTTAACCCCAGTAGAGTTACATGGGTGTTATATGCCCAACTTTATTGAAACTTTGGCTTTCATGGCTTCTATCAAACACATACTCAAAAAAGGGCAGGATTTTTTTTTATAAGTAGAGGAATTTCTGATAAAATATTGAATGTATTTATTTATTTTTTAAAAATCTACTAGGATTCTCTTCTCCCTGAAAAAAAATGCCATAAAATAGCCATTTTTTAAAGGTTTGTGAAAATGTATAAGTACAATCTGACATGGAATGTCCCCAAAAAGCACAAAAGCTAGAGAATGTCAATTACATCTTCATGAAAATTGGTCATTTAGCTTTTAACTTAATATTTGTTGTATGGTAATAGTTATATTACAAAGTTTTAAAAAAGCCAGAAAAATCATATCAATATAATAAGGGATGTCACATTGATTATTTTACCCTAATAATTTTATTAACATTGTTAATCAATCTGTAGGTCTTCCCAAGGAGTAGATTAATATTATATTATGCAATTAATAGCTGATTAAATTAAAAAATGTATTCATCTGACACAAATCTTGAACCTAAAGTACATGTTTGGCTGAGATTCTGAATGCACAAAGGCATACCCCTTTCTTATACCTTGTGGATGTCCTGTCTATTTAAATTCCAAGCTCTTTAGGACAGAGCTATTTCCTGTTCAATGTTCGTACTGTATGTTGCACAATTAGGTCATGTTTTCATTGAGTCATTAAGTATTGGTATAATACCAATAATAACCACACTGTAAAATGTATCGAATCATTGTTGCCCAAAGAGAACCAAGCAAAAGAAGTGTATCATGGCTTTTTTTGCTCAAAAAAAAAATGTGCTTACACAATTTTCAGAAAAATATATCAAATCCCTGTCATACACTAATCATATAGAACACTAGACACCCCCCAAAACGTGTAATTTGAGCAAATTATTCTGTAAATATGTTCCAGTTTATTATTTGACAAAAGACTTTTGGTTCTGATGCTATCAAAAGCACATTTTGGTGGGTTATAAAATTGAAATAACAAGCTTCTGATTGGAAATGAAGGCTGTAGATAGACCCATAAGAGGACGGAACTATGTACATTGCTCACGAATAGGTGGCAATACTTCTTCAACAGGTATGTAAATGATTTTCTCCCAGTTCTATGTAATAGCTCCATTACCAGTTGAGAAGCTGATAACTGAATATCTGGCTCATTTCATGTTATTCAGTGAATGAAAAGGAAGTAATTCCTTGCTTTAATATCTTATGGTTTCTTTCTTTAATGTAGCTTACTGACTTTGTGCATTTAGAATCTTGAAGACAGCGTATAAATTAGCAATTTCACCAAAATTCAATCCTTCCCACCTTGCCTTTTGCACTGAGAGTATATTATTGACCCCATTGAATGTATCTTCATCCTGGTGCTTAATTATCTAGCCAAGTAGATGTGCAACTATGGGGAAAAATCTTATTATAACAGATGGGAAAGGATGAGACTGGGAAATCTCACAGACAGTGAAAATCATTCCAAAGCCAGTCTTAAAGGAAAACAAGGGGCCTTGGTCCAACCAAAGACTGACTTAAATGGAAAGTAGTTGAGGCTCCGCAGTACAACTGTGTGTTTTTAAAAAGGATCACTTTGAAATACAATAGGTGCTATCAAAATAGTGATAGGGAATTTCACTTTGTGAAGCACAGAACTTAGAAAAAAGTACTAGCACTTATTCATCAATATCTTCATTAATGATCTGAAGGATAGAGTGGATGGCACCCTCAACAAGTTTGCAGATGACACTACGCTGGGGGGAATGGTAGATATACTGGAGGGTAAGAATAGGACACAGGTTGATCTAGACAAACTAGAGGATTGATCCAAAAGAAATCTGTTGAGTTTCAACATGGACAACTGCAGAGTCCTGCATATAGGATGAAAGAATCCCAATGGATGCTACAGACTGGGGACCGACTGTCTAGGCAGCAGTTCTTCAGAAAAGGACCAGGGGGTTACAGCGGACAAGAAGCTGTGTATAAGTCAACAGTGTGTGCTTATTGCCAAGAAAGCTAATGGCATATTGGGCTGCATTAATAGGAGCACTGCCAGCAGATCAAGGGAAGTGATTATTCCCCTCTATTTGGTGTGGCTTCATTTGGAGTACTGTGTCCAGTTTTGGGTTTCCCACTACAGAAGGATGTGAACAAATTAGAAAGAGTCTAGTGGAGGGCATGGGCAGATTTTGGAGCTTCCCTTGGGAAAGGCAGCTCCATGGCTGACCGAAGCCCCTTGCACCACTCACACCATGCCCCAGCCATACCCCTTCACCCTCAGTAGCTCCTGCATCCCCATCCACATAATTTATTGTCCATCACAGTTCTAAATGCATTTACTTCTTTCTTTGAACCACTCCCACCCCCATTCAGTGACTCAGCCCCTCTTTTCCAGGGAATGGATGAGGGGAGCTTAATTTACGTCATCTTTGTTATGCACTTCTCCATTGTCTATTGGAAGGAAGACAGCTCTATCTGGCTATCCCCATGAGAACTATATGAAATACATGGGGACAATGTATACCCATACAATCACAGACATGCTACTACTCAGTTTCTAGTGAGACTGTAAATCAATTATTTCTGGACAAAAATAAATGCTATAAAACAGATTCATTCCTTGCAACTTTTTAAGCATTGTTTATATTGTATAATAATGCACAGTAGTATAATAATAGTAAAAAAGGGTCCTAACATCCCTCAACAATATGACATGTTAAACTGTATTAGGCAATACGGTTTAAATTAACAGCACCCACTATTAAATTGTAAGCCTATTCTTAAGCATCTCTTTAGGGTTAAAATATATTATACCATATGGATCCACAAGCTTACACAAACCAATTCAAAATAATGTATACCAATAGTTTCCACCAATTCAAAATAATTGTCTAGATTGCTTCCTATCCTATATAAACATTTAGGTGCATATACACAGTGACATAGCTGTCTACTTGGTGAGAGGAGGAGGCATTATATTAAAAGAGCAGAAGGGAAAAAGCAGGTTCTAGAAAAGTACAACCCTGGATTTGGTAAAAAAAACAAAACAAAACATTCCCAATATTTGTAACAGCCTATATGTAGACCTAACCAGTAACCTGAAACTTCCAAAGCCTGGCTGGGCTGTCTGTGAGGACAACTATCACCTAATTTAGAACTATGGGCTGCTATTATTCTGTCTATTGGTGTCACAGATAGCTTGCTCCTGTCTTTTTAAGATGTCAATGTGAAGGTGAGGGGCAGATGATGGTGAAATCTGCAACATTATTGGATTAAGCACCAATTCTAATGAGTTTGCCTTGTTGCATCCACAAACTGATTTTTTTTCAAGATCTAAAGTACTGTGAAGATCACAGCCTTGCTAATGCCTCTGCAGCAAGCTTCAGGCCCAGAGGCTATGTCTACTTGTTAAGTTAAGTTGATTCTGCTAAGGCGACTTAATAAAGTCAACTTAAGCGTTAAGTCAACCTTCAGAGCTGGAGTTATTAAGTCAACTTAAGGAAGCACTTAAGTTGACTTAAGGAAGCACCCAGTGTGGACGCAGAGTTCTGTAGGTCGACTTAAGCATTGTTAAGTCGACTTAAGGTGCAAGTGTAGACATACCCAGAGAGAGCAAGGAAAGATGCTTTTGCAGGGCATACTTAATGCTTTCCCTGGAAGGAAGGAAGCAGGGAAAGATTGGGGGGGGCACTATTCTTCCTCCCACCTACAATAAAATCTGCCCATGGTGGAGGGAAACAGAAAAGATTAGGAGGCTGGAGCATATGACTTATGAGAAGAGGATGAGGGAACTGGGTTTATTTAGATTGCAGAAGAGAAGCGTGGAGGGGGATTTGATAGCAGCCTTCAACTATATGAAAAAGGATTTCTGGGAGGATGGAGCTAGGCTGTTCTCAGTGATAGTAGATAACAGAACTAGGAAAATGGTCTCAAGCTGCAGTGTGGGAGGTCTAGGTTGGATATTAGGAAAATCTTTTTCCCTAGGAGAGTGGTGAAACATTATGGGTTACTTAGGAAAGTAGTAGAATCTCCATTCTGAGAGGCTTTTAGGGTATGTCTACATTAGCAATTTAATTTAGGTCAACTTAAGGACCTTTAAGTAGACCTAAATGACTCCATGTCCACACTGGGCTTTCATTAAGTCGTCTTAAAAAATTCCTTAAGTCGACTTAATGAAAGCTTAAGTCAACTTAATAACTACCCCTCCTTAGGTTGACTTAAGGATGGTGTGGATGGGGACTAGCCCTTGAGTCGACTTTATTAAGTCAACTTAATGCCAGCGTGGATGCCTATGTCCAGTGTTATGTCGACTTAATAAAATTGACTTAAAAGGAGCCACTTTGTTAAGTTGACTTAATAAGATCAACTTTAAGTCGACTTAAAGTCAACCTTATTAAGTCAACTTAACAAAGTCGACTTAACTTTTTCTAGTATAGACATACCCTTCACGTGTGGCTTGACAAAGAGTTGACTGGGATTATTTATTTGAGGTTGGACTAGATGACCACCTGAGGTCCCTTGCAATCCTAATTTTCTATGATTCTATGATTTGCATTGGGGTAGCACACAGAAACCTCAACTGAAGTTAGGAGTCTATTGTGCTAGTCACTATGGCTATGTCTACACTAGAAAAGTTAAGTTGACTTTATTAACAAAGTTGACTTAACTTTTTCTAGTGTAGACATAGCCCCTTGTTGACCTTATTAAGTCGACTTAGGTGCTAAGCCCCATCCACATTGGCTTTAAGTCAATTTAAGGAGTCGACTTAAGGCTTAAGTCGACCTAAAACTAGGTGTTATTAAGTCTACTTAAGTTTTCCTTAAGTCGACTTAAGGAAGTGCTTAAGTCGACTTAATAAAAGCCTAGTATGGATGTGGCTTTGTTTAGGTTGACTTAAGCCTCTTAAAGTCGACCTAACTTGCCAGTATAGATGCACCCTATATACATAATGAGAAAGAGACCCTGCACTGATGAGCTTCTTGTCTATACAGACAGAGTCCAACAGAGGGGAAACTGTGCAACAGAGAGATGAAGTCATTTGTGCAAGATCAAACAGCAGACCAGTGGAAAACTAAGAAATAGTGTCTCCTGACTCTCAATCTCAAGCCCTATGTACTATGCCATGCTGCCTTTTAAATGGGTCTCCTTTTATGGTCCCAGCAGATAATAAACAAGGAAGTTTTGAAATGCAAGAAAAGAATGGGTGCTCTTCCATATAGCTCAGGAAGCCCCCCTGAAAATAAATAAAGTACTGACATAACATATTTGTAACTTTGGGGTGGAGTTGCAATAGATGGGCAGTATGTCACTGCTGTTGATCTTGGTGTGACGGGAAGGAGGACTCAGGGAGACGGGAAGGAGGACATCAGGGAAAGCAGTCTGAAAGGAATATAAGACGGACACAAATAGATCAGTTCATTTACCCATCCAGTGAACCAGTGCCAGAGTCTTGTTCCCATAATCAACTAAAAGTTCTCGGAGCACTGGGTTGGAAGCATGCCTGGTGCTCCTGGAGGCATTCTGTCTGCCTCACTACCAGAGCTGATTGAAAAAACATTTTTTGTTTGTTTAAAAGAGGAATTTCTGTCAGCTCTGCTCAGCTGATGAGTCTCAGTCTGGCGCAGGAAGACGACCACAAAACGTCATGACTATATAATGAATGGGCACTATCCTCTCACTGCTAAAAATGGTTCCTCCAAAGCAAGGATAAGATGCAGTAAAGATGGCTATTGTTGCAGTTTGTGGTGTACCTGTTTTGCAAAATAGAAAGTTATCCTTTCTTTACTGAGCTCTGTATTCACTTTTAAAAAAATAGGATAGAAGAATTGTTGATTTTTTGAGGGGGTGGAGGGGAGAAATGTAGATATGAGTGTGGCCACCTTTAACATGCAAAACTTTCAGAGGATCTCACCCTAGGTTGCATTTTCAGTAACAGAGAGGCAGGCACCACATTGTGTTTCCCCACATGCACACTTTGTCCATAGTTAGCCTGCTGCATATAGCACTAACTTCACCAAAGTGTACCACTTATGTGACATATTGGCCCTTCAGTAGCAGTGTGTGTAGCCAGTGAGAACTTCTAATCTTTGTGTACCAATGAGTACTACCTGTGCTGGCCCAAACAGGCATATTGTGGGCAGATATAAATGAAATACTCCCTGCCCTGGCCATCCTTGTCTACTTAGATCCCGTGGCATAGAATACTTGCACTGGGATACAGACATCCCGTGGCCATTGTGCCAAACCAGAGGCTAGAGCTGAAGAAACAGAGAATTTGAATTACAGCTTTGCAGCCTGCCTGAAGGTGTAGTGTCTGAACACCAGCCATTTATCCCTTGTAGAGTGCCCCATGCAAATTCTGACAAAAGAGGTTTTGTTCAGCCTGGGTTGGGAAAGTGTGAATTTCACCCCCAGAAGTTAAGAAATGGAAAAACATCTCAGTCTTCAGGAAGATTGATACTACATCTGATATATTTTTTCCATTATGTTGTTTTCCGAGGATATTAAATATACCACTGGTTTGTTTAAAAGAGGGAAACTGATATTCATTTTTTAAACCATCTTTTCTTCCCTTTCAGACAAAATACCATAACTAAGCTTAAGTTTTCCTTCTTATCCTATAAATTGCTTCTCTCTACAAAGAATTTAAGGCTATATTCATTAAAATTTGTGCTCCAGTTGCATATATTATTGAATATACTCAGGAGGGGGAAGAAAACAGTCCATCGAAAATAAAGTGAAAAATTAGCATTCTTGTACATTAATAAATGCCATTTACTTGGACAAATATTACTTAGATCGCCCTGGAGAAAAGAGAATGGAGGGACTTTTGAGAAAGGGCAACTGCAACCAGAACTGGCTTACATACACAATTTGAATATACCCAGAGTAAAAACAATTCAGAGTGCTCACCAGCAGGGCCAGATTAAGACATGCTGAGGCCCTAAAATATGTCAAGATTCAGAGGCCCCATACCATAAAAATTAAAGTGAAAAAAGTGCATTACATTATAACAGAAAGGGTAATGGAAAAAATAAATGGATAAACCCATATTTAAGCCAAAGCAATTTCAAATATATGTCTTCTTCGTTATCTCTGACATATTTAAAGGTCCCTCATAATGTGAGGTTCTAAATTATGGCTTACTTGGCTTGTGCCTCAGTCCAGCACTGCTTACCAGTTACCTGAAAGCAACTCCATGTCCCTTTCAGCATTTACTTAAATTCTGGAACCTTCTTTACTAAACAATACTAGACACAGACACCTTATAAAAAACTCCATCAAGCATAATCTAGAGGGGAAAAAAAGATCCTACCTATGCTATGATCTCTTTCTGTGACATCATTTCCTCATTTTTTATGCCACTATCTCCTCTGTATTCTACTATGATATAACCTTAGCTTCCTGTTCAGCCTTCCCCTACCATACGATTTCTTAAGGACAGGCTAGACAAGATTATTATTATTATGTTTATTACAGTAGCACTTGAAGATCATCTAAGAATGGGATCTTATTATGTAGGTGCTGTCCAAAAATAGAGTAGCAAATGGATCTGCTCTGAAGATCTTAAAATCTAAATTGAAAAGATACACAGTGTGTGGGAAGGCCTGCGATGTACAAACAACTTGAACAGTGTGATGGCAGCAAACCACATGTTAGTTCCATTAATTTTATTGAACTGGGCTTACTTAGGAGGGGACCAGCTAAATGGAGGGGGGAAAAAAGTGAAGGGAAAGCAGACATCGTAATTTGGTCTCTAAATTTACTCTAATTGTGAACTCAGCTATAAGAATTGAGTGTAAGTTGATGGGAAAAGGTACAAAAAGGAGAAAGTCTGAATTAGTCCAACAAACATTGGTCCTACTAATATAACTTTATAACTGTGCTAAGATCAGGCTTGGTAAACAAGAAAAGTCTGGAACCAGAAATTAGTGATCTAAAATTGGTATGTTGGTAACCGGGCCCAATTGATGTAAAAAAAATAAGGAGGGGATGGGCTATCCCTCCCACTGATCCCTTTTCAATGGTCCTTAAAGAAAGAGACTTTGGAGAGAAAATTGATTATTGGAGCAAGCTTCACCATCATGGCTATTACCCCTACCATCTCTTGGAGCCCCAGGTCTTCATTATCCCTATGCTGAGAGATGTCCTGAGCACACTGGGCCAGGGAGAGAAAGCCAGAGGAAATTCCCGCCCCTACCAGTTTTGTCCATATCCCAAATGCCACAGGGGATGTGAGACTAAACTTGCTTTTCCATTGCCATTCCATTTCCGGTGTCTTCCTACCCACCTTATTCTCACTCTTTCTTTTCTCCTTTCCCCTTTTTGTTTTAATAATAGGCTCAGCTAGCCAAGACTGTATAGTCCGTAGCTCTGCTATAAGCCTGTGACCAGAAAGAGGAAACTAAAATCCCTCAATAGCCTGATGCTAGTACTAGTTTGCCAGGTCTTGGAGTGGCTGATAAGACCATGTGCTATGCCTCTGTTTCTCCATCAGTGAAACTACAAGTGAAAGTCAACACCAGAGACAGAAGCTGCATTTTCTGTCTTTGCTGTTTTTTCTCTCTCCTTCTGTATGTGTTTGTCTTATTTTGTCTCCTAAGAAATGGGATCAGACGTTAACAACAACTCCAGCCCATCTCTACTAACTGCTTCTCTTTTCCCCAAAAGGACAGTTATTCCCATATAAGTAAGGTTAAGATTTTGTCCCAGTTATTTTTAGTAAAAGTCATGAACAGTTTGAGGCAATAAACAAAAAATCATGGACGCCTGTGATTTCCCCATGACTTTTACTAAATTTAACTTGGGGCAAAGGGGCTGAGGAAGAAGGAGGGATGACAGCTGGAGTGCCTGAAAACCCGAAGCTCACAATGAAGCATTAATGTTTTGCTTATCACTTACACCATTCTGTCCATTACAAGATACATCTATAATAAAAAGCATCTCTTTATATACAAGTGTGCTCACAGAAAAAAGAAGAAAAATGTGCTACCAACTCTGGGCTTCTTTTTGTGGGTTACCTAATTGATAAGCTAAAGATATCTGCTCTACCATGCAATATTTTATCATTTACAAAAGGTGTCTACAACCAAGCCACTGTGACAGAAATAATCTGTTAGAGTAATTCCTGATAAGATAAAAGTAGCCTTTGATAGATTATTATTTTATTAATCACATATCAGTTACAAGTGGAACCTTCCGAGACATATTCCTAAATCTCAAGAGGACATACACATTCCATTATTTAATAACAGCTAAGATCCAGCTATAATTCAAATAATCAATGAGCTTGTCTACACTGGGAATGGGGTTGTATTTTGATTTTAGGCTGTCAAATTACAGAAGGTGAAGGCGAGTGATCACATCAAACTGCTTGTTCGTGGTCTTGCAGCCCCCCCTCCCCCAGTCACATTACTTCCTGAAATGCATTGTGCTGTGGGTAGTATGTGCAGGGGTTTGTGGGGAAGCAGTCATCCTCCACTTGCTCCCCTCTCTTTAACTAAAACAAAAGCAGGAAAAGCTTTCCTTGCTGTTTCTCTGCCCAGGCAGAACAGACAGGCACAGTGCTTCATGCAGAGAAAGGAATTAATTGAAAACACCCCAGGACTACAAGCAGGGGAGGGACTATGTTGTCATGGTAAAGAGACAGAAAAAAACCCAGTAGAACTATTCTCTAGCTACAGGGACATAAATTAGAATTGTAGATTTCAACCTGAGTGCTACACCACTTGCAGGTGTGGTGTTAGCAGATCAAATTACAGCTCCATTTTTATTTTTTTAATGTACTGCTCTGACAGTGGAGGCATGGGCTGCAGAAGTTTGAGGTAAGCAGCATTATGTTGAACTTTACTGTCAGTGTAGACCATCTTGCTAACATACTAGGTTCAGCTAAAGTTCAGAGTAAAAGCAGAGTGCATAATAAAATACAGGCCTATTAGGACAAAGACATTCATTAACATTAATGTTTAGCCAACACCTTTGCCTAACTAACACAGAAAAGATTCTGGGATGTTTGGTTAAGAAATCATAAGCATTTAATATAAAAAGAATAAAAGATTTATATTTACTAACAATGAAAAGTTTTAAAATGATCTTTAAAAGGTTGTTTGCCATGGGACTAAGCAAGCTGAGGTCTCCATATGCTAAGCCCCAAATTTTGTTTAACATTGTTACTAATGGAGAGTGACAAAGTCTTGTTAACATTGTTGGCTATGTCTACACATGCAAGTTAGGTCGATTTAAGGAGGAGTAAGTCGACCTAACTTAGTCCTTGTCCACACCAGCCTTTCATTAAGTCCATTTAAGAAATTCCTTAAGTCGACTTAATGAAATTAGGTCAACTTAATAAGAACCACCAGTTAGGTCGACTTAACCCTTAGGTCGATTCTTTAGGTCAGCCTAAACACAGTGTGGACGCTTAAGTCCACTTTATTAGGTCGACCTAAGGACAGTTAGGTCGACTTATTAAGTCCCCGTTCAGGGGAAGCACTTTGTTAAGTTGACCTAATAAGGTTGACTTTCGGTCGACTTAACAAAGTCAGCCTAACTTTTTGTAGTGTAGACATAGTCTTTGATATTTGGGCACATGTAGTCCATATGAATACCAAGGGGGGAGAGGGCAGGATAGAAGAGGGTAAGAGGGGCAGATATATGCAATGAAGCAAAGAAGAAGGGACTGTGAGGGAAGGGATAGGAGAAATTGGTGAAAAAAACAAACAGCCAGCATGGGACAGAGAAAGTCCAGGCAACACCATAGAAAGTCCTCCAGCTATCCAAAGGTCCATGTTTTGGCTTCTTCCACAGCTGCTCCTACTTACTAGAACCTCTGAGTGGTCCTTTCAGGCAGTTTTTACCTGCAAGTCACATGGTGGGGAGGAGGAAGCATCAAGTGGGTCTTAATAATCCCAGAATGGGGGTCTCCCCTGAATAGTTCTAGGTCCAGTTGATTACTGGGTGAAGAGGTGCAGTAATAAGAGTTATCTGTGCTGGCCTGAAAATGCATGTAGTAAGCTAATGGGATGACCCCAGCTGGGTGTCCACCATACCCCCTTCTCTCAGTCCCCGCTTTAGGTTGTTTCTAGAGCTCCTAAGGCTTGAGTTCTCTCTACAGGTCATGGGAAGAAGAGGAGGCATCGCCTGGCTATCATTTAATGTTAATTAAAATTATTTAAGTAATAGGAGAGGGGGAAAAAAAAGATTCTACTCTTCTATTTTCTATCTCTTAAGAGAAGGGAGTATCACAATAATATTCTTTCTATTGCTTTAAGGAACAGATTTACACCAGCATGCATGTACCTCAATCCATTACATGTTTTTGAAAAGCTCTTCCTACTTGTTGAAATTCCTTTCATTTTAGGTAGCTTATTGCTTCCTTCCCAAGAAGAACGTATATAGTTCTCAGTTCATAGTATAGGTTTAATTTCTCCAGGCCTTGTGTTCTCACATTGCCTATTGGGGTAGCTCGTAAAGGAACAAGTATTTCTCTTTATTCTCCTTCAGTTCTTCTCCTTCTTCTTTAACTGTAGAGTGGAAGCCAAAGTCAAGAAAAATGAGAAGCAGCAAACATTTTAAAGAGAGAAAAAAACACCTGGGACAAGAGCTGATGTTTGAAGAGGATGGAATATGTGACCCAAAAGTTGCAGTAGAGGTTTAGTAGGGAGAAAGAAGATATACAGTAAATGGTGATACAACACTCAAGAACCAGTTTGGCTTGCGGGGTTAAAGGGAAGCACTGGGGACACAAAGCATTTTATTAGTCTGGTTGTCAAGAATTGGGTCCCCATCAGCATTGTTTATAAATTTCAGGTCTATGATTTTCCAGATAATCAGGTAGTTATTTTTGTAATGTGGTAGTGCATTAACACATTTCTGTACTTCAAAAATCAGACAGAAGGGAAGAGATTTGGAAATAGAAACATAGAAATAATGACAAAGAGAACTTTGCGACAACCCTTTTTTTCATAATGATCCTGTTGACATATATTAGAGCATCTGTTCTGAAATGCCTTGATTATGCTTCAGGACTTTTGCAGTGACAATATTTTGAACTGAAATAACCTTAACCCCTCTCTTGATTCCAAACAGCATCAAAAGCCTAATTATGTGATTAAAAAATACTGACATTGTCCTAATATTTTTTCAGTTAGTCGCAAGATCACAGCCATAATGAATAGATGAAACCGTGACAGCATGGGTGCTTTGTACAAATCAATTCACAGATTACTCCAGTTTCACCATCAGGACACAGTTTTCCATAATGTATATTATATTAACAATATTCATGTTGCTGAGGGTCAAGCTGTGTTCGCACTTTCATTAAAAAACACATTTTTGAAGCATTTAAAATCTATTCACCATAAAACCTTAAAATGTGTCTTGGAACATTATACGTTATGAGTTCAAATATATTGGAAGTTTGTAGACTCAGGAAATCATTTGCACTTCTGTAACTCAAAAATACATTTTCAACTAAATACACTTTTATATCGGTTAGATAAGAGGGATTTTGTTTGTTTGTTTGTTTAGAGATTTTTGGCATTTGCAATATATCCCTCCTGACATATTTGCTAAGAACATTAATATACAATGATTGTGGTATATGTGCCAAGCAAGCCAGTGGATTAGGTGGCATATTGAAAATTTGTCAAGTGAAAATGATTTAACATGACACGGTTGTACTGAAATGAAGCCAGGCAGAGGATGAAATCCTGGCTCCATTGAAACCAATGGCAAAAATCCCATTGATTCAATGAAGTCAGTGTTTCACCCAAAGTGATTAATGCATATTTTCATTTCAAATTCAGGCAAAGCTGTCACTCATCCTAACACAGCCATACATGGAATTAAGAAGGTATTATGAGCCCAGCCCTCTGTGTAGCCAGCTTGATCACCATCTCAGCTGCAGGGGTGTAGAGGACAGAACAAGTTCAGCATGACTACTATTCCACCTGCAAAAAAGTGGGTGGGATGGGAATGGAGAGGGGTGGGGAGTGGTTGGAACTGTGGCTCTACCCACTGTGCTGGCCTGCAAAACTGAGTCGGTGCAAAAGGGCAAAGTAAGTTTTAGTCTGTAAATGGCTGTAATATCTACCCCCCTGGTGAAAAGGGGAAACCAAGAAAGTACCCAGGACTTCTCCAAGTATGGCACAGTTACATTATGCAGGTCTAGCCAATAACTCTCAGTGTAGCCTGGAAAAGCACTGATCAATGTTTCTCAGCTGGTAGGTTATGACCTTAGCAGGGTCACAAAATGCAACCAGGGAGGCTGCAAAAGATTGAAAATTTTATTGCAATCTCAAGCAAAGAAAATCTCTCCTCCCACTCTGGTTATCCTAACCCTTTGGCATCTTGAAACACAAAATTGAATTATTCAGGCTTGGAATGATTACATTTTTTCCTCTTATTTTTATAGCAAAGATAACAAACATAAAGGACCAAAGGGGTAGCCGTGTTAGTCTATTGCAGAAAAACAACCGAGTCCTGTGGCACTTTTAAAGACCTACAGATTTATTTATTGCATGAGCTTCCGTGGGAGAAAATCCCACGTCTTCAAAGCGTCTGATGCAGTGGGGTTTTCTCCCACAAAAGCTCATGCAATAAATAAATCTGTTAAACATAAAGGAGTCACAATTTTTTTTCACTTCAAATATGGACTTGCCAACCTGAAAAAGCTGAGAAACAATGGCATAGATGATTTGACACACAAGTTAGTACACTGATTGAAAAAGCAATACAGCCTGGTCAGAGAATTCCAGAAGATAAGAAAATCCCAACTTACTTACGCTGAGTATCATTTCACTAGAGTAAACCAGTGCCATTCTTTTAAGCAGCAGCAGATCCTGATTTAAACAATGAATACACAAAGGAATGTGTGAGGAAAGATTATAAAAAAATTAAGGTGGAGTTTGACAAATTTATGAACGAGATTATAAGATGTGTTTGCCTGAGGTATTAGAAGAATGGACTTAGTAACTCAGGAGGTCCCTTCCAGTTCTATATTCTGAATTCAAATGTGTCAAATTTTGGCATGTGTAGCCCGAGGATTGCACACCCCAGTACTATAGAAATAAAGGTCTCACATTGTGATGGGATGCACATCTGTTCACCCCTAGGGCATGATCTGTGTAACTTTTCTGTTCAGTTTTGCAATGTAATTGTGTGATTTGATGCCAAATATTCCATATCAGGTTCTTTTGTGATTGCTCATAGCATATTCTACATAATTACCATGGTGCCATGTTTCCTACAGCAACATGTGTGTACAGATGTGAAGCATGTTACAGGGTTCAGACCATCAGGGCTACATCCTGGAGGTGGGAGAGTTTCATGACAAAGGCACTGTGTAAACTGATCCACCTTGCTCAGGGGAGACAAAGGGACTCACACAGCAGCACAGGGCGGGGTGGTGGGGTGGCAGCCGGGGACTGTCAGGAGTTTAAAATACAAACACACAGACAGTTTGGGAGAGAAGCTACAGGCTTTCACCTGGAAGACTCCATTTTGCAACCAACTTCAAGCAAGATCTGGGCCCTGCCTTGTAATAGGCAGAGAATGGCTGTAAAACACCAAACAGCCGAACACCTTGCACATAATCTTGGACTATGAGATCAGTTTAGGTAGAGATGTTAGACTAGTATGTGGTTTATACCTTTTATTTGATAGTGGTCACTCCTGACTCATTTATATTATGATTCTGTCTTGAGTGGCCATTTTCTCACTTGAAATCGTATTCTGCTCAATAAACTAGTATTTGTTTTATCTAAAGCTGAGTGGTCTTTAGAAGGTGTGGATGTGGGAGGCTGGGCACAATCCACTTCTTTCTTTAGTGGTCAGACTTGAGACGAAGGAGATTGGGAGTAGGTCCCAATCCCTGTAAGACAGTGGTTCCTGGTGCAGTCTGGGGCTGGGGGTGTTTGCTTGGAGACCAACGCCTGTGTGGCTAGTGGATTTATACCCACTGCCTGGGACCAATTGTATGCTGGTGGCTGGTGTGGACTAATTCAGGAGTGAGTTGTCGCCCAGCAGGGCGGGGGAATTGGGGTTCTGGTGTGGGGCTTGAGGGGTCATAGAGGAACACCAGACTGGAAATGGGGAGCAGCCTGTCACACAGATACAATACGTATAAAATAACCTAGTTGAGTCATTCACCAGTCCTCTAGTTTTAATGAATCCTGCACCTCCACTATGTATGACTAATAAAAAGTCAATAAATAATAATGTTATGTTTATAATCAGTTTATAATCCAAGTACTACTCACCTATCTGTACATAAACTCTCCTATCTAATTCCACATAAATGGCACTGAATAATAATCATTCAAAAGTGTGCAACTAAGGATAAGTGCAAAACTACTATTGACTTTATCGGGGCTGGGATTTTGTCCTAGCCATCTTTCCATGTGCAGGTCTATGGTTAAATGTATCCCCATAGGTTAAATTTCATTCTGAGTAAAGGTAAAAAAATATTACGATGTGCATGTGTAGTACATACTTTTCAAACTCTCAGACCTTTTATAAAACAAAACACTTTTTTTTCCAAACAGGATTGAGCACTATTGACCAGTATGGTTTATGTCTATGACAAATCTCAATTAGTAGACTTCCACAGCTTTGGTTTTAGAGCTATTCAGAACAAAGTGCATATCTGCCAATACCAGGGTAAACATTTTGGTGGGTTTTGCCTGTTCATACTCTTCTCTGAACCATGTTAGCTCAAACTTTCCTATATATATACTTTTGATCAAGAACAGAAAATGTCAGCTCTAACTGCTGCATATTTCATACAAGGTTAGAATTAGCTGCTAACGTGGGTTAGGGTTTCACTACAGGCTGTTGGCAGACTTAAATTATAATAATTGTAACTGTTCACTCTTTATTAATAAGTGAATGGAAGAAGGAGTTGAAGAGACTAGTATGCAATAGAAGGCTAACTATAAGTTGTAAATAGTTTGATGCAGTGTGCCTGGTCAGCTTCTCCTACTTCAAGTGCCTTCTAAGAGGCATATGTGACAGCATGAGAAGTGTGGCTCAGTGAGTGACGGAAGGTGACAAAAGGATCATTGAGGAAAAAGAGTGCATGCTTCATGAGTAAAGACATAGAGAAAATAAGGGTGGAGTCACTGCATAGAGCCTTGAAGGTGAGGGCAAGAAATGGGAATTAACTGCAGAAGGATACTTGAAACCAGTGGAGAGATTCAAGCAGAGTAGAAGGCAAAGGAGATAATTTGAGTTTCAGAAAGGATATTTCCCAGAGCCTGGACACATGGGAGGTCAGAGAGGACAGAGTTTACAGTATTCTAGGTGACAGAGAATGAGATCATGGGAATATGAAGGGGTGTATTTTGGAGATACATAGAATCATAGAATTTTAGGCTATGTCTACACTTGGCCAAATAAGTCGACTTTGCTAAGTTGACTTAACAAAGTCAACTTTAAGTCGACTTTGTTAAGTCGACTTAGTGTATCCACACTATAAAATTAGGTCGACTTAAAGTAGACCTTGCAAATTGACCTAGAGCATCCACACTGGATGCCTAAGTCAACTTGTAGGGACGAGGTGGACCTGGGACTGGTCCATGATGGAAGGGGGGACAGCCCTTTTAAAGTTCCAGGTGGCTCAGCATTTGCCCCATTGTACCAGGGTACAGTGGGGGCTGAGCAGGACAGGGACAGTGTCAGGGTATAGGAGTGAAGTGGGCAGGGCTATGTACTGCCCTGTGGATGGGCACGCCAGGCTCTGGCTGTGCCAGCCACCCTGGCAGGGAGGTCTGTGGGGGAGCCCTGGGGGCCCTTTAAGTTGACTTAAAGTCGACTAAGGGCTAATCCGCATGACTTAATAAAGTCGACTTAGCCAGTAAAGTTGACTTTAAAGTAGGTTTAACAAAGTCGCCTAAAATTTCTTTAAATCAACTTAAACAGCAGCTTAAGTCGACTTAAGGAAATTGTAGTGTAGATGCAGAGTAAATTAAATCGATTTAAGCAGGCTTAAATTGACTTAATTTACAAGTGTAGACGCACCCTTAGGGCTGGAAGGGACTTCATGAGGTCATCTAGTCCAACCCCCTTCTAAAAGCAGGACCACTCCCACTAACTTATCCCAACCAGACCTTAAATATCTCCAAAGACGGAGATTCCACCACCTCCCTAGGTAACTCATTCCAATGCGTCACCGTCCTCCTAGTGAGAAAGTTTTTCCTAATATCCAACCTTGACCTCCCCAGCTGTAACTTGAAACCACTGCTCTTTGTTCTGTCCTCTGTTACTACTGAGGACAGACTAGCTCCCTCCTCTTTGGAGCACCCCTTCAAAGAGTTGAATGTTGCTATCAAATCCCCCCTCATTCTTCTCTTCTGCAGACTAAATAAGCCTAGTTCCTTCAGTTTCTCCTTGTAAGTCATGTGCCCCAGCCCCCTAATAATTTTTGTTGCCCTCCGCTGGACTCTTTCTAATTTGTCCACATCCTTTCTGTAGTGCAGAGCCCAAAACTGGACACAGTATTCCAGATGTAGACATGTCTGGTCTACACTAGAAATTAGGTCAGTATAATTCCATCACTCAGAATCGAGAAAAATCCACACTTGAGCCACACAGTTAAACATACCTAACCCTCGAGGTAGACAGTGCTAGATCAGTAAGGAGAAGCTATCTAGCTACGACTTCTCAGGGAGGTAGAGTGCTTACACCTATGGGAGAATCCTTCCAGTCTTCACTGAAGTGCTACATCTATGCCACTGTGACATTTTAAATGCAAACAAACAGATAAGAAGGGACCTTTCTGAACATTTATTCTGATCTCCTGCATAACACAGGCCCTAGGGCTTCCATGAATTAATTCCTGTTAGACCAAAAGCATATCTTTTAAAAAAAAATCCAGTCTTGATTTTAAAATTGGCAGTGATATTGCAAAAGGTAGAATGACAGGATCTAGCAAGTCTGAGGTGAGAAAGAAATGGAGGAGTCAAGGATGGGAGGAGATCTTGCCCAATACAAAGGGGAGCCAGTCAGCCCACCCAGCCTTCAAGGTCTCAGTCAAATGGGAGACTATCAGTGTTCGTATCAGGGCTCAAATCGGCATAATCTAGGGGGAAAAAAGAAAAACAAAAGGGAACCACAGCCTTGCACCAAGTTTTTCTTCATATTTTATTTTCTCTAGAGACCTTGTGGTAGTGAAGTTAATTTGATCTATGATTTTAATTATGATCTGTGGGAAATAATTCTCAACTTGGAACCTGCTCCTTTTCATATGTCTGGTATTCTGCAGCTTTAATTTGCAAGCACTGTTTGTTATCCAGGACTGTAACATTTAACATAAATTACACAGGTGGAAGAAAGACATACTGTCAGTACTGTGTGAAGAGTAATTTGCCACGGGTGGACTCACAATGCTTTATTTTATAACACTAATTAATCAAGCCCCTATGGGCAAATGAGTGTCAACTGCAGTGTGAAAGACATCTATTGAATCATTAGATGCTAATCTTTGAGTAATTGTATAAAAATTCATAAAACATCTAGGGCCAGATTGGCAACACTTTGTTCATATTGGTGGGTAGTTACTCATTCCATGAACGAGTAACTGCTTACCAGTGTGAGCAAGGGATTCACAATCTGGCTTAAATTCATAGTCTTTCATTCTGAAATATATTATTAGCTAGAGACTGTAGATCTTATTTCTTTTGCTTTGTAATAATATTTTATGTTTATTGGTACATATCTGTAAATTATTGAAAAAGAAATAGACTATGGGAGGAAATGTGTATATTATTCACAGTGAAGTCTTGGTTTACAAATCAGCCACATTTTAAATTATGGCCTAAATTAGGATTTATTGTATTTCCTGAGGTCCAGATCATGCCTCTGGCTACATTCTTCCTTACTAAAATAAGGAGGGGTATTGAAAGTAAAAGGACAGGTACAAAAATCAGCTGCCATAATTTCTCCTTCCATGCTGTCATGGTGGTGTGGATTAAGCCAGTACAGCTGAGGAGGTATGTCTACATTGTGGACTCTCTAGCAATTGATGCAATGGGATTGACTGAGCAGGTCATGCAGATCCACTAAATTGATCCCAGGTGTCCTCTCCAGTTTACTCTGCTAATCCACTTCCCTGAAAGGAGAAAGGCTGAGTCAATAGCAGATTATCTCCCATCCATGCAGTGCTATGGAGATGCTGCTATACATCAGTGTAAGTACATTGGTGGGAGATACGCAAGCTATGTAATGTGGCTTGTGTTTCTATCAATGACCACCAGCAGCAGTGTAGACTAGGACTGAGAAGAAGTAAACTGCACCAGGAAAGCATACCTACCATATACACATTTAAATAAAAAAAGAGTCAATTATATTGTAGCTTCAGGGATATCTAAATAAATAAGTCAAGAAAGTGGGTGCCATTTATTATCCTCATGAACCTTCAGGTTATACATGGGTCATGTTTCCAACCAGGATGGTTACTAAATCACATTAAAAAAAAAAGAAAGGTTTTCACAGGAATGGAGGCTTTAAGATAAATACCTATCATCACAAGATTTGCAACAAAATCATGAGACTTGGCAAAACAGGAACAGTTTGATAATAGCTTCTAAATACTATAATATTGAAGTGTTTTCCAAAAAGTTTCAGACTGCTTCTTATTAAACAGCTTTTTATTTTTGTCATAGGGAAAATAAAAAAAAGCACCCACATTTTTTAAAGATGTTTTGCATTTTAAGTCAATACTTGAGGTCTTTAGGATCAGTTAATGACATTTTAGCATTTGGGGTTGGCAGTATTGCAATTCATGTGACACTCATCACTGAGAGTTGCAGAATTGCACTAAAGGAAGTAGAGAGAGGTATAGGGAAGGCTGAGAGAAGAAACGAAAAGAAAAAAAAAAGATTGTGTTAGTATTCCAAAAACATTGCAACAATCTAGACAAGAGAAAGCCCTCCAAAGATCATGACCTTACTATATTTTTTCTTGCAAGTTCATACGTTGTAAATGATGGTAGAACAGAATTAAGTACTAGGGCATGGTAGGTTAAGCAAAAAGGCAAGATGCCATGAGTGATATAGAGAAAACCTATTACATTTTAGGCCACTTTTCTCTTCCCATTTTTCAGGGAACGAAATGTATGCAAATATATATGTTCATACTGCACTCCGGAAAACATATCAAGATATTATGGACTTTTTTCCCTTTTCTAGTAAGATATCTAAGATATTTTTAATAGGCTATGTACTTTCTCCAGCAACTATTTGCATGCAAAACTATCTTTGATAGTTAAGGCATTGTTGTATTGTTAAATGGCTAGCATTTATTCTTCATGACATATTATTTTTGTCTTGTTTGTTTCATTTTACCATTTCCTTTTTCAAATATTTTATGAATATATTATCATACTTCCTGACTCACTTTGATTGCCAGTAATCTTACTTGGAAGACTTCCCAGACCATGACTATAGCTTCATATCTTAATGCTTGTTGTGTTTCAAATATGTTTTGTTCTCTTGCATTATAATGTTAGTACTATCTTCACTCATTAAATAATTTGCAGGGCCTGTTTATGCAATAGTTTCCCCACCACCACCCTGATGATGTAGTGGACTGAGATTGGAAACTGGGAATGCATGAGTTTTGGTCTTGACTCTGACTTGGCATGTCATTCACAGGAGGCATCGAGGTGTTCAGTGTATCAATCGTTAAGCTCAGAACCTGATGCTAAAAGAAATATTAGCTCTTTTCAAAATGTTTTTTCAGCTGATGCCACTTTTGGCCTTTTTAGGTGATAAATTACTCCTATTGTGAATCTTCAGTGAGACAGAAAGCCGAAGGGGCAACCGGAGAGTGATTGAAGAGAGGTATACAAGTTCTAGAATGATCTGAGCCTTGTTCCCTGAGAACTGAGGAGAGGTCAATTAGGAACACCTGAGGCCAATTAAGGTCAGTCAGGGGGCTGATAAAAACCATCCTACAACAACCAGGCAGGTGGGAGGAGAGTTTGTGAGAGTGTTATAGGAGTGTGGTGGCTGACAAGAAATCCAAGTGAATCAGGTGAAGGAGAGTGCTTGGGGGATGCTTGCCTGCTGAACCCCAGCAGCTGAAAGGTATGGGCAGGGGGAGGGAAGGAGCCCAGGGGAAAATAATAGCCAGAAGCACTGGTGGCAATGCATGACCAGTACTATGAGGGCCTCTGGATGGGAACTTGGAGAACTAGGTGGGTCTGGGTCCCTCCCTCTTTGCCCTATAGAGCATTACCAGATTGACCAACACTTGGAAATAGGGGCCATGCAGGGCACCCTGACCTACATGAAAAAGAAAAACGTAGGACCCATAGTAGCCTAGCTGGCCATTTGCCACTGTTTGTCAATCTGCCCACAAATTCTTCACTGTAGGTCTAATATATAAATGTATATTTATCTTATTTCCAGATATAGAAATCAATATAGATAATATCCCTGCTGTCTAACTTCTGGGACAACCAAGGACACCATAGAAGAAGTATAATTTATCTACTTCCTGCCAAGCTGATTATCTGCTGATCTCCATTTTAAATTCCTGGTGTCCTGACTGACTTCCAGGGTAACCCTGAGTCTGAAAATGGAACTGGACTCCTAGCTCACTCTGCATTAGACTGAGAGTGTATATCTTGCCCTATATCTTGTGTAAGGATTGGGTGGCATGTAGCTTCACCATTGCAGAACAATCTAGAAATTGAAAAAATGATTCTTTGATTCTTTTTCTTGAGGTGGAGGGTAGAGAAAGTAATTTGCACCACTTCTTTACCAGAAATGGATTACTTTTCTACTTAAGCAGTACATTTGGCGTGTGTAGCCAAGGCTTCACCTCCACCCGCCTTCCACTTGGAGGAAATACATGAACCTGCAGAGCCTACACTCCCCCATCCTCTCTCACACAGAATGGCAAGCCTGTAACTTCTGCTGGGAAATGAAGGTCAGTTATGGTTCCTTATTCCCCTGCACAGAAATATAAGAACACATTTGTTTTTTTCCCTTTCTTTGAAAATCCAATTAATCTTGGCAACAAATAGTGATTTGCCCACTGTTTCAGTAAATTCCTACTCTGGCTTCACTAAGGAAGGAAACTAGTTCATAGCTGATTTCTGGTAAGTGTACTCCCTGAAGTGTCGCATGGGGTATAGTTAGTATCTGCTAATAGACAGGGAGCACAGATGTGTTGGGGAAGGGGACTAAGGCAGTTTTAATGTCACATTCACCCTGATCAGGCAATGAAGTATAGATCAGAGATTTCTTGGGAAGTGACACCCAGATTGCATAGGGACTTCAGAGACAAATTACCGGATGGTGCAAGGACGCAATAAAGTCCAACTGTCCCTTTCCCCAGTACTAAGATATCCTCCTGGCTTCAAGTTTATTTGTGCTCCTTGTTATCTGACAAAAGGTTCCACCATGTAATATGGGATGTGCCCCTTTACTCTAACTGGGGATCTAGTCTATTGTCTTAGTTATATAATTTATTGCAATTTGTTACAAACACTGAATCTTTATCTACATACTGGCATTAGCTTCAGTAGGTAAAATGTAAAAAAAACAAACAAACGTGTATATATATTTATTGCACCCACTAATAAGAGGCAGTCACTGCTGAAAATGAGAAGTGTTTTGCAGACCACAGCAGAAATATGCAATGGTGCCAATGAACAAGCTTTTTCAAATGTTGGGAACAAATTTCTTGAATTCAGGTTTCAGGTATCTGGGGGAGATACCTGGGGGAGATGGCGGATGACATTAGAGTTAAGATAACAAAATGTCTGACTCAAATGGAGAGAGAGAAGTGATATAATCTGTGACAGGAGGATACCAATGGCTATGTCTACACTGGCAAGTTAGTTCGAATTAAGGAAGCTTAATTCGAACTAACTAAAGCCATGGCTACAGTAGGCTTTCATTAGTTCAAATTAAGGGCTTCCTTAATTCGAACTAATGCATTTGAATATGCTATTCGAACTAAGGGTTAATTTGAACTAGTTAGTTCGAATTAACCAATGTGGCCATGTTAGTTTGAACTAATTGCTTAGTTTGAACTAACTGGCCCTTTGAACTCAATGCAATTTGCTAATTCAAACTAAGTGCCATGAATGGCACTTGCTTAGTTTGAACTAAGTTTTTCTAGTTTGAATTAAGTTAATTCGAACTAACTAAAATTAGTTTGAATTAGTTAGTTCAAATTAACTAATTTGAACTAACTTTAGTAAGTGTAGATATAGCCAGTAAGATTAAAAGGGAAAGTCTATAAAACAATGCTCCATCCACTTTTAATGTATTGCACTAAGTATTGGGCAACAAAGAAGAAATGTGAGTAAATGATCTGTGCCACAGCAAGGAGAATGTTGAGATGAATGTGTGCCGGAAAGACCATATGTGGAAGGTGTATGTTAGAAATGTGCTCAAAATAACGGGGGGAAAAAAAAGGAGAGGGGGAGTACAGTGGTTTGGTCATGTGATGCACAGTCCTGGCAGTAATGTGAGTAAAACAGTCCAACAGATCAAGGCTGAAGGAAAAAGAAAGACCAACCCATGAAGAAGTGGTGGGATATCACAGTGGAAAACATTTAGCAGGTGGTGTGTTAGAGGATATGACACTGAATCAAGCATTTTGCAGGGAGAAAACTTGAAGAGTGGATCCCATTAGATAGGGTTAATTCAAGGGAGCTTTCCTGAACTCAAATTAAAATAGGCCAGAACTACTGAAGATGCCATCTTTCAATATGCTTGTAGCTGAACTTCAGTGACAAGTGCAAATCTATAGTCACCGTTATTGGATTAAACCACTTATGTTTTCCATTTATGCATTATATATCAAGTCTTTCTTGACAGGTACAGTAGAGGTCAAAATGTATATAAAACTCCAATTTCATAATTGATTTGAGTTAACCAAATATGCCTGAGAGTACAAAGGAGACTGACTTGAAGAAAGATTTTTAAAACAGAGATGTTAGCATGCACAGTCATCACAGCTCAAACAAGTGGTGAATGTCAAGTGCTAGCAGAGGTCACTACCTGTTGCAGGTGAAGTACAATACTTTTATTTATTTTGAAAAAAAATAAGTTCCTGAAAGTAGAAATAGTAGAAAACCAGGGAGATCCAGCAACATGTTGGCCAGATTGATCTCAGAAAGCCTGATGTAAGTAATCTTGTTTTGTTCCTGATGAAAAGAAGTTCCAACTATTTAATATTTTAAATACTTCTGAGATAAAGACAAGAAGAAAACTACTGTACAGAATACTGCTAACTGGTTGATTAGTGATCCATTCACTCCTCTGATAGCATATAATTTGGCCAGTCTGTTACACAGATGCAGAATAAGTAAAGATTATTTTCAGATGGCTGAGTAAAATAACTATGACAGCTATAGAAATAAATGGTGGGCTCCAGAAAGGGATTTAGGTTTCATAAAGCCAATTGTCATACAACCTCACTGTTAGGTGCCTAGAAAGGTCCAAGAACAATACTACTATCCACAAAGCTGAGTTAGGGACATAGGTTCTCTGAACAATGAATGTGGAGTGGTGCCTCAGAATGCAAACCACAAAACCTAGAACACTATGCACAGAGTTGCCTTAGATAGTCTTGGGAGTTCCTGATGAGAGGGATGTGTGCTACCTCTCTTAGGGTATGTTTACACATGTTAAGCTAAGTCGACTTAACAAGGTCAACATAAAGTCAACTTAAAGTTAACCTTGTTAAGTCGACTTAACATTACACATAGCCATCCACACTGACTTTAAGTAGACCTAAAGAGGGGAAGTTATTAAGTCAACTTAAGGAAGCACTTAAGATGACTTAATGAAAGCCCAGCGTGGACGCAGAGTTCTGTAGGTCGACTTAAGTGTTCTTAAATCGACCTAAGTTGCAAGTGTAGATATACCCTTAGAGATAGGCATTTAAGTCGAGGCTGTCAGGTCATGCCTATTTCTGTTTAGCAATCCAGGAATGAGACCAGCTGCCTGGAGTCAGGTGACTGAGGCATTTCTGCAGGATTGTGCTAGGCACCTGCCTTGTTCCACATAAAATGAATATCTATATAAAACAGATGTTTCCATTGATGTAGGTGATCCACCTCTTTGAGAAGTAGTATCAAGCTGTATCTATTGTGGGTGAGGGGCAGAGAGTGAGTCAATCTAACTACAGTGCTCAGGGCACACATTTTTTCACAGCCCTGAGCGATGTACCTGGATCTACCTACTTTTTATGTTTAGACCAATTCTTAGTTAAGATGCTTATTTACCTTTGTGTATCTGGGCCAAAATGATTATATTTAAATAGCCTCTCATGACAGTAGCTACGGATTCTTGCAAGTGGCTGGCCATTAACTGCATGGTGTTGAATGCCCTCAATGCCCTTTTGGCTTTATAGTGACCAGAAATTAGCATCTGTGACTGCTGGCCCATGGACTATCTGCATGCAGATCTCTTGACTTCCTCAGGCTAATCTCAATGCCAAAGGAAAATCTCTCTTCAACAGCAATGGTGGATGGTCAGCCATCTGGTTCTTGGAAGTGAGGGTTTTAGGATTTCAGTAAGCGTGGTCAGTGTAGCTAGATGTCTAGTGCAGTGGTGGATTCTCCCTTATCTGTCAGCTAGCCAGGGAAGAAGTTTGTAAAGGGCCACAGCCAGAAAATGACAGATCAGATATGAGAGGTGTTTATGCCATCCATTAGTATCTCTTTGCCTAGGTGTATGGGGTGATGGACTCATGAATGGTGATGAGATTGTGAACTCTTGAGTTCTAATCCAAGCTCTGCCCTGACTTGTTATATGTCTATATAGCAGGGAGGAAGATTTCTGACAGTTTCCATATCTAACATGGGACTAATATTGTTCACTTAGCTACCTCACAAGGGCTATGTCTACACTGACAAGTTAGTTCAAATTGAGCTTCCTTAATTTGAACTAACTTAAGCCTTGGCCCCACTAGGCTTTCATTAGTTCGAATTAAGGGCTTCTTTAATTAGAACTAATAAATTTGATTATACTTTTCGAACTAATGGTTAATTTAAACTAGTTAGTTCCAATTAACCCAATGTGGCCATGTTAGTTCGAACTAACCAGAACATTGACCTTAATGCAATTGACTAATTCAAACTAAGGAAGTGCCATGCATGGCACTTCCTTAGTTCGAACTAGCATTCTAGTGGGGCCATGCTAGTTCAAATTAAGTTAATTCAAACTAACTAAAATTAGTTCGAATTAGTTAGTTCGAATTGGTTACATTTTTTGTTTAAAGTGATGTGTAAAGGGATATATAAACATCAAATATTAATGGTCATGTTATTTAGTGGTCACCAATTGGTGACATACTCTGTTTGGTTGACTTCAGAATATAAAACGTCAGCCTCTTCAGGGAATTCAGTTTTAATGGTGGTGATAAATATCTGTGGATGAGGCATTGGTTATGAAAGGTCACTGTTTTGGAAAGAGTTAGATATCATTTGAAAAAATGCAGAACCCTAGACAGTTAGCTGTGGCAGGAGAGACTGCTTCCATTAAAATGTATACGTTCTTGTTATGGTGGAAATCACTGACAAGTGAAATCCCTGCATGAAGATACTTGACAGTTTCTTTGGAAATCTGCATTACACATAATTTCCTGTAGGGAGACTATCATAAAAAACTGTTTTTTTTTTTTTTTTTTTTAAATCATTTCCTAAGAGCCACATCCGTATTTGACAGAGAGATATTTCTGACTTTCCTTGTTCTTAAACTACATGTTATCAAACTGTCATAAAAATGCAAAACATATTTTTCAGATAAAGAAAAATGCATAACTTTTGTCTCTATCTAAATGGTATATGCACTAAATCACTTATCTAAAATACAGTACACAAACACTGATTTTAAAAAAAAAGACTGAAAGCAAATAGGATTTATTGCCAGTTGTTAATACATATGTATAACATTTATTTAGTGAATATGTGAGACACTGATGTAGTTTCTGCTATTCCATTTCATACTGGCTATATGTAAGTGAATACTTTACAATGATTCTTTTAAGTTAAATTATTTTTTCACTTGTAGAATATATATCCAATATTTATATTTATTTTTCATTTGGATAAACATTTTTTTTAACACTTTCTCCATGTGGATTCATCATGGATTGGTCACCTGCAGGTATCTGAGAAGTGTTTGCAAGAATGGGGCCTAACACTGCAGTGTTTTGACTATAAGATTTCTGATCATGAGAGCAGTTACTGGTGAGGTCATCAATAATATTCTCTCCTGCTTCTTCATTTGGCCTTCAAAAGAGAGGATTCTAGTAAATATGAAAGTGTTTTCTCTATTCAGTACTATTGCAGTTATTGTTATGGTTATCTTGTAGCTTGTACCAAATGTTTATAAAGCAATTAACACGTCTAGGGACTAGATACCCTCGCTGTGAACCATGCAATTCAAAGTTCTAGCCTTACTTTGTGTTATTGAACTTAGAGTCTGGAAGATTTTATAGTAAAAAATGAGCTTTAAATTAGATATTCTAAGCCCTAAACATTACTAAAAGATGGGCATCACAATATACCTTGACACATGTGCAAGTCACGTTTTTTGTGTATATATGCCTGTATGAGTCCATTTGAAATTTGGTCCTGAATTAATAAGTTAGATATTTAACCATTGAACTAATAGGAAACACTGTTTATTTCAGTACATGATGTAGTTCAAAGTAAAACATAAAATACCAACCAGAATTGTCACCTCGCACCATACTCCATTACTTCCCTCAAAACTCAAGTAGCTCTATAGGAGTGTAAGACCTTTAGTATGTTGTCCATGTACCTGGAGAATTAAAGAACATATGTTATTGGAGAAACCACCACTGAACTGTTAGGAACTGGAAAGACAACTATAGGAATGAAAAGATGGGAGGCAAATTAGTAACCAGGAGCATTCAGTGCCTGATTGCTTTTCAGTTTTTATTTTGAAAAGTTTTAGTAGAAGTGCCAAGACAGGGGCATCTTCTTGAAAAGCAATTTTCACTTGCATAGAGTGTTTCTTAGCCTGGAGCAAACCCATGTGAAAATGTCAAGTTGAGAAGCCAATTCACTGTGGATGCAAAATTGCTCATATTATTTCTACTTTCTATTAATATTGGGTAGAGAGTTATTCTCTCCTAGGGGAGAATGGAATGACATTCCCAAAAATGTGAGTCTCCGTAAGTTCTGTTGCTGCCCTCTTGAAGAGTTTTATCAATGATAATAAGAATGAAATCAATAGAATTCAGTCAAAATCATGCTAAAGAGGTCCAGAATTTAAAGAGCATGCTCAGTTTACTATAGAATTTTTCAGTAACATAGCTTAACGGAAAATTGTATCCTCGCTTTTGAATTCTGTATGTTGGTTTATAAACTCAATAGGAATTTTTGACACATACATATTATTTTACCAAACTTCCCATTCTCAAATATTTTACTGATTTTAGTACATTTGTAAGATTTCTCCTTCTGTTTTAATAATTATGAAACCATTCTGATGTGAAACCATTTAAGTAAACATATCAAAAAAATCATTCTAGTTTTAGAAATATAACTGATTCTAAATGTATTTTCCTGTAACCCACCCAGCCATCAGCTGGCATCTTTTTCCTTAGCCCTATTGGCATCACCCCAATACATTATCCATCATACCAATTTGCCACACACTTCATTGGGAACAGACAACTCTCTCTATGCTGTTTGATTGAGATTAAGCAGATAATTTAGGTCCCATAAAATGAACTCATGTAAAAATATTCTGGATTTCAAGCACCTCCTGTTCTAGGTCAGATTTTTTTTTTCTATGTAGATTAAATGGGTGGACTAAAATGCAGAGAAGGGCCTGGGTTAACTATGCAATGAAGACATACCCATTGTGTTCTATCATATCAAGACCTCTCCATCTTATATTTAAAGTGGCAGTAAAATTTTGAGAAGTACATAAGTGACTGGGAGCCTAAATCCCTTTTTAAAAAATGATTGTCACTTGGGGCTAGATTAACAAAGGGACTTAGGCACTCAGTGCTAGGACAGGGAATTTGTTGCAGAAGGTACCCATCTCTGCTTGGGATTCTCAGCTGAAAATCCTCTCTGGGAAGGTGCATGAGGTGTTTTTTTGCAAGTGTTGGGGAGGATTTCCCTTGGGCCTTTTATTCCAGCGGTCAGGTCAGGTCAGGGTACACAGCTGGGATGGCACAGACCTCCCCTCCCCCCACTCCACAGAGGGAGAGTGATTTTAAACAGGGATATGCCACATCTCAGGTGAGTGTTCTAACCACACACCTATGGGATATTTTGATTCAGGGGTCTCTCAGTCTTGCCTGTTGAAGCAATCCACTTTACATAGAGTCATTGGAGGAGGGGAGGCCTAGATCCTGGTTCTCCAGTAGGTGGGGTGAGAGTCTCTCTCTCAGTAGATCTACGCTTCATTAGAAGCCTGGACTCAGAGTCATGTTTGAGCCCAAGCTCATCCACACACAATGTTTTCTGACTTGGTTGAGCAGCCACTCAGAATCCTGAGTCCTAGGACTTTTGGGTTCTGACTCCAAGATTGAATCCCACTGGGTGTATCTACGCAGCTTGTGGCTGGAAGCCTCCCGGCTTGGGTATACAGATGAACTTGTTTGGCTTGTGCTATCATTGTAAAAAAAATCGCTGAGTCAACACTGTATCTGGGATCTCATCTGAGGTTCTGAAGCTAGGACATATTCACTGAGATTCAGGCTTACTCTGTCATTTTGCAATGCACAGGCAGCTAAAGTCACAAGGTCTGCATAGTATATATCGTATGGACACATGACAAAGGTTATGATTTAAGTATCAGACGAAGTGTGTTGCAGCCCACGAAAGCTTATGCCCGAAGAAATTTGTTAGTCTTTAAGGTGCCCCTGGACTCTTGTTCTTTTTGCTGAATGCAGACAAACATGCCTACCCTTCTGGGTTATGAATTATGAAACTGGAGTCCAGCAATTGTAAACCCACATTTGCAAAGCAGTATGGATCCTCAAGCTTGGGATTGGAATCATTGAGTTCACAAACAGAGGTCCCACAAACCTGGATTTAAGATGTAGTGTAAGCATACTCTCCATGTCCTAATGATGCTTTATTAACACAAAGTGGGACAACAGCAATAAGACTGAAAAAACCCCACTGGCAACACTCACCTGAGAAAGGGTAAATTCCTTCTGTGCCCAGAGGTGAAACTTGATCTTCCACAGTCTAGCTCAGTAATCTAACCACTGAACAGCAAACAAGGGTTGCCTCTACTACTTTTTTTTTTTTTTTTTTTTTTGTAGGGTTAGACATGCTCTGCTCATGCCTACCAGTTTGGGCTCATCAGGCAAGTTAAGCAGAACACCCTTTCTCCTAGTTTGTGCATTGCACTGGGGCTTAGGCATCCAAAAGTTTGGAGCAAGGCTGAAGGGCATGTGATCAAAGATGGGGGAAATTGACACCTAGAGAACCTTTACTGCAAAAACTGAGGCAGCAAATGAGTTTAGGTGCCTATAAAGGGGCCTGTTGTAGTTGAGCAGGGGTTCTGTGAATATTAGATGCACCTAAACCTTGGCCTTGGTGAAGAGGCATTAGATGTCTAAGTCCCTTTGTGAATCTCGCCCTTAGAAACCTAAATCCCATTGATTTTCAAATTATGAAGGTTTGGGCAAACGGGTATGTCAATTAACCTCCACCCCTATTGTTTAAGAAGAGAACAGAGTATCATACTGCCATATGCAATAAGAAAGAGTTCATCTCAGTTGCTGCCCTGTAATAGCAGCTTTTTATTTAAAGTGGAGGTCTATAAAAATCCACACTCCAAGCTTTCCCAGTACTCTCAAGAGTGATGTGGTGGTTAGACCAGGGCAATTTTCTTTCAGCAAATAATTTGTTGAATGCACTTTGGGGGGGGGGGGGGTGGTACCAAAATTATGTGAGAATTTGCATTGAGTTATCTGAACAGTTTTGCCCAAAGCAAAAAGAGCTGGAAAGTTTCATAATGTTGAAATAAGACATCTTTGCTTTGACTCAAATTTCAGTTTAGTCTTCTAGACCTTTTAAGAAAAGGTGGTATAAAATGACTAGAGGAGGTGATGCACTGCTTGCAAGTTTTAGTACAGTGGTTAGGGAACTCATCTGAGGCACAGGACATATACGTTCAATTCCATCCCCCTGCCTGATGTGGAAAAGCAAATTAAACATGGATCTCAAAGTGCAGTATGATACCCTACTCAGAAGATTATGGAGTATTCTGTGGCATTTTCTCACTCTCTCCTCTTGAAGCTGTTTCACTTTTTATAAAATAATTAAATAGCAGCATAAATTTGAGCTTCCTACAGCTTGGGTGAGCCTCCTAACTCCCAAGCTATAGACTCATGCTCAATGTTCGGCCCTTTCATATTGCTGGTGAACTGAAAAAGCCATTATTCACTCAGCACTATTTGCAATTGCAATGAAATAAGATGTAACTAATGAGTAAAGACACCATATAAGGTAATCAATATTTTGTGCTATATACACAACACAAATCAGTTCTTTCCCCCAAAATTCCTTCTTTAAGGACTCCCCAAGTATTATCAATATTTAAAAGTCATAAGTCAGCTGTGTAGCAGTCCACAGCACAGGACTCACCAGCAGGGCACCTCCTGGTGGTGTTATTGGGGAATTGCTCAAGTGGTCTCCCTGCTGGTAGCTCATGCTCTGCCCCACACAACTGGACTCTCACTCTGAGTCCCCCTTGGGGGTCTTAGCCCTCTGGCCAAGCCTCTGTCCCACCCCTTCCAGGGTTCAGCTAGGTCCCCTGGCCCACTTTGCAGCAGTGGCTAGGCCTACTCCCTTGACCACCACCTGCAGTCTAGTACAGCTCACCCTTCTCCAGCCTCAGTATAAGACAGTCTAGGGCCAGCAAGCTTGTACCCCTTCTGCCACCCACACTGCTCCTGGCACACTGGGGGAGCAGGGAGGGACCTGGTCCCACCCTCTACACCAGGGCTTGGCCCAGGGACCCTATGTGCCTCTAGTGAGGCCTTCTGCCTCCCTCCAGTTCCCCACTTTACAGACATCAACTCCCTGGACCACTTCCCCACAGCCCCCAGTCACACCACTCTGACTGGCCTGGACCCAGCCACTGTCTGCTCCCACCCCTCAGACTGCAGCTCCAGCCACTTGCCACTGTCCACTCCCTTCAGAATCTTCAGCTTCTCCAGGCTACTAGCCCTACCACCCTAGAAAAGACCTTCTCCCTGCAGCTCCCCAGGTAGAATGATCTTGTAAGTCTGCTGCCTGCCTTCTTGTACTGGCAGCTGGGCCCTGATTGGCTGCTGCAGCCAAGCCCACTTTTAACCCCTTTTTAGCCCAGTAGGTGCCCATAGCGGTGCCACCATTCCGCTACAGCCCCCAAAATCATGACATTTTTTATAATAATAAATGCTGTATCATCTTTATTTGCCTTCTTGTTTTGGTTTTTTTTTTTTTAGCGGTTGAGGTTTGCTAGTATTTTGATTACAGACTTTTCTCTCCAACAGGAGAACTAGATCCTATTTTTAAAAAATAAAATAAAAGCTACAGTTCTCACTTAATTACATGCTTCTAAGGATGGTGCTTAATGAACAAATCCCATCCCACAAGGCTACCAATACAAATCACAAATTAATATTGCTACCTCTCTCTCCCTTAGTCATGGTTGTTCTCTTTTAGAAACTTTTTTTTCCCCAGCATGCCTTTTTGGAGCTGATTTTTAAATTTGTCAGAACCTAACAGCTGTAGGAACCATTTTGAACAGGCTGCCACTGCTGTTTCTAATTGTTTGTTCATTTTCTAGTTGGTGAGTATCTTTCTCCCCAATTTATCTTTACTTGTGGGTGTAGACTTCACACAGGATATTGACACGATAAGTAAAACAAAGGAGAACTTTTAAAAAAATACTTCTACTTATTTTTATTTTTTTGGTGGGGTGAAGAGCGATACCTTGGAAATATTTTTACTGTATAAGATGAAGGGTGGGAAAAATCTTACAGAAGAGTCTGATTCTTACTGCTATGTATGTGGAGGAAGCTGTATTGGTTTGTATTTCTTTTGAATTAGTGAGTTGTGTTTCATTAATGACAAGCCACACACTGTAGCATAAGAAGGAATCCTAAAGCTAGGAATGAAGCTCGAAAGAGTGTTATCTTTCAACAATGCCGTGAACTAAGTCACTCATCATGTTCTAGGCTATCAATGTGCTGATTGTTGCCTATCAGGCTGACAAATATCATCTGATTATTTCCCTGTACTTGCCCATCTGTCATCTGGTGTCTCCTGTCTTATACTTACTTAGGCTGTAAACTCTTTGGGGCAAGACAGGATTTTTGGTTTACATTTATATACCACATAGTGCAGGGTAATCATGGTCTGTGACTACAACTCCTCTGTTGTATGTTAGTAGAGATAATAACAAAAATAATAGGGTTTATCAAGTTTTCATAACCTTGGTTGTCAAAGAAGCTTTATATAAATCTACCTTAAAGTTAAAGAGCTTGAACTGAATAGAAGAGAGTAGATTCAGCATCTGAATAAATGTGGAGTAACAAAAAACAAAGAAATAAACAAAAAAAGAATTAGCATGTTAGGAATGCTTGGAATCAGATCATCTCTCATTTGCAAGTACTACATATAAATACAATTACAAGTCACTCTTTAATGTAATAAAATCTGATGATGGAAAAATAAAACTTTAAAGAGAATTACCTACAAGGCATTCAGGTATCTTATTTTTATTTTATTTTATTGACTTTTCACCATGCATTGTTATGTCTGTTGAGAGCTGTGTCTCCAGTTAAACAATTAAAGAAATTATGCTAATGTCTTGAAGAAGCAAATATCAAATGGAAGACAAGCAAATATCTGCTGGAGATACCATAATATATTTGAACAGCAATTTTTCAATACCAGCCCAATGTTAAAAACCTTGAGTGGGGAACGAATCATTTCTAATTGACACCAATAAATATCCTGAAGCATTATTATTGTATAAGTCTTGCACAGTTTTTTGGGACTGGAATTTCATACAACAACAATAAAACCTCTTGTATCCGCACAGTCATGAATCAAGTCTCAAAAATATTCAGAGTAGCCTTGAAGATAGCATACCCTTTAAAAAAAAAAATTGTTCTGTGAATTAAATGATAGAATATTCATTCAAATATTGGAATAATGCATATATTAAATATGTTTTAGGAAACATTATATGATTAAATATTCAGGGACTTCTTTGAAAACACATTTGCTTTGCTTCTGGCATATTTTCATATATATTTAAAAAATCTGAAACACTCCATATCATTTAAAAAGAATCCATTCCTCTTCTATGCCCATAGGTGGGTAATTTACTTATCAAACTTTTTTCTCCCACAGAGAATAGAGACTATTAAGACTACTTCAAAAGTGGGTTGAATCATCTTTAAATTTATTCATCTAAAATAGTGCCAGCTCCTGATTTCAGTACATGAGATGATTTCTTACCCTAAAAAAAGAAATTGCTTCTAGGCAACAGCAAGTTACATAAAAAGATGCATTAGAAGGCAGTTATTGCAATCTGAAACTATTACATAGTGCAGACATTTTAAAATGGGAATAAACATCCATAATATGCTTCAATTGAAGCTGGAAAGAGCCAAGTGGAAATGTTATGTTTAATTAAATAAATTAAAATTATTATAGCCAATCAATATGTAAAATAATCTTGAATATGTAAAGACTGGAGGAGTTAGGAAAAGGAAACATTGAGGCATATTAGTATTTTTAATTCCCTCTTTGCATGTGTATGCACAGCACATATGCTTTTTTGGATGTTTATGATGTATTATCTTTAATTGATGCAGAATGTAGAAGGAAGTCAAGATAGGACTGGGACTGGGACTATAGGAAACCATTGATGCCAACTGGCAAAGGGTTCTCTGTTCTGTAACAGGGACTCCTATTAAGCCAGGCACACCTAATATTTTGTGATCATCATATTTTGCTATAAAGCATGTTATGTGACATAAATGAAAGCCAGGACCATGCCAGTCATTAATATATCTGTGAAACATATAAACTGTTTATATTTAAAAAGTTATGTCTGTATACTGAAAATATGTCCTTATAGCTTGTACCAACATGTTACTCTCCAGGAGAGGTGACATGGGTTTTGCTAGACACAGGGATGTATATTCACAGGTCTGCCAAGGTTCATAAGTAGATTAAGCTCTGTAAGACAAACACAGCTATATTTGCATTTCAAGTCAACATGAGGACGTGAAGACAACTTGGATCCAGTACACCAGGCAGGGAATTATAAGGACTCATCCTGACTCTGAAATCAAAAGAATGGGTTTGGGGAAATTAAAAAAAAGTGAAAAAATTAATCTACTGAGGAAACCTCTTGAAGAACGAGAAGTATTCATGAAAACTTGGATCCTGATTTTAACAGAAAATTAGCAGTTCTGTCCAAGATTGAATCCTTGGGAGAAAATTTTCTTTATTAAATAGGAAAGGCAACTACTGATAAATGCAATCCTAGTTTCATACTTATGTTTTGTTTTACATTAAAACATTCTGTTTCAATATTCTTACTACTCATTTGACTCTCTGTTCATTATTAATAAACATTCTTGTTTATTATAAATACATGTCAGTGCTGTGGTATTAAGTGAAGTGCGTATACTGAGTTTAATCAAACAAGATGATGTGTATGCTCTTCCCTTTGGGGACAGAGAACTTGGTAATTTCTGTGAATGTTCAGTTACAGGTGCTAACCACTGCATCTTTTAAGAGAGGTCAGAGGCTAAGGGTATACCTTTGTTACCTCTAAGTTCAGGTGGCTAATCGATTGGTATTGTCAGGGAGCCGATGACAAGTTAAGCACAAGCAAGTCAGTTTCTCTCCCTCTGTCTCTGAGGCAGGGCATATAAAAAGACTCACATTCCTAGGCATACTAAGAAAGTGTCACAATGTCCAACTCTCTTCCCCACTAGCGTGTGTGTGTACATAGACATAAAGGAGATCACAGATCTATAGATCAGAACTCGTAGCAAATTTCAGAATAGAGATTTTTTTTTAAATCATGGAAACATATGACCTTGAAAAGAGGAATCTATAGTAACTTTGACAAAACTTAACTCTACTGTTGTACCAGATTTCCTGGTAGCAGGTTAAATGTGTCCACCAATAGCCTGAAGGGAGAATTGAATGAATGTCTTTGTTTCTGATGCAGTTCGTCCCTTCTATGGGTGGCATATAGTTGGTCCCATCCAGTTGTGACTCAAATCTGGGGCTCACATAACTATGTTGAGTACTTTTTTTTGCTTTCAGAGAGCGGTAGATTGTGACATGTGTCAGGTATTTTAAAAGCAAATCCTATTTAAATGTTAGCCTTGAGTCCCTCTAGAACATAAGAAAATAAGAATGGCCACAGAGGGTCAGCTTACTGGCCCAACTAGCCCAGTATTCTGTCTTCTAACAGAGACTAATGCCCAATGTTTCAGAAGGCATGAACAGAACAGGCAATCATTAAGAGATAGATCCCCTGTCACCCATTCTGAAAGGTTTAGATTGATATATTCCAAGGCCAGAAGGGACTACTCTGATGATTTAATTTGACCTCTTCTATAACATGGGCCAAAAATTCTCCACAGAATAACTCTAGAATATGTCTTTTAGAAAAAAAACTTCTAATGAGGTTAATTTTTTTCATATACACATCTCCACATACACCAGCTGAACACTTGTGCGAAATCCTGCCCTTCCTCCTGATGTCAATAGGAGTTTTGCCATTGACTTCAGTGGGGCTGGGATTTCACACGATGGCTCAAGTCATCAGCTAGCTCCAGTGCTGTTGTAAATTGGCCTAATTTCACCTACTTCAATGGAGCTATGCTGATTTACACCACTGGAGGATATAACCCAGTATATTCTTTGAACAAAATATAAATAAGTCCAATGAAGTATTTTTCATATGTTTTTGTTTTTGTTTCCCCATCCCCACATAGGGTGTATCTAAACTGCAGCTGACAGCATGCCCCCTAGCCTGGGTACACAAAAGAAAGCTACCTTTGCTCAAGCTAAAAAGAGTTGCGTGGACATAGCAGCATGAGTGGCAACATGTGCTAGCCACCCAAACTCAAACTTATGGGTTTGGATGGGTTTGTACTCATTGCAGCAAGGACTAGCTGCCCCACCACATGCTATTGTTAACCAGTAGCTTGAGCAGAGCTAGGGTGTGTCTGTCTACCTAGGCTGGGAGGTGTGCTTTCACCTGAGGTGTAGGTATAAATATAGTGCTTCCTTGCGTCCTTAGATATGGCTTTAAGAAAGTGAGGTTAAATGGGAACAAAAAGGAGCAGATCTCCCAGTTCTTTATATGTACAGTCATAACTCCTCTCACTGGGTGCATCTACACTTGTAAATTAAGTCAACTTAAGCTTGCTTAAGTTGACTTAATTTACTCTGTGTCTACACTACACTTTCATTAAGTCGACTTAAGCAGCTGCTTAAGTCGACTTAAGGAAAAATTAAGTCAACTTTACTAAACCTCATTTAAAATCGACTTTGCTGGCTAAGTCAACTTTAGAAAGTCGACTTAGAGTCGACTTAGGGCTACTCCACGTCCACACTGGCTAAGTCGACTTAGGGGGCTCCAGGGCTTCCCCACTGCCCTCCCTGCCAGGGTGGCTGGCACTGGGTCCATGTCCCCCTGTGCCCCATTGTACCCAGGTACAATGGGGCAAAGACTGAGCCCCCTGGCACTTGGCAAGGGGTGCCCCCCCGCCACTGTGGATCTGTCCCAGGTCCACCTAGCCCTTACAAGTCAACCTAGGCATCCAGTCTTTTAATATTTTGTTACCTCGTCTTCTAATCCATCTGAAGTCAGACATTGTCATGAAAATAAATTTAAAAAAAAAAATGTCCCTGTAAATGAACTGCAATTTGATTTAAGTTTTAGGCCAAGTTTAGATCAGTTCTCTTTTTATCTGAACCATTTCTCCCATCTGTAAAGAGAACACAACAATGGTGATTATTATGAGGCCTTAATTCAGAAAAGCATTGAAATACCTGCATAGCTTTAAGTAATCTCACTGAAATCCAAATAGTTTTTAATGAGGTCAGTGAAATGACTCATGCTTAAAATGAGGCACATGCTGGTGTTGTGTTGGATTGGGGCCTAAAGGGCAAGGCATTTATAGCTCAGGAGAACTTTGGCCACTTTCAGAAACACAGATAAACCGAGATTTGGGGGGGAGGGAGAATTCCATTCAATAGTTTTGTGCGTCTTCCCACAAAAACTTCATACATATACATAGCAAAGGACAATCCTTAGGAGGGCAATGTTGTTCATTATTTACCTATTTTACAGACATTTTCAGAGACCTGCTAAATGTAAACTAAGGGAAATGATGATTTATCTGTATTTTTAGTGTTCCATGTTACCAGCCAATTCCAATTTTAAAAATATCTCATCTTGTGTTTGTATGTGGGTGGGCAGGGGGTGGGGGTGGTTAGGGGAGAAATGGAGGAGAAGGAAGGGAGAAGAAAAAGGATGTTTCCATCTGTCATGTACTGTTTTCTTCTAACAGCTGCTGATCTGACTAATGACAGTTGCATAATTACTATTTCACACATGTTTGATAATGTTCTTTATTTGGTCTGCCAATTGTTTCCATGGAGTATACTCAGTGGTGCTATTTAAGAGCTGAAACCTGCTTATTTTAAATCAATGCCTAGAGCAATTTGAAAAGTATGAGCTCTCTGTTTGAAACATTTATCCCACCTTACATTTTCTTACCAACAACTTCTAATAGGTTTAACCTTCCCCCTGAAACTTCAGTTATTGAGAAGTCACAGATGCACCAGTATTATGGATTCTTTTCTGGGTGTACCCACTCAGTCCAATATCACAGTCTAGGAAAGCCTGATCATTAATCAGACATGAAAACAGGAGTGATTTGAAAGAACGCTTTTTGAAGTATGGATATACTAGTATGATCCATATTCACTGAAAATAATGGGAATCATTCCATTCACTTCAGTAGTCTTTATTGGTAGATTAGAATATGGACTCAAAGAGTATCCATGCTAGTAAGGATCTCTATACCCATCAGGATTTTTTATCAGAGAGTGCGAATATTAGTGATACTTCTATTGTCTCTATTACTTTCTGGGTCATTCAGCTACTATTGCCCTCATTATGCATTAGTGAGAGTGTGAGACTACATATTCCTTTCCCTGTATTCAAGTTACTCTACATTTAGAATTAAATTTATCCTTTGACTCCCCGGCCACAGAATATCCTCATTTAACCATATCCACAATTACAGAGTTTTTCAGAATTTTTTAAAAACAAAAATAAACAAAAATAATGAAATATTTTCTGTGAAAAGTTTCATCCCCATGCCCTCCCCCCTACCATTCCAACCAATTATAGCTGGTCAGAAAACTTTGTTAAAGCATTTCTCCAACAAAAATGGAAACATTTTCCCAATGATAATTATCACTAAAAGCAATTGTGTTTTTTTGACTAGCTCAATTCATGTTATTTTCTGAGATTGGTTTATTTCTAAATAGAAAATTCTATCAAATTAGAGAGAAAAATCATAAGTTAAAGGATAACTGGAAAGCATCAAATTTCATCAATGCTCAAAAAGCATTCACTTCTGAAAAACCAGTCCAGTTTGTAAAAGGTTGGTATTTTAATTATTATATTTTGGTAGCTAAATATGGATTTAGCTTCAGGCACACAGTTTTGAAAATTGCTGATCACATTCGGTTTAATGACCCAACAAATGCATCAAAAACAAATGTGTGAAAACCCTCATCAAATGTGGCCTGAAAAGTTACTCAGTAATAGTAACATTTATTGAGATAAGCAGATCTGACATTTCTAAGTAAATATTGACTCATGATATTCAATCATATTCTAGTCTTTATTAGTTCTTACCCCATCCTCATCACCATAGTATCTGAGTGCATTAAACAATGCAATTAGTATCTCCCGAGTATGGCTCATTCTCTCTTTCATCATCTCTGTCAAATTCCAAAGGGGTAGCCGTGTTAGTCTGTTGTAGAAAGACAACAGAGTCCTGTGGCACTTTTGTCTTTCATCATCTCTGCAAGGGATGAATTGTGTGTGCAACTGTAAGCAGCTTTGTTTTTTGGGTTTTTTTTTTAAATGTACACAGCACTATGTGTATCAACATAACTCTTGCATCATGATAGTCTGTCATAATTAACTGCATGTTTTATGACATTTGTACTCTTGTAGTTAGTTTACCACACAGATATGAAATACCAATATACAAATTCATGCCTCTTTTTGGCTGATTCGAGTTTAACTGTTATGAAAGTCCATTGCTCAGCTACTTTGCTAAAAGAACACAGAAGTTGAAAGTTTGATAGGCTGATGTCTCTCAGCACCTTTGGTGTTGTTACAGTCCAGAAGAATAATTATATCATAATTCCAGTCCTTTGACACTTCTTTTCTGTGTAGTTCAAATTGATTACCGGTAGTTTTTCTAGCTCAACATTACTGGGTTTCCTCCAATTTTTATGATATCACTAGTGACACCATCTGTTTCAGGTATTTTTCCTCTTCAGATCTTCATGATTTTCTGCATTTCTCCTCTGAGTGCATAAGGCAAAATTTCCTCTTTGCTTCTTCTTCTATGTCATAAGAGGTGGTGAAGCTTGTCATGTTTGTCTCTATGTATTCTTGTAGAGCTGCTGGCAAAGCTCTGCAGGATGTGCTTTCTGTCTCTCTCTGTAATTACTCTTTCATCACTGTCTGAGAGGGACATCTGGTGTCAATTATCTGTTGTCTTCTCATCCTGCTACAGCTGTTTCTTTTAAGAGTATTTTAAATCATTTCTGTGTTGCACTGTATTTTCAGATCCTTTGTGATCTTTTTCTCAAAGTCATGCAGAACTTTGAGTAATGAGCAATTCTCCTTTAATTCTGTTGCTTTCATAAAAGATGGCCTGTATTCATCTGTACAACTAAATTGGTCATTACAAAGGCTGGTTATTTAACACAGTGGGGGACTACTACTTTAATAACATGATTTGGACAGCTACGGTTGCAGCTAAAATGAATTACAACTAGATTTTTTTTTTAAAGTGCTTTATCCTAGTTAAAACTTGGTTATAACTTGTGTAGGACCCATTGAAAAAGTTGGTTACTCAAAAATAAAAATAAAAATGCAGTAGGTGGTGTAGTTGTTATTTAGCCCTGAACAAAAGTTAACCGTAAGCCAATCTGGCACCATCAATCTTAATCAAGGTCATACCAAGCTCTTGCAGAGCAGGCTCTGTAAAACAACAAAGTAAAACCAGGGCAAAAAAAATGTTGTAAATAAGTGTAAAAAACACCATGCCTTTTACCCACTCAGTAAGCTCAAAAAGTGTAAAAAGCTGGCTAAGATCCCCGCCCCCATTTAAAACCTTATCAGAGCAACGAAAGCATCCATCGCCACAAGTCATCACTCCCCATGCTCAGCATGCGCAGACGTTTAACTGGGGTTCCTGTCTCCTGAAGGGATGTAAGCATTGGTGCTTTTCTATTCCTTCCCCCCCCCCCCCTTTGTCTCTTCTCTTAATAAAACTGTTTTGTTTTCCCCTTTTACCTTGTTTCCCAGTGTTGTGCCCACTAAACCTATCAAACCTTAGGGCCTGAGCTATAGGTTGTAGCCAGGATCCTGTAACCCATGTTAACTGTTTTTATAGTAGTTTATTCAGTGATATAGCTAAGCTCTTGATTTTCTCTCTCTCTGCTTCAGTCTCTTTCCATATATTTCCATCAAATATTTTGATCACTTAAACCCTGGTTTAGTATGGTACTTAATTATGTGTCTAACTTGAAGCACATGAGTAATCCCATTGAGCTCAGTGGGAATAATCATGTGATTAAGTACTCTGCAAAGTTGTGGCCTCTCTTTTTAAAATCAAAATTTATTGAAGGTTTACACAGCCTTCTGTGGAGGTCTCTGATGGCAGAATTTCTGCAGGGAGACCAGGCTGTTATATATGAAGTGGCCAGAACCTCAGTTGTAGAGGAGGATGGTAAGAATCTGTCATTGTGCTAAAATAGTTAGTTGTCTAGTAGATGGACATGGCCTTCTCAGTGGCCAGAGGTTTAACTGGAACTTTACAGAAAATCTCTTGGTAGCAGAGTTACTGTGGAAGGGCTAAAGCTGGTGATAGAAAACACATGGGTTATGTCTACACTTGCTAACATTAGTTAGAATTAGCTTAATTCGAACTCGAAAAAGTTAGTTCGAACTAAGAAACTGCCATTACTTCTGAAGCCCTATTCAAACTTATTAGGAAACCCTTAATTCGAACTAACTAAAGCCTAGTGTAGCCATGGCTTTAATTAGTTCGAATTAAGCCTCCTTAATTCGAACTAACTTGCCAGTGTAGACATAGCCATGGAGTTCACTGGCAAAAACACCTTCTCAACAGGTGAAAATCTTCTCAAAGGCATTGCCTTCACTGGAGCTTTGTCCCTTGAATTAAATGGATGTCAATTTGCTTGAGGCAGCTAACACATTTGTTAAAGTTAGTCCAAATACTCCACAAATATTTGTCTGAAGTTACCGACATTTGTTGTGTTTCGCAATCACTTACCACACAGTTCAAAATTTTTGTGTAGACAAACCCTGGGACACAGTTCCCTCATAGCTTCCCCTTTGCCCTGTGCCCGAGAGAGATTAGTAATTTGCAACTTTCTTACAAAAGGCCAGGTACAGGGACTGTTCATGTTGTCCACACTTTTTTAGTTTTTAATTGCATTGACAGCACACAAATGCACTCTTAAAATTATCGGAAAAAGAGGAATGGAGATTTTTACAAAGGAAGAATGGATACTTTTTCTTTTTCTTTTTCCCCCCCATTTTCAAGCTATATTTTAAAATGTATATTTTCTGTAAACATACTGATCCCAGTTCTCTTCTCCTTTATTCCTATGTAAATTATGCATCACTCCACTGATGTCAATGGAGTTTTATTGGTGTAAAACCAATGTAAATAAGAGAAAAATCAGACCTAATTTTGCTGCTTTTTAATTTTACTGATTTACACCTACTTAAATAACATCACATTATTGAACATAATTTGGTTTTATCTATACGTAGCAGCACCTTTTTTTTTACAATGGTAGGTAATTAATTATGACAATAAGATAGATGTATCCAATTCTACACACACTGTTGAAAATCTACACTGTACAGCATATCATCCAGAACATTATCTGTTTCAGCAATTTCAGAGAGGTTATTCCATATACCTTACATTTATTAGGCATGCTATCATCAACACAACAGTATATGACGGGGAGAAGTAGTTTTGATAGAGGTTGAAAATTTATCACTGCTTGATAACTGCTCCATTTGCATTCTGTTATTTAGTATGTCTCTCTCATTTCCCCTTTGAACTCAGGAAGATGATGTACCATACCATGACATCAGGAATAAGACATTAAAAGATTCCACAAACAGTTGCAGAAATTAAAGAAAGAAACAAGTCAATAATACGTTTTACATGGTTTATTTTCCTCTCCCTATGTGGTTGAACAGCACTTATTGGACAATTGAAAAAGCCAGATCCTGCTTCAATGTCATTATTGTTATTGCAGTAATAATGCAAGATGAAAAATAAAATTGATATACCAAAATTTCTCTTATAGTGCTTTTCATCAGTAGATTCCAAAATACCTCCCAATCTTCAATGTAGAATATTTCCTTCAATGCCCCTGCTAGGTACGAACATAAGAAAAGTCTTACTAAGTCAGACAAACGGTCCATCTAGCCAAGTATCCTGTATCCTGACTATGGCCACTACCAGGTGCTTTAGAGGGAATGAACAGAATACGTAATCATCAAGTGATTAACCATGTTGCCTGTTCCCAGCTTCTGGAAAACAAACAATCCCTGCCCATCAGCTAAGTAGCAGCGCTGTAGAAAAGGACCTGGGAGTTATGGTGGACGGGAAGATGAATATGAGCCAACAGTGTGCCCTTGTTGCCAAAAAGGCCAATGGCATATTAGGCTGCATCAGTCGGAGTATTGCCAGCAGATCGAGGGATGTGATAATTCCCCTCTATTCCACACTGGTCAGGCCGCATCTGGAGTACTGTGTCCAGTTTTGGGCTCCCCACTACAGAAAGGATGTGGACAAATTAGAAAGAGTCCAGCGGAGGGCAACAAAAATGATTAGGGGGCTGGGGCACATGACTTATGAGGAGAGACTGAAGGAACTAGGCTTATTTAGTCTACAGAAGAGAAGACTGAGGGGAGATTTGATAGCAACCTTCAACTACTTGAAGGGTTGCTCCAAAGAGGAGGGAGCTACGCTGTTCTCGAGGGTAACAGAGGACAGAACAAGGAGCAATGGTTTCAAATTACAGCTGGGGAGGTCAAGGTTGGATATTAGGAAAAACTTTCTCACTAGGAGGGTGGTGAAGCATTGGAATGGGCTATCTAGGGAGGTGGTAGAATCTTCATCTTTGGAGATTTTTAAGGCTCGGTTAGACAAAACTCTGGCTGGGATAATTTAGGGGGAGTGGTCCTGCTTTTTAGCAGGGGGTTGGACTAGATGACCTCGTGAGGTCCCTTCCAACCCTATTATTCTATGATTCTATGATTCTATCTAGTTGTTCTTTGAACCTTGTTGTAGTCTTGACCTTCACAACATCCTCTGGCAAAGAGTTCTAGAGGTTAACTGTACATTGTATGGAGAAATGCTTCCTTCCTCTAGTTTTAAACCATCTGCCTATTAATTTCATTGGGCAACCCGTGTCTTGTGTTATGAGAAGAAATAAAAATGTCTTCCTGATTTACTTTCTCCACACTTGCCCTGAATTTTACAGTTCTCTATCATATCCCCCCTTTGTCATCTCTTTTCCAAATGGAAAACTCCCTGTTTTATTAATCTCTCATCATGTGGGAACTTTTAATAATAATTTTAGTTGCTCTTTTCTGTACCTTTTCCAGTTCCAGTATATCTTTTCTGAGATGGGGTGACCAGATCTGCATGCAGTATTCAGTATATGGTTCTACTGTGAATTTATAAAGAGACAATACAATATTTTATGTCTTATTATCTATTCCTTTCCTGATGATTCCCAACATTTGGTAAGCTTTTTGCACTGCTGCTACACATCAACTGGATGTTTTCAGAGAACTATCCACAATGACTCAAAGATCTCTTTCTTGGGGTATATACATCCTATCATTTTATAGCTATAATTGAGATTGTGTTTTCCAATGTGCATTACTTCACAATTATCAACATTGAATTTTATCTGCCATTCTTTGCCCAGGACCAAGTTTTGCAAGATCCCTTTGCAGCTCTTCATTGTCTGCTTTGGACTTAACTATTTTGGGTGGTTTTGTATCATCTGCAGATTTTGCCATCTCATTTTTCCAGATTATTTATGTATATGTGTAACAGTACTAACCACACTACAGACACAGGGGGAAATGCTATTACAGCTGTGGAATTGAGGCATGGAGGGAGGGGCTAAATGATTTGGCCAGAGTCATACAAGAAGCCTCTGACATAGCAAAGAATTCAACCCAGATCTTCCAAGTCCTAGGTTAGTAACTTACACAGGACCATTCTTCCTCTCTAATAGTGATTTTAAAAATATGTGCATCTGTAGAGAACCAGGAGCGGGGGTACTGCTCTGTCCCCTTCACCCTCCAGCTTGGGCTACCTCTTGCAGTCATTTGCTAGTGACAAGTGGGACTGCTATGTCCCCTTCACCCTCAAGGTGCTGCGATCATCTAACCTAACAGTAGAGCCACACACCCAGCTAGATTACATGAATGCTTCTTCCAAATCCAGAGAACGACATCAGCCATTCATTACCCACCAGCTTCCCAGCCTGGCACCCCAGAATACCATCTTGCACTGGTCAGAAGCCTGGCCGGTGTAAATTCATTACTCAGTCTGCCCCTCCCTTAATGTGGACCGGATACATACTAGTCTTTGTACACTGAGTTGAGATTTCCCTGGCAATTCACCAAAACCCCACTGTTTTAGGTAAAATAGAAAACAAATTTATTAACTACAGAAAGATAGATTTTAATGAATATAAATAGCAGGCATAGAGATTAGAGATTATTACTTATGAAACAAAAAAATAAATTTGCAGCCTAAAGTCTACAAACTAAACAGGATTAAAATCAAATAGTGTCTCAGCCTTACAGGTGGTAACAACCTGTTTCTATTCCTCAATACACAGGCTGGAACTGACCTACAGCCCAGCACCACTCTTTGAAAGTATTTATCCTCCAGATATTTCTTCCAGGTGTTGAGTTGGGGAGTGTGGAAGAAAGGTTCAGGGATGTTACTTACTTTTTTTTTATGCTGGAAAGATCTTTTGCTATGATATGGGGGTCTGCCTCCATTGGTTAAGCAGTGTCCACTGTCCATGTGCTTTCTCTGAGAAATCATCATTGTATACAATTCCTGAGATAGTGTATTCTTTCCTTGATTGGTGTTGGTGAGCCATTAATGCTGCCAGGTTACTCCATATCTTAGAAATCTGTGTAGATGTTTCCCACCTCAACATATTTCAGTAACACATGCATAGCAAAACTTCATAACTTCACATACAATGGTAGCACATACAATCCAACAGGATATTAATGTTCAGCATATCATTCCTTTTTAGAAGATACCTCACACAGAATAGTTTGTACAAAACCTAACATAATATGACTGCGGTAAATAGGAGGGTTCCAGGGTATGAAGTACAGAGAGACAGAACTTGCCCTCTGCCTGATCCTCTTGTTTCCAGACAAAAATATAACTAAGACTAAAGACATCCCAAACATAATAATAATCTTAGCTTTTATATAGTACTTTTATTCTGGAGATTTCATATCACTCAACACAGGAGGTAAGTAATTATCTTCTCCATTTTAAAGTAGGATAAAATGAGGTACAGAGAGCTGAAGGCTCTTGCCCATATTTGAATGTCAGGCTGGTAGAAAAAATGAGAATAGATCATGGGTCTTCTGAATCCTAGGCTAGTGACCTATCCACTAGTCCACAGTTAAAATAAAGCCTAATTGTTAGAATAATCCCTCACTCCATACTAAAAACAACCCAAATTATCAAATATAAAAAATAAAACCACAAAATTACATCTAAACAGGAAATTAACACCCCTCCCCCCAAGAAATATGGATGAGACCACGGAAAATCATTCTATTTGCATAGCAGCTATTCATAGATTATTATCCCTACAACCATTACAGAAATGGGACAGAGGAAAAGATGCCTGCATATGAAAAATACTAAAAATAATCTCTAGACATCTAGACTGTGACTACTACAGGATTTTTTTCATATAATAGAATCAGCCAAAAGCTGGCAGTCCTTCCCTCTCTCGTGTCTTCCGCTTGGCTGTTGTATTTAATAGCCTCAGGCAATTGGTCTGCTTTTAAATTTATCCTCTACTTAAAGAGCTAAATTGGGACTTATTATACAATATTCCCAGTTCAGCTGCTTCTGTAAAGGGTAAACTGAAAAGTACAGATAATTCTGAACCAAAACTTCAACTATATGCATGAAATCTGAATTTCTTCATTGTGTAAAGGGTTGAACTAAAAAACTCAAACACATTTCTCTTTCTTCACCCTTACAGAAGCCTGAAAGTCTACCTTGAATGCAAATCTGCCCAAAGGTTGAGTTGGTTGGGGTTCAGATTATTGCGGACATATATATGAAATGCAAACTTGGATCTGAATCTGGATTCAGATTGAGGATGTGGATCAGACCCTATAACATATTGTAATAATCTTAGAAACTGTGCTGAACATTCTAGATAAGGGTTGGGGGGGGGGGGGGCGCAGTGTTATTTTCTTTTAAAGTTTGACTGCTTGGGAAAAGATGGACATCATGAGTGGCCAAACTCTATAGAGAGAGGCTGCATGCTTCTGGCTGATATTGTGTTTCAGAAGCAACTGCTTAAAGAAAATGGGACTACTTTTGATGTGTAGAGAAAATGGGGTTGGAGCAGACAGGAATAGTAAGGTAGCAAGTAAAAGCATTTCCTGGGAAATTATGAGAGAAGAAAGCAAAATTGGGAAGGATGGATAATACAAAAGAGCGGTAGGAGAAAAGTGGGGGAAATGGGAAGATCACAAAATCAGATGTAAATCATAAAGGGCCATTCACTTTGGCTCTGTCTAAACTATAGAAACAGAAGTTGTGTCGTAAATGTATTTGCTGCTCTGTGTCAGCTCATTTTAAATAGTATTTATATTAAACACAGTAGGGTTTATGAACTTTTTAATTGTCTTACAGTCCTCATATTGTTGAGCACACCTGCTAACACAATTTGAAACATCACTGTCTTTCTCTATGCTGGGTGCTAAGTGGTGCTCATGAATATGTTAATCAACACATTTAATAAATATCTATAATTTTCCTAGTCTAGAGTTGCCACGGATATTAGGGCTGTATGAATACAACTGAGAGCAGAATTTGACTCAAAGATGTTCAACAGTATGAGTATCTTTACACTGTGGAGATTATATGGCATAGCTATTCTGCTGTAGCTATACTGGCAGAAGCCTTTAGTGTCAATGCAGCCTGCACTAATAGAAGAAGATTTTCCATCTGTGTAGGAACACCAACTTCCCGAATTATGGCAGCTATTTAAATAGAAGCTTTCTTACATTGACATAATTGTGTCTACCCTGGAAGTTAGCCATGAGAGTTTTTCACACCTCTGATAGATGTAGCCATGTAAACTTAACTGACCTAACTTTTAAGTATTCACAAAGCCTACATGAGTCCAAGTGTATACTAGAAAAGATTTGCTGATATAGCAAAAGGGATTTAGTAATAGCAGCATACATTCTTAGTGGACATACAGCTTATACTACTAAAAAAGAGCTTTGGCCGATATCACTTACCAGTTCAGCAAGTGAAATAAGCTATGTAAGCAAAAGTATAACCTGGTATAACCTGGTCTCCATCATAAGAGCTTCTGTTGATATAGAATGCCTCAAAAAATCCCACTCATAATTAATTAGGCTATATCAGCAAAACTTTCTAGTGTGGACCTGTCCTAGGTTAGATGAGCATTTTATATTTTGCGTTTTACATGACTGAGCGAATCCTGGAAGTCAGTCAGTGTAGCATTCTGCAAGTCTGAGCCCTGTTTGATCACATCTGCAATAGGCCAGCACCAGGTTTCTATGGAAACGACACTGGCTACTGATTACCATGTCTCAATTTTACAGGTTCTTTCCAGATCTTGGAAGAACAAGAAATGTTGCATTCTGTTTTCAATATTCCTCCAAGTGCTTTACATGCATTCTTTATTTTCTTAAGAAAAAGAATAATTGCAGATAACTAATCTGAACACATCTTTTATTATATTTTTTAAGACAGTGACTCTCAACCTTTCCAAACTACCGTGCCCCTTTCAAGAGTCTGATTTGTATTGCATACCTCAAGTTTCAACTTACCATACAAAATCAGACATAAAATACTAGTGTCACAACACACTATTACTGAAAAATTGCAAATTTTAACCATATAATTACAAAATAAATCAATTAAAATATAAATATTGTACTTAATTTTCAGTATATAGTATATAGAGAATTAAAAACAAGTCAATGTCTGTATGAAATTTTAATTTGTGTTGACTTTGCTGGTACATTTTATGTAGTCTGTTGCAAAACTAGGCAAATATCTAGACAGGTGGATGTATCCCTAGGAGTACGCATATGACTGGTTGAGAACCATGGTCTTAAGGTAGTGGGTGATACCCCTTTTCCACTGCCGTACAACAAACAGACACCCTGTAGCTGAAAGGATAGGGCATCCAAGCATTTATGAAGCTTCTGCTTATGCTACATCATGAATTAACTGTCAGCGGGTGTCAGATCTCTGCACATGAACAGAAACCTCCCAGAGGAAAGTGCTTTCATCAGATCTCAACAGTCTCACAGCCTCCATAGCAAAAACCTTATTTGATCTTGAACTCAGCTCTCTACAGAATGTGGCATATTGCGGCACTGTAGCTTAAGGTGGTTAGCTCTGTGCACTGAAGTAACGTGTAACTTGGTTTTCAATATGGATTAGAGGAAATGGGGTTTTTTTTTGTTTTTGTTTTTTTTTGTTTTTTTTGCCTGTGGTGCAAGGAGCCATGCTTTACTTTTATTTAGCCATCACCTGGAAATAAATCCAGTTTAAATAACTGAATGTTGTCTATTTGGAAAGAAGTTTTGCTAATCCTGCCCCTCAAACTAATCTCTAATTTGAAATAACCTCAGTTGAAAGATATTTTAGATCTTAGTGTGCAAAGATTCTTTTTATTCAATTAGCTCTTTGGAGCAAGAAAGATGGCATCTGAACACTTTCACACTGTTGATTTAATTCACCACGTGTCATCCCCATTTTCTCATCCACTTTTATATTCACATAATGGTCTGAGCTTTTTCAAATCTAGCATAAATGAGAAAAGATTAAGCAAAATATTTGATGACTCTTTATGAAAATCTTTTAAAGAGATCCTGCTTCTCTGTTGACAGAAGAGAAAGGAAAGATGAAAATAAGTTTTACTCAGAATTAATTGAAAGCTAACTTCATTTCAGTTTCACATAAAGACTTTTATATGTTGATTCCATTTTAATTAATTTGGTGGATCGTGCATCTGTTTTATTCTTTACTGAAGTTCTTTCATCATAGTAAACAAATTGTTCTCCTCTCTTTTATGTCTCTCTTTTTCTTTCTCTTCCATTCTCTGTGGCACTTGCTCTCTCTCCCTTTTTTTTATTTTCAAAAACTTTGTGTCCCCAGATTAAAAAAACAATAACTCTAATGATTAGAAAGTGATTGCAGTTTATTTATCCTATTTATTTTGTAATTAGGCCCGAGATACATCCCATATTAGGAATAATATAAATTATATAAATTTAAACAAAAAATATTACTTTTGTGATGTTCCTTACAAGCTAATGAAGATTGGTTTGACCCAATGTGCAGAGGAGAAACTTTCAGTGAACATGTAGTTCCTGCAGGTAACGATTCTTCCAGTTCACTACATGGCATTTTCTCCTTTGAGTTGGTACTAAACTAATGAAAAAGCATGGTATCAGGTGGTGCTGTACTGCTGAAATTAACACACTAGTAGGTAACCAGTATATGTCACTAGCACCCAGGACAAGTACTCTTTTGGAGGTCAAATTTTATTCATTTCACTACTGCTAGTAGTCACGATGAAGGCAATGACCTCATAGCACATTAAGTGACTTGGGTCTCTGTCCAGCTTGCAGAAAAAAGTGTGTGTCCCTTGAAAACCTAGAGAGCCAAGGAGTGACTTTTTTCTGCAGCTACAGACCAGGACAGCATCAAGTTGTTGACACTTTCCTCTTCTCACCCTACTCACTCAGATGATGGAAGAGAGGGTTGCTATATAAGTCCATGGTCTTTTACCTGGGCCCTAGGGAGCATTCAAGTTCATATGATCTATGATCACATAGATTTGGAAGACAAATGTGATACTCAAACACTGTTTTATTTTTAGAGAGATCTATAATGCTCCCTTCTCATGGATATATTGTAACTACAAGTAGACCTTAAAAATGTTTTAAATTAATTGTTTCAGTGATCCATGAATATTTAGTGTAACTGTTTATCCAAAAAAAGTGGCACATATATGCTATAAGCATGAAAGGGGGTCAATTTCTGAATTTGGCAGGGTGTCAGTTAGATTTTAAAGCTGAAATCTAACAAAATAGGTTGACTAGCATATAATGGAATTCAGTATGAAAATGTCTTTGTATGAACTCCAGGGAGCATTAGCTTAACACTGGGTTCTTTTTAGGTCAACTTTGAACCTGAACACTATTTCTCAGAGCAGAACACTTGCATATCCTTAACCAAAGAACAGTTTATTATTTCACCCAGAACCAAAATAATATATAATCAACTATCACTACTCAAATGCAGACACAACCAGTTGAGACTCAGCACTTTGTCAAACAGGAATGTAAATTACCAACATTTCTTATTACCAACAATTGTCAATTCTTTAGTAGCTAACTCATTTATCATATTCCCAAGGGTTGTTTTGTCTTTAAGGTACTTTGAAGAGTGTGGCTACTTTTCTTTGACTACATTAATCCAATAGGGACAAGTATAGCATATTAAAAGCAAATGTTTAAAGCAATCCTTTCCTACCTTTCAGGCCAATTTGCTTGGATTCATAAAGGAGTTAAAATCTAAAATATGGTTACCTGAGGTCTCCCTAGAGTGTGCAGATTCAGCCAGGTAACCTACAGCTATTTAAGAACAGAAGGGAGAAATAAAATCTTTGAGATGAAATCTACTTCCTATTCTCAAAACCACTTAATGGATGAGAGTCCTTCCACATGACTGCTCCGAACATTGGCTGCACTTAGGTTTCTGTGGCTTTTTGTGTTGGCTTCAGATAACTCCACAGAGCATGTGGTGACTTTGGTGACTATACACATGGCCTATGTCTACACTTGTAAGAATAAGTCGACTTTGCTAAGTCGACTTTACATGTCTACACTGTAAATTTAGGTTGACTTAAAGTCGACCTTGCTAAATCAACTTAGGGTGTCTACACTGGATGCCTAAGTCGACTAGCAGGGATTAGGTGGACCTGGGAGTGGTGCATGGTTGGAAGTGTGGCACCCAAGAAGTGCCCTCCTTCCCTGAGCACCCCTTGAAAAGTGGCAGGGAGCTCAGCACCTTCCCCATTGTGTTTGGGTACATGAGGGCTGAGCAGGAGGAGGGCACAGGATCGGGGTGGGCAGGACTGTATTCTGCCCTCTGAGTGGGCATGCCAGGCTCTGACTGTAAGGAGCAGCTTAAGTCGACTTAAGGAAACTCCAGTGTAGACGCAGAGTAAATTAAGTCGACTTAAGCCTGCTTAAGTTGACTTAATTTATTAGTGTAGATGCACCCATGGTGACTATATACTCTAGTTTCAGGATTCCTTAGAGGGGGCCACCTTCTGATTCCTTTTTGGACATATGCCAAGTGGGTTCTCAGATTTCAGCTCTCAGTTTCTCTGCTGCTTCCATTGACAGTCAGGAGGATGACATTGATATCTAGCAAACTTCTTTAAACCTTTTCTTGTCAGAGGCTTTTTAAGCTTGATTCATTTCAAGTACTGTATTTCATTATTATTCCTTCCCACCAAACAGAATTCCCCTTTTTAGCAATTACTCTTAATATCCCAAAATTATATCTGGTCTCTATCTTTCAACATTTCTCCTTTCCTGTGCCAGATAATTCCTATTATTTTTAGAGTGCAACAATTATTTACTATGAAAACCAACAAAATCCTTATAACCTTCTAAATATGAAGGATATACTCTGTACATTCTTTGATTATAGTAAGCATGTCACATAATTTAGGATTTTAAATAAAACAAGAGGCATTTTCTGTGTATAATAGAGTGATATAGATCTAACTGACACAGCAAGTGAATGTGCAGATTCTAATACACCATGAAAAAATATTATTCATGGTATATTTGATTCACAAGGGAAAAACATGTAATTTATAATTTGCATCTGAAATTATGTGGGTTGGATTTCTTGGGATAATGGTTTGCTCAGTTTGACCTTCAGTCTTACAACCACATTTCTAGGGGGTTTTTTGTTTGTTTGTTTGTCTGTTTGTTTTGAACTTGCCACTTTCTCACTTACCCCTTCTTTACCAATTCAAGAAGCAAGGTGTCACTTTGCAAAGGAAAACTGGGTGTTACTCTTGTTTGGTAACTTGGTATGTTTTATTTAGGTTAGGAGGGCAAAAGAAATTTATACATGTGCCAATAATGACAGATTCTGGCCTATGGGATTAACAATATCCTGATTTAGGCATTTTACTTCCTATAGCTGGGGAGGGGAATGCCCAACTTTGAATCATCTATGGGTCTTCAGATGAAATGTCTCACAGGTGAACCATTTTTCTTATGGTGGATTGTATTGTGGGATAAACAGAGATGTATAGCTTTGTCTAATTTTTGAGGACCAGAAGGACCCAATAGTTATTAATAATTTCAAGCTTATTAGTCCCATATCTCCCTCATAATGCATTCTACAGCTGATTACAATGTTGTGTTTCACTGGAGGTTTGTGCGGCATGCAGGTGCATCAAAGCTCCATTTTGGGTGCCCATTATATGGAATTTTGGGGAGACTTCCCCAGGTGTGTGTTTTTTTTTCTGAGCAGCTTTGTAGATATCTTCATTATGGTTCTTTTTTCCTCCCTGTGTCAGAAATCATTCTTGTGGGTCTTCATTGCTTTCAGGCTCCTCCCCCATTTGCCATGCAGAACTGAAGGCTTGTCTTTATGGAGACACTCAGGGAAGGGGATTAGGCAAACTACATTAAACCACTTGTATGGAATGGGTACTTCCATTCAGTGTTAATTTTGTTATGTTTAATTTATTTTGGAAGAGCTTGTCTACATGTGGTGGTAATATACTCTAATGAGTTGGACATTAATTGTTCAGTGTATACTGCTGTATACTAAAAATTATCCAGTGTACTGATGTAGTGAAATAATACTACATTTTTGCACACTATTAGGCACCATCAGGGTTTACATGGACAAATTAGTGTGCAACATGTTAGTGTGCATTAAAAATCACACTAGATGGAGTGCCTTACCCTATCATGTAGATGAGATCAAAATAAATTAAGATAAGATGATTTATGGCCACTTCAAGTGTGAATGAGAGCATCTACACAATATTAGTTAATATTGTTTAACTAATCCACATTAAAGTCACATCTTCACTTAATTTGGAATAACTTCTCTGAGGGCTTGGCTATTCGGTCCCACAGTTCAGACTACAGGGCTGGGAATTAAAGCGTGAAGCAGTGTGCTGCGCCCTTAACTGGCACTGATGTTGCCAACTAAGGGATACTTAGTTTGCATTAACTTAGTCCTCTTTTAAACATGATGTTAATGTGAACTTTTAGATCATACCACCCGTGTCCATATGGCACAATTAGGGTGCAACAGTTTCATATGCTCTGCAATTCAGACCCTCAGATTCTTCACTGTGATGCAGTGTAGACATAGCCTGAGAGTCCCTATATAGACAAGCTTTGAGCTGATAAGCTTCACAGATTTGGAATTTTTTATTACTGAATAATGAGCACTACACCAGCCTCAACCAAAACAGATAGATGTTATTTGCAGTGTTGTTATAGTCATGCTGGTCCCAAGTTAAGAGAGAGACAATGTGAGGGAGATAATATCTTTTACTAGACCAAATTATGTTGGTGGAAGGGACAAGTTTTTTCACTTTTCAGAGCTCTTCTTCATAAGTCAATCCAATAAAAGATATTGCCTCACTCATCTTGTGTCTCTCATGTGAATATGATATCAGCTCTGGGTATTTTTGTGTTTGCCTTTCAGTTACAGTGGAAGCTGAGAGGAAGGAGGGTCTAGTGATTAAAGTACTAGCGTGGGATTTGGGAAAACTGGGTTCAATTTCCTGTTCGACTACAGACTTCCTTAGGCAAGTCACACAGCCTCTCTATGCTTCAATTGTTCCCCCTACTGGGCAAGGGTTTTGTGAAGGTAAATATATTAAAGGTTCTGAGGTGCTGAGATATTGTGGTAAAGACAGCTATATAAGTACTTTAAGTGAATAAAATTCAGGAAAATAACCATGCTCTCTCTCACCTATTAGGAGAAATATGCTCTAGAGATTGTCTAGGGCATTGCTGCTCAAACTTTCATATCTTGTGTCCCACCAATCTCTCTATTAAACAGCCTGGGTCTCACCATGATAGAAACAAAAAGCTCACTTTTTCTGAGACGGACATTTATATGTTTACGGACATTCTGTTATAATATTTATCATTTAGGTAAACTTCAAGGACATAAAAATTGCAATAGTATTGTTGGGAATAAATTTTGCAGTCAGCAGGTTTATATATAATGATACTGGGTTAGGTGGGCAGGACAGACCAGAGGGAAGGAGAATGAATTCTTAGTAATTGTTATGAAAACCCTGCATTCCACCTAGACTAAGTCTGCGTCCCAGGTGAGAAACACTGGTCTAGAGGTCCTTATGTTTGTTCTGTAATCCTGTGCATGTTGTTTTAGGCAGCTCCCTCAGCTGGACAGAGTATTCAAAAAGGAGCTCACTGAGAACTTTGCTGGCAATGGTGATGAAAAAGCCTATATTGAGATATTTCAGCATCGATATTGACATGGGTGCAGAATAGAATAGCTGTCTGTCTGGTCATAAGCAGTTGGTATTGTGCTAAGCATCCTTTCCATGAGAATTTAGGTATATCATTTGACAAGGAATAATGTTTAATTTTAATTCCTTTAGATTTATTGGGAGTAAATGACTCATCCCAGGCCAAGAAATCATATTTAAACCTTAACCCTAGAAACAATACCTACAAGTAACCATGTTCCATAGGTGTAGCCATGTTAGTCTAGGTCAGCAGAACAAACAAGGAGTCTTGCGGCACTGTTAAAGACTAACAAATTTATTTATCACATGAGCTTTTGTGGGAGAAAGTCCCACTTCATCAGATGCTTTGAAGATGGAGAATTTATAGAATGGGAGGAAATTAAATGCAGGGAAATATATGACACAGGAACAGCTCAGGCTGTAACAACAAATCAGAATAGGTGTTGGGATTCAAACACTTGGGAACAGCATATAGAGGAAGGTGGGGCAAATCACCTGTTGTAATGAGAATAAAATCTGTGAGAATAAAATCTTCCAGATGGTCGGAACAACAGACTAGACTTCTGCCACCATGCAAAGGCTGAAATTGTGGACAAACAACATCCTTATACCATAACCTCAGCCATGCAAAACTTAATGCCATCCAGAGCCTTAGAAATAACAATGACATTATTATTAAGGAGGCTGACAAGGGAGGCACTGTCATCATCATGAATAAATCGAATTACAATCAGGAGGCTTACAAACAACTGTCCAGCACAGCGTTCTACAAACCACTTCTCTCTGACCCCACTGAGGAATACCAAAAGGAAGCACATCAGCTACTCAAGAAACTCCCTGAAGCAGCACAGGAACAAATCAAGACACATACCACCAGAACCTTGACTAGGAATATTCTATCTACTACGAAAATCCATAAAAAAGGAAACCATGGATACACCATCATCTCAGGCATTGGCACTTTTACAGCAGGCTTATCTGGCTATGTGGACTCTCTCATCAGACCCTATGCTTTCAACACTCCTAGCTATCTTCAACACACTATGGACTTCCTGAGAAAAATCCAGTCCATTGGTGAAATTCCAGAAAACGCCATCCTGACCACTATGGATGAAGAGGCTCTTTACACCAACATCCCACACAAAGACGGATTACAAGCCATTTGAAGATGATACCACAGCAAACCTCATGGCTGAACTTTGTAGTCACTCACAACCATTTCAGATATGAAGATAGTTTATACCTTCAAGTCAGCAGCACTGCTATGGGTAGTACACACATGGCCCCACAATATGCCAAGATTTTTATGGCCGACTTAGAACACTTCCTCACGTCTCATCCCAAAGCACCTCTACTTTACTTATGCTACATTAATGACATCTTCAACATCTGGACCCTTGAAAATTTCCACAGAGATTTCAACCGTTTCCACTCCACAATCAAACTGCGCCTGGAATACTCCACACAGGAGACCCACTTCATGGACAGTACAGTGCAAATTAGACATAAACACTACTCTATACAGAAAACATACTGATCACTATCGTTACCTACATCCTCGAGCTTTCATCCAAGACATACTACATGATCCATTGTCTATAGTCAAGCCCTAAGATATAACCACATTTGCTCCGCTCCTTCAGACAGACAGGCACCTTCAGGATCTCTAATAAGCATTCTTAAATCTACAATACCCACCCGCGGAACTGAAGAAACAAATTGGCAGAGCCAGACGGGTACCCAGAAGCCAACTACTACAGGAGAATCCCAAGAAAAGAAACAACAGAACGCCAATGGTCATCACCTAAAACCCCCAAGTCAGACCTCTTCACCACAACATCAAGGATCTACAACCTATTGTACAAGACAATCCTTCACTCTCTCAAGCCTTGGGAGACAGACCTCTTCTTGCTTACAGACAAGCCCCAGCAACTACAGACCAAAACCAGAAACATTGAAGCAGGAATATATCCTTGCAACAGACCACATTGCCAACTTTGCCCACATATCTACACAAAAGACACCATCACAGGACCTAATCAAGCCAGTTACTCAATCAAGGGCTCACTCACCTGCTTATCCACCAATGTGATTTATACCATCAGGTGCCAGAAATGCCCCCCTGCCTTATGTTTTGGACAAACAGGACAGTTTGTAGGCAAAAGAATAAATGGGCACAAATCTGACATCAGAAATCACAACATTCAAAAACCAATAGGGGAATACTTCAATCTCCTTGCACACTCCATTGATGACTTGTTAATAGCGGTGCTCAAACAAATGAATAACAAATCACAACTTCAAAGAGAAACTGCAGAATTGGAATTTATATGTAAATTCGACTCTGTTGTCTCAGGGTTAAACAGAGACTACGGATTTTATTCTCATTGCAACAGGTGATATGACCCCACCTTCCTCTATATGCTGTTCCCCAAGTGTTTGAATCCCAACACTTATTCTGATTTGATGTTACAGCCTGACCTGATCCTGTGTCATACATTTCCCTGCATTTAATTTCCTCCCATTCTGTAAATTCCCCATCTTCAAAGTGTCTGATGAAGTGGGATTTTCTCCCACGAAAGCTCAGGCGATAAATAAATTTGTTAGTCTTTAAAAGTACCACAGGACTCCTTGTTTGTTTTGCAAGTAACCACTGATCCTTAGCTAATGACATTTTGATTAATCCTTAGCTGTTGTAATTGAATAATGTTATATATATGGTTGTGGCAAGAAAACACTATTTTGGCAGATTTACACCTGTTCCTTTTTAAAGGCCAAGTTAATTACAGGATAATTATTAAAACAGGTACAATTAAAATTATAATTAATGTGGCATAAAAGATATTTTAAAACTTACACTCAAAACAGAGTTTTTAGAAAACTATAATGACTATTTCTAATGTATTCAGATGAGGCTGTGATGTACTGAACACCTCTTTTCCTGTTTGCCCTCTGCCTTATATACTTTTCATAGGCTATTGTCCAAATTTTCTTGAGGTTTAATGGTGTTATAGGTACAATAAATAAAACTAAAGAAGCTGGCAAGCCACAGAGAAAATTCAGTGGAAAATATGGAAGTGCACAAAATCAGACTATGGCAGAATTATAGCTAAGGGAGATTCTGGGCGAGATCCAGAAATTGTTGCATGAACACTGTTCCTATTGCCGTCCATCTTCTTCGTATAAAGACCTTGCAAGATGGAGGCTAAAATCATGGACAGTGGAGTGGGCCTGAGCTAGTGCCCTCCACACTCACACAGTGCAGGGATTTGGCCTATAGACATAACTGTAAATTTGTCCCAACACAAATGGAATTGATTTTATGAATAATTTTTGTTGATTTCACAACTGAAATAGCTGCTCCCATCCTATGAATTTTTCTGTCTTCTATCTAGAACTATTTCTCACATTCACCAGAATTAACCAGAAATTCAAGGTTAAAAAAACAAACAAACAAAAAACCCAACACTTTTTTTTTTTTGGTGAATAAGTGCAAATGTAATTTCTCACCATTTTTACGAACTGTCAGTTTTTTCCCCAAAGAATTGCACAATTACTATTGTTTTAGCAAAGAACCTTTGTTTTCATCAATATTTTCTCCTGAGACAAAACATTTTTTGACCAACTCTAAAATTGTATATATGATCCCATAAGAATGCCTTTTGGATCAGAATCTACTAATACAGAAAAAACAAATTTATATTCACATTACTTATCTCTCACAGATAATTTGAGAATATTAGATTGTTCTCAATTTCATCAGTGCAGATTTGTTAATGTTTTCTATTGGTCAAAATCAAGCTTAAATTGTTATCTGGATGTGCCCTGGTTGATGTTTGTTTCAGGAGAAGCACTGCATCTCTTTGCCGTTTAAAATATAGTACATACTAAAAATGTAACTCTGCAGAATATCCATGTACTAAAGAGAACTAATTCTACCTCTATTATTTCACTCATTTGCAACTGAGCAGAGGACTTCTATTCTAAAAGCAATATCCAATAACCCATTATATTATTTTTTTTCTTAAAACAAGATCCATTAATAGAGATGAGAAATACTGTGTTTTTCTTTTTTCTACCACCTTGCAATTTTAATGACATACATTTACATGGCCAGTGTTTCTCAGGTTGTTCTTTGTGCGAAATCTCAAATTTAAAAGGAGGCTGAATGTTAGTTTTGAACTTAAAAAAATACATTACCACTGATTAAGTGTTCAATTTCATGGGAACAAATATGAGTTCATTATTTGTTATAAGGTGTTGTCAGCTTTCTTCCCTCATGCATGCTGAACTACAAAATATCTGGGAATTGAATTATGGTTTCACTGCTCTACTATTTAATGCTACAGTATAGCAGTTTATGGCTCTATGGCATTGATTTTTTTTTTTTTTTTTTTTTTTTTTTTTTTTTGAAAAAAGGAAAAAGACTGTTTACCTTAAGTAGGACACACCTGAAATATCTGCATACATAGCAGTTACATTTTCTCCATAAATTCAATGAGAACAGTTGCTAGTACACAGTATTCTCCACCCTTCTCAATCTGGGCCATATCCTCTCATCTCTTTTTACTCAAAATTACCACTGACTTAAATGGGAATTTTCCAGTGGAATAGATCATGGGTATATTTTTCTAAAGTTCCTCAGTGGCTTAGTCCTATTTTCCACAGTGATTTATGTTATTTAGATGTCTAAAGAAGAAGATAAGCACCTAGTAGCAGTTACAAAAGCAGATAAATGGGTGAGGACCTAGCTTCTACCAAAATCAAAGGGACATAGGTGCCTGTTTTAGTCCTTTTGAAAATGAGGCCCAGATTTTTAAAGATATTTTTCACCTAATGGGATTTTCAAAAGTAACTCGGTGCCTAAAATTGGTTCAGATGTATTTTAGGCACCAAGACATTTATGAAAATGGCAATAGGTGCCTAAATTATGCAATGGGTGCATCTGTAAATCTGGATCTTAAAGCATTTAACTCCAATTTCATTGAATTTCAGTTTGACTTTGGCTCCCAGATACCTAAGTCAATTTTGAAAATAAGACTTGGGATCCTTTACAGTGTTTTTGAAAATTTTACAAAACAAATCTCTTTAGGTTTATATATTCTGTCCATCAGAGTATCTGACAACCTCACAATTTTAATGTAAGAATAACATGCACTCATTTTTCCTAATATTTTTTTTTTTTTTGCTTTTTTTCAATTGTGTGAAAGCTAAATTCCATGTATTTTGTGTTTAGCTCTGAAAGTAGAAAGCACTCAAATTTCTTGTGGTAGCAAATTCCACAGTCTTGGCCCTGTTCCTGTGAAAGTTCTGTTCCTTGCTAATGATTGACAGTTACTTTATTCTAGAAAAATGTAGCTATTGTGGAAAAGCTGTTGTGCAAAAAGGGCACCCAGGATCTTTTCAAGGAGGGAAAAGGCAATATGCCATGTTTATTGTTAGGAAAACACAATTGTGTTAATAACTAATATTTAGTACACACACACACATTCACATATACACCCCAGCTGTTCTGTTGTTGGTCATGTATAGTTACCAGTCCTGATTGTAGCTTGTGATTATTGCTTGAGTTTGTGGCTGGTGTTCGCAGCTCATGGCAGCTACCTGCCCAGGGAAGCTGGGCATGAGGAAGAGCGGGGACTCTGTCGGGCACATAGCTGTGCACCGATGCTCTTGGATGCTGTGCAGAACATTACACAAAGCTATGCAGTCTCACCCATCTTTTTATTCATGGATTTTGCTGTGTCACACTGCCTCAGTGTACTGTATGACCATGAGGCATCAGTTAATGGCAGATGTGACTTTGATCTTGTTCTTGATGGGGCTTTTTCTGCCTTTCTTTCGAGGGTGGATTCTTGCTTTTGCAGGGTTTAATTGCATTATTCTTCAGCCATCAAGGTGGTGCTGACTGTTTATCATCAGAACAGGCTGGAGTTGGAGACTGATCCCATCACATACACACCCTTCATTCACACATCCAAACTAAGTTAAAACACCTCTAAATGAAGTTTCAGCAAAACTTAGGCTGGGCAACACAAAGTGAAGAAAACAATTCAAAATGGAGTTTTGATTACAACATGGAGTTATAAGTAAATGAGTGAGCATGGCATTTTTATCAATGAATATTCCGTCGTTTGAAGCAATTCTATAATAGAAATTCATCTTTAGAGCTACAAAGCTTAGTCATGAAGAAAGATGCATCCCTGAGGTAACTAGCTGGAATCCCATGAATGTCTATGAATATCAGAAGCCTTCATTCCCAAGGCTGAATTAAGGCCAGAGTTGGACCTCAGGGCATCAAAGTGTATCAAGATGTCAACATTTGCACCAGTGGTTCCCAACCTTTTCGGCTCGAGGGACACAAATATAATTTTTACAACCCTAAAGGTTAATTAAATAATTATTTTTTTAAATTACATTTTAATTTTAATTTAATTTTAATCAAATAGACTGGTGAGACTGGTGGCCCTTCATGGTTGTAAAAAATATATTTGTGGCCCTTGAGCCAAAATGCTTTTATTAAAGTAAAAAAAAAAAAAATCAAAAAGGTTTCTTTGTGTGTGTTTAAAGGTGTGTGCCAATGCTGTGAGTCTCACACAACCCCGGCCTCTGGTGGATGTGAACCCCCTCTGATCCTCCATGTGTATTGGGCTTGGGAGCTCCAGAACCCCATTTAGCCCTAACTGGCCCCAACGTATTGCTTCCGTGGGGCTGGCTTCAGTCCAGGTCCCTCCCCTCAAGGGTGTCCTCCCCCACTTGAAGACAGGGACAGGGTTCCCCCACTGGGCCCCCACCTGGGCAGCGGTCAGCTCAGCCATGGCCCCAGCCTGTATCTCTCCAGCAGACTCCACTCCCAGTTCCTCCTGGCTGGCTGGTGCCTCCCTGCTTCTGTGCTAGGGGCTCCCAATGCTGCTGCCCAGCTGGAGAGAGACCAGCGATGGGGGAGGGAGGAGGGCAGGCAGCTGCAGCCCAGCTCCCAGCAGTGAACTGGGACCGGGCAGGAAGCGGGCGGTTGCCCAGCTCCCAGACAGCAGCAGGAGAGCATGGGCCACTTTAAAAATCCCCATGGGCCAGGGTTTGGGAACCCCTGGTTTATACAGTTTGCCAGCGTGCAAAATCTGCACTTTCCTCCTGTAATTACTCAATAACACTGATTATGTCCATTGTGCTCCAGATAATCACTTTTCCAGCTCCAGGCTTCTTTCTTTTCCCAATAGAATGCTTCAAATTTGACGTATTTCTGTGTACATTTCGTGGTGGCTTGCCTTTATTACATATACCAGGATGGCATTTAAGACTCAACATGCAGGAACAGCTATACCATCTATGACCCATGTACATTGTAGTAAGAAATAAAAGCAGTCTATAGGGAATCTGGAATGACACCTCTGGACAACTTCCATGAACACTAAGACCCTGACGAAAGCCTTATCCAATATTGAGCTATAGGAATATCCTATGGCTTTATGAAGGTATTAGGTGGGTTTGAGATTTACTCAAACTTAGTTGGATGACCGTTAGATATAAAATTGATTCTTTTCCCTCTCTTTCTTTCCATTTTTATGTAGATGACAACATATCCTTGTTTCCTGGAGTGAGGTGAAAACAAATGCAGAGAATGCCACATAACAGTGTGAAATAGGAGGCTAGTTTTACAGAGGTGTGACTTCATTGAATTTACTTGACTTATACATGTGTAAATGTCCAACTGAAAGAGAACATGATAATGATAATAGTTTGTGCGTCGGGTCATAACTCTGTCTACTAGCTGTCAATGCTTTAATGAAAGGGAAGGCTATGAGAAAGGGAGATGATCATTCCTGAAAGATTTCAGAAACTCCATATGATTTGAATAAGCACCCAAAAACTGAAAGACTAGAAACTTGGCTGCACCAAGGCTGAACAAAGTTTGCCTTTGGGGCACAAAGTTTGCTATTGGAGGACCTCCTCAATACTGAGGGATGAGCTGTTTGCATACAGCTGATACTGGGATTATTGAATGTATTTCTCATAGATCTGGTATATTTTTTTCCCCAGAAAAGTGTTTTTTATAATAAGAAATTTTATTTACATGTATTTTAAGTTGACTTAGTGAGTCTACACTTAATTTTTAAGTCGACTTTGAGGGGAACTTACAAAGTCGACCTAGAGCGTCCACACTGGAGGCCTAGGTCGACTTCTAGGAGCTAGGGGGACCTAGGGAAGGTCCATGGGGGTAGGTGGGCACCCATTGCCCAGTGCCAGGGAGGCTCAGCCTTTGCCCCATTGCACATAGGTACAAAGGGGGACAGGGACCCTGGCAGGGCATAGGGGCAGGGTGGGCAGGGCTCTGCCCTGCCCTGTGGGGGGGCATGTCAGGCTTTCCCTGTGTCGTCCCCCCGGCAGGGAGGGCATTGGTGTAGTGCTAAATCGACTTAGAGCTACCCCATGTCTACACTGGCTTAATTTGACATTAAATAGTCGAATTAAGCCTTAAGTCAAAGTAATTCTAGGTTTAATAAAGTCGCCTTAATTTTCATTAAGTCGACTTTATTTTCCTGAAGTCGACTTAAGCAAGCTGTCAAAGTCGACTTACGAAAACTATAGTGTAGACGCAGGGTAAATTAAATTGACTTAAGCAAGCTTAAGTCGACTTAATTTACAAGTGTAGACGCAGCCTGGGAGACCCTGGCTCAAGTCTCCCACTACCTGAAGGGGAGGCAGGAATTTGAACTGGGATCTGTCACCTTTCACATGATGATGCTAATTACTAGCATGTGAGATATTCTGTAATGGGGTTTCCCTCAATCTCTCTTGTTGAAGCTGTTACCTGTGATCCGAGAGACTCAGGATCCAGTTCCCTTGCTAATTATTTATCCACAGTGTGAGTGCTTTAATCACTAGGACATACAGTCATTTGTTTTTTTCTCTCTTACTCTCTTTTGCGTTGTTTGGGCCAACTCAGACAGCATGAATCATAATGGTTTTCTAGGTGCCTAAAATTTAGACACTCCAACTCTCACAATGCCTGACTTATTGTGTGCAACTTATAAGGCCTAAGTCACTTAGGTGCTATTACAAATCCCAACCTTGATCCTCAGTAGGCAGATTTTCAAAAAGACACAGGAAAAATGTGCATCTCCAATCTAATAGTCTGAAGTGCAAATTCCAAGAGATGAACCCACAATTTAATTGAAGGTGCAGTTTTTTAAAGGTGGAAATAACTACCAACAGGATGGTTGTGCCTCTGAAAATATATACCTAAAGGTACATGTAGCAATAGAAATTAATACACTCTCTGTATAGAAGTGTAGTGAAATCGCTCACTGCAATTAAACAAACATTCTGTAATCTACACCTTGCGTCTTTTGGGAAGTATTATAGCTTATTCTTTAAAAACTTTACTCAATTTGTGTTTGAAAAATCATTGTAATCTTTTTACAGTAGTTTGGTCAGCATATTTTGTCACCCCCTTTCTTCTGGATTTGTGACAGGCCCTTTCACCTCTTCCAGATTGTGCTGTGAAAGACAAACGTGCAGTGAAAAAATGTATGAGATATATGACCTCATATAGACAATGTAGCAAAGATGGCTCAATCACTTTCTCATTTCAATTATTTGAAATGAGCCTTCCACAAAATGCAAATCTTCTCAGGATCAAAGCAAGCTGAAAGGACGAAAAGAGGAAAAAAGAAAGAATCCTTTTAAAAAAATGTGCTTGCACTTTACAGTATTACTGACAATAGATCTGTAAGTTCTGTTTCTATATCCTTCTATATTATCCCTCTTTAAACATTCTAAAAGGCTGTACAATGAAAAGAAAAATATTGAAACCATAGCCAGAAGAATTTACATAGATAACAGCACTGATGGATTCTAAATGTTAATTTGTACCAAATGTATCCTCATTAAATGACTTGTTTGATAGTGTGCTTTAATCAGCTTCATTGCTGTTTTGCTATTAGTGTCACTGGTACATTCTCTTGTTGCATGTGACTGTAATAGCACAGAGGATAGATACCCAGAATCCAAGTGCTTGGAAAAGTCAGAGCCTATAAACGGTGGGGTGAAATCCTGCACTTGTTACAGTCGATTGAAAAACTCTGACTTCAATGGGACCAGGATCATACACTGGGTTACTAACTTTTCACTCTTTCAAAGTGATAAAAAAATTCCAGCAGCATGAAATACAAGTTTAATGTTTAAATTATTTTCCCTTCTAATAACCAGTTCTTTATCCATTGGAGAAGTTTACTTATCTTACTTTCTTTTAAAGTAGTTTTGAGACTTCCCTGAAGTGTCTGCTGGGATTATACAGTAACTGTAGAGATAAGACATTCTTCTTGAACTAAATAGGCTCATACTTCAGGTCTTTAGTGACTCCTTTAAAAACAAACTTATTTAATTAAGAAAAATAAATTCTATATTTGTAGAACAGGACTTCAGCCCTGGGACTGTAGGTTTGTTTTCCATTCTCAAATATTTCTGAATATACGATAAAGCTCTGTGTTTGCGTGTGTGTGGGGGGGATAATTGAATATAACACCATCTAAACACAGTATCCCATAACACACACAGGTGAATATTGATTTATAACTAGGTCTACATCTACACTTGTTAAGTCGACTTAACAAGGTCGACTTTAAGTCGACTTAAAGTCGACCTTGATAAGTCAACTTAATGGAGCGTCCACACATAAAGATGACTTAAGTCGACCTTGTTAAGTCGACCTAACAGAGCCTGTAGTGTAGACATACCCGTCTACACTGGCTTTAAGTCTACTTAAGTTGACTTAATAAGGTCGACTTAAGCCTTAAGTCGACCTTCAAAGGTGGTGTTATTAAGTCGACTTAAGGAAGTGCTTAAATCGACTTAAGATGCGCCCAGTGTGGATGCAGAGTTCTGTAGGTCGACTTAAGCGTCCTTAGATCAACCTAAGTGTAGAGGCACCCTAGGAGAGTATTTCTTGAATATTTTGGAAGAAGGGATTTCTAAAGTTTGAATAGACTTTAACTGAGAATGTGACGGCACCCAGGCCCTGCATCTTCCAGCGTCTGTAGAGATGCTACCACTATTTTGCCTTTGACCACACCAACTATACGTGTACATCAGTGATAGGAGGCTTTTGATAACCCTTCTTTTAAATCGAACAGCTAAATCAGTAGGTATAAATGGTTTGTGATATAAGCTTTTCTGTCACATAAAGACAAGAATGAGGCCATCCCCTCAATTTATGATAGTCTTCTGCAACATACCGCCAGCATGCAAATTACTAGACACTTATCTGGAATCTTGCCTTGGAGGCCCAGCCTGGATATCTCTTCCCCAGCTGGAAATGGCTGGCATCACAACACATTTCTCCAACACTAATGAAACAAACACATTGCCCCTGAAGCACTCCTGGAACTCATTACATGTAGGAGTGAAAAAGCCAAGCATGAGCAGTCGTTCAAGACAGAGCGTGGCATGCACACAGGCCTGCTTATCTGAATAATAGAATCATAGAATCATAGGGTTGGAAAGGACCTCATGAGGTCATCTAGTCCAACCCCCTGCTAAAAGCAGGACCATTTCCACTAAATCATCCCAGGCTAGATATTGTCTAGCCGGACCTTAAATATCTCCAAAGACGGAGATTCCACCACCTCCCTAGATAACTCATTCCAATGCTTCACCACTCTACTAGTGAGGACGTTTTTCCTAATATCCAACCTCAACCTCCCCACCTGCAACGTGAAACCATTGCTCCTTGTTCTGTCCTCTGTTACTATTGAGAATAGCCTAGCTCCCTCCTCTTTGGAGCACCCCTTGAAGTAGTTGACTGTTGGTATCAAATCCCCCCCCTCAGTCATTCCTCAGATGTCATGTGCCCCATCCCTCTAATCATTTTCGCTGGACTCTTTCTAATTTGTCAACATCCTTTCTGTAGTGGGGAGTCCAAAACTGGGCACAGTATTCCAGATGTGGCCTCACCAGTGCCGAATACAGGGGAATCATCACATCCCTAGATCTGCTGGCAACGCTCCTCCTGATGCAGCCCAATATGCCATTGGCCTTTTTGGCAACAAGAGCACACTGTTGACTCATATCCAGCATTCTGTCCCCCATAACCCCCAGGTCCTTTTCTACAGTACTGCTGCTTAGTTGATCAGTCCCCAGCCTGCAGCAATACATGGGATTTTTCTATCTTAAGTGCAGGACTTTGCCCTTGTCCTTGCTGAACCTCATGAGATTTCTTTTGGCCCAATGGTCCAATTTGTCTAGGTCTCCCTGAATCCTGTCCCTGCCCTCAAGTGTGTCTACCATTCCGCCCAGCTTAGTGTCACCCGCGAACTTACTGAGCGTGCAATCTATCCCATCATGCAGATCATTAATGAATATGTTGAACAGAACCGACCCCAAGACTGACTCCTGGGGCACTCCACCCGTTACTGGTTGCCAACTAGATATCGACCTATTGATTCCTACCCACTGAGCCCATTGATCTAGCCAGTTTTCTGTCCACCTTATGGTCCACTCGTCCAATCCATACTTCCTTAACTTGCCAATGAGAATGCTGTGGGAAATCATATCAAAAGCCTTGCTAAAGTCAAGGTATATCACGTCGATGGCTCTTCCCGCATCCATAAATCCAGTCATCTCATCATAGAAGGCAATCAGGTTTGGTCAGGCACGATTTGCCCTTGGTGAATCTGTGCTGACTGTTCCTGATCACTCTTTTTTCCTCCACTTGTTTCAGGATGGATTCTTTGAGGACTTGCTCCATGATTTTTCCAGGGATTGAGGTGAGGCTGGTATGTAGTTCCCTGGATCCTCCTTTTTCCCTTTCTTGAAGATAGGTACTATATTTGCCTTTTTCCAATCCTCCGGGACTTCCCTCGTTTGCATGAGTTTTCAAAGATAATGGCCAGCGGCTCTGAAATCACATCAATCAACTCCCTCAGTATCCTTAGATGCAGTTCAAGCGGCCCCATAGACTTGTGCACATCCAACTTCTTTAAGTAGTCCCTAGCCTGACCTTCCACCACCGAGGGCTGCTCTCCTCCTCTCCATTCTGCATTACCCAGTGTAGTAGCCTGGGAGCTGACCCTTCCTGTGAAGACTGAAGTAAAAAAAGCATAGAGGACTTCAGTCTTTTTGGCATCATCCACCACAAGGATACCTGCCCCATTGAGTAAGGGACCTACACCAACGCAGATCCTCTTCTATTTACTGACATACTTTTAGACCCCCTTCCTTTTATCCTTCACATCCTTTGCCAGCTGCAACTCCAGTTGCCCTTTGGCCTTTCTGATTTTATTCCTGCAGTCCTGAGCAATATATTTATATGCCTCCCTAGTCATCTGTCCAAGCTTCCACATCTTGTAAGCTTCCCTTTTATGTTTCAGCTCAATGCAGAGTTCTCTGCTAAGCCACACTGGGCGCCTTCCACATTTGCTGTTCTTTCTTCACATCAGAATGGTATCTTCCTGTGCCCTTAGCAGCGTTTCATTAAAATACAGCCAGCTCTCTTGGAAGACTGTTATAATTCTCAAAGTTGCCTGTATGGATTCAGATGAGGCTCAGACTACAGATTGTTCAAACACTTACATATACATGTGGCAAATATATTGACAAAAGCTAGACATGCATATGTACTATCATATTGCCCATCACTGAGAGGAAGCCCATTGGCAACTAGTGTTTTGGTAGCAACTTGGTGTCCCTTGTATATCTGGCTTCTATTATAATGAATGCATTATTTAAAACTTTGGTTGCATTGAATAATCTGTACATTGGCATTGTGTTTCATATTCATAAATGCAAAGAGGCTTATTAACAATTTGTCAAACCATTTGAATGAATAGAATTTTTTCTTTTAAAATAAATTTGTGATTTCTGTCAGTGAAACCTTTTGCACGACTAAAACTTTATTTTTATCTTTTAAAATAAATTGTTTAACCCACTCTTTTATTGGTCATTTTTTCTTTCAAACTTGTCTTAACAATGTGAGTACATTTTTGTAACCATTTCTCTTTGTGCAAAAAGTTGTTTTGACTTGGGTACAAAAATCTTCCATTGGTATACATACATACTAGTTTACAACACCACATCCATCCTAGATAAGTACCTGAGGGAGGCTTCAATCCAAAAATTATAGTTATTGCTTTGCCTGTGGGGAGAGGGTTCTATGTAGCCAAAAATGTCCAGTCTGGGCTCCTAGTCTTTTACTGCTGGATTCTCAGCTGTTGTAAATCTATGTAGCTACATTAGAGTAAAAGAAGTTATGACAAGCTACACCAACTGAGAATTTGGCCTCCCATTTAAGGCAATTCTTTCATATAGGTGGAATTCTTCTCTGTTCAGAAGCCCCCAAAAAGGCATGTACCTTATTAAAATCTAACTTAAACCTTATTTTGAAATGGAATTCAAGTGGTACATAGGTTTTGTGTGGGCCCTCTCTCTGGGGCTAGTTTTAACCCAGTGTACAAAAACATCATGCCTACTTCCCTAAATGATTTCCAATACGAGCCAGAGCCATTTCTTTCTCTGTTTCTAAATCTTTTAGGGTGTCAGAAACAAAATAAAATTGTTCAAGGTAGCTATTATTTTATTTTTGTCCATATGGGTGTATCTGTCTCCTTGCCTCAGATGTTATGACACTGTTCTTAACTAGAGATTAGCCCAGATGTAGTACTGTTGAGGAAGTATCAAGTTTCAATTTTCAATGAATTGCTTCTATTACAATTATTGCATAATGAACACAACAAAAGAAAATGGATTTAGTTTCTTACACAGTCCTCAAGCTCTCTATGACTGCATCTACACTGCAGTTTACCCTGCGTCTACACTACAGTTTCCTTAAGTCGACTTAAGCAGCCTGCTTAAGTCGACTTAAGGAAAATAAAGTCGACTTAATTAAAATTAAGTCGACTTTATAACACCACCTTTCAATTAGACCTAAGGCTTGACCTAAGTTGACTTAGGGCTACCCCAGGGCTACACCAATGCCCTCCCTGCTGGGGGGAGGGGAACAGGGGGAGCCTGGCATACCCCCCTACAGGGCAGGGCAGAGCCCTGCCCACTCTGCCCCTATGCCCTGCCAGGGTCCCTGTCCCCCTTTGCCCCATTGTACCTATGTACAATGGGGCAAAGGCTGAGCCGCCTGGCACTGGGCAAGGGGTGCCTCCCCTGCCCCTGTGGACCTCCCCTAGGTCCCTCTAAGCCCCTAGAAGTTGACCTAGGCGTCCAGTGTGGACGCTCTAGGTTGACTTTTTAAGTTCCCCTTTAAGTCGACTTTTTATTTTTAAGTGTAGACACACTAAGTTGACTTAAATTAACAAGTGTAGACATAGCTTATCTCTCATATTTCTCTTGCCTACTTCCTGTTGCAGCTGCACTTCTTGCTGGATATATGTGTGGTACTATGTCACAGCAGAGTTGTCTTGAAATTCTGACCTTATTGAGAGTTCATTTTCACTAACAATGGCACATTTTCTGCCATCAGGTGGATTTTGTCCAGATCAGTTGAACAGCCAGTAAAGACATGCTCAATCTATCCAGAAATCAATTTAATAAAACCACCCCCTCAGGTGATATAGTGCTTCATCAACAGGAACACATTTCCATCAGAATAGAAGCGAAGTTATGAAGTCAACAGGTGTTGTGCAAGCTACTTTGTGTAGCTTGCGTTAACTCCTATCAACTGCCGCCAAATTTCACCATCAGTGTACACCTGGCCTCAGACAAAATTCCCATTGCCCTCTATTCAGATTTCTACAGCCTGGCATAATAGTCTCAAGGAGCAACTTCTCTCTGAGAATATTTATTTATACTAATCCGAAGGTAGACAATGATACTGTATGCAGTGTTGTAGCCATGTTGGTACCAGGATGTGAGATACAAGGTAGGACAACATTTCTTCTATTGGACCAAATTCTGGTGATGGAAGGTACAAGTTCTTGAGCTATGCAAAGCTCTTCTTAAGGCTTGAGGATTGTGTTGTCTTAGCATTCTAGAGTTGAGATGGCTTCAAAATGTTATATTTCAGAAATACAATGGTGTTTATAGTGTCTTTATTTTTAAGTTAATTTTGCAATGATCTTGTAATAAATTAGTAATAATAAAATGGTCATTATCAATATCTTTAATAAATGTAATTTAAACTGCCTATGTCCTTAAAGTTCATCTGCATTTTCATGATATTCAAAATTCTACAATATCACTGTACAGAGAAATCAGTCACCTGGGTTCTGATGCAGATAAATTGACTTCTGTATAGAACTAGGGAATAGTGAGAAAAGTGATTGGCAAACATTTGCATTAATTCTTAATTGCTTTTTGATTTGGCCATGTACATACACTTCTGTTCATTTATGCATGAAAACTCATTTAAATGACTAATGTGAATTTCTGGATCTGCATGCAAAATAGGTATTTTTGAGTGTTTGTGAATATTCATTCTTTGCATTAAAAATGTTCTCCCCCTGTTTGTTGGATGACAGATTTTTTATACAGTAGTAAGAACAATACTATGACCTGAGATAAAAGATATTCACCACCTTTCAGGAGACGCTTAGTACTTCATATGCTCTGAGCTCGGTTGTCTATATCACTCATTGTCAGTCAGGCCATCTTTCTCACTCTCTCTTTATCTGCAAGACTTTCTGAACTGCCTGTCATCACAATATTTTGTATTTGTATCTATGTCATGTGTTCCACTAAGATACTTGTTTGAATGATGATTTCTGGAATTTGAAAAATTCCATCTACTACCATTTAAGCCAATCGATGGATTATTTATGACTGACTGCAGTACTCAAAAGTATCTGATTTCTCCAACACTGAATAATTTGGACACAAAAAGTTAGTCTCATTTTCTAAAATGCCCTCTAATTCATCTTATGAAATGTCCCCTTCTGCTCCAATTTTTCTGAAGTTTTGAAAGATACTGAACTTGTGTGTGTGTGTGTGTGAGATAACATTTGCTTTCCTAATGAATTCAAAATCTCATATAGTCTTGCAAGCAATTAAACAATGCTTTCTAACAGCCTTAAGGTACTATGCATCTGACAGGCCTGGCAAGTTTCTTGTCAATTTGCTAAACCTCATGCAAGAGCAGGTAGTCCCAAGCTTCCATAGTTCTAGTTTTATAACTCCCAGAATCCCTCTTTACAAGAAAGATCTATGTGTGTATTCACTCTAGCAGCTTTCAGAGTTTGAACAGCTGCTGCTCTTAAGTCATTCCCATCTCAAATCGTTATTTATAAACACTCGGAAACACATTGCATAAGTCATTGTCAGTGTATTTATGCAAAAAGAAAGAAAAAGAATCTACTAAATGCCCCCAGTGGTGAATATTCACTTTAAACATAGTGCCCCCAACACACCTCAAGTGTGAACTGGAATAATGCTGTATAATACATGTTGTTTTGCAATGACATAATGATATAATTTGTATGTAAGTTAAGTGATTAAAATGCATGAGATGAAAATAATTATCCTTCAGTGAGGATTTCCTGTAAGACAGAAATATTTGTTGACCCAAGATTAGAACAGCAAACCCATTAAGTAAAGTAATAACCCAAATAATTTGATTCCCAAGATTTCTGGTATGAGGTTTAAACAAAAGATATATTACTTCTGTCAACATTCATGCTGCTGCTCTGTTTGTATGTTTTTTTTTTTTTTCCTGAGAAAGTACAATGTTTTTGAGGCACAAGGCAAAGCAGATGGTCAGATTTATCAGAATCAAACTAATGTAAGTTGCATGACGATACCTCAAGCTGTAGTGGTACAACTAAACTCCAGATGGTTGGAAATTAAAAGGAGAAGGTCCAACTCTACTTCAGGGTTTCTCTGGTGTAAATCTAGAGCAAGGCCATTGAACCTAATGGAATTACTCAAGATTTACCCTGGTGTAAATGAGGGCAGAATATAGCACAGACTATTGAAGGATAAATGGGCAAAAGTAGTTTTTGTGATTAGAATATTTAAGACTGTGTAACTGGAATCTGAAGGCCAGATTCTCTCATTTGATTTCATGAGAAGGGGGAAAGTCAAAATATTCTGATTGTTGTTTGGGAAGGCAAAGGGTAGAGAACACTGTTCCTAGCGAGTCTCCCTCTCTCTTCAAGTCTCTAGGGCTATGTCGACACTTGAAAAGTTAGGTCGACTTTATGAAGTCGACTTAATAAGGTCGACTTTAAGTGGACCTTATTAAGTCAACTTAACAAAAGTCAACTTAACTTTTTAAGTGTAGACCTGGCCCCTTTTTGCCCTTATTAAGTCGACTTAATGTTTTAAGTCAATTTAAAAATGCTCAACTAGGCACTACTCCTTGTCTCCATTGGCTTAAGTTGACTTAATAAAGACAACTTAAGTGCTAGTTCAAATTAAAATGAAGTTATTAATTTAGGTAACTTTTCCTTAATTTGACTTTAGGAACAGCTTAAACCCAGTATAGAAGCAGAATAAATTAAGTCGACTTAAGCCTCCTTAAGTTGACTTAATATCTAAGTGTAGATGCACCCCAGGTGTGTTCCTCCATCTCCTTGGGTTGGAGCCTCAGCATTAGTGGAAGAAGGATGGCTATGCTCTTGGGCATTATCTCCATCTAATCTCATGGGTAATATCTGTATGAAGTTGAGTATTCTCTGACCTCACAGTGACATCCTTCTCCACTCTGGAGGAGTTGGGGGCATAAAACACAAGTTGCCATCCTGGCCAGGAGTCACCTGAAAGCAATGCACAGGTGCAGGTTCTCCAAACAGATAGCTCTTCCCAATGAGAATTTCCTGTGATCTGTGTGGTCAGGGACCCAACCCATTGTTAATTTCTTGTAAGAGGCTTGAGGAGGAGGTTGGGAAGTTCAATGTACACAATTTGAAACTGATGGCATTTCTTGTCTCCTAAGCAAGCTTTTGCCATCTATGGGAAGATCTGGCAAGTAAAAGGAAGATCTGCTGCTGGGTTTGGGAGATTAGGGTGCTATTAATCTCTGACACTGTCATGTTGTGCGAACTAAATCAGACTCCAAACTAGCTTAATATTAGACTCCTAAATTTACATTTATCATCTGAAATGCAAGCAGACTGATATTAAGCAGTATGAAGCATCCATAAATTCGAACTCTGACCTGTCTTAATACATTTAATTTCAAACAACTGGGGTCAAATATGGCTGTCCTTGCTCTGACTTCACAGAAATCTAACCTGTGTAACCCTTAGGGCTAGCTTGCTAGCTTGCTTATATATCTTTTCTTATGTGTTTGACTGTTTCTTTTATTATAATAGATTTATATTTTTGTAGTAAATTATTTTTCTCCATAATGCAAGGAATCTCTAGGCCACATCTTTTATGCTGAGCTAAGGCAAATTGGCATACACACGTTTAGAATGGTGAAAGTCATATGAAAGAGAAATAGAATCATAGGGCTAGAAGGGACCTCATGAGGTCATCTAGTCCAAACCCCTGCTAAAAGCAGGACCACTCCCACTAAATCATCCCAGCCAGGATTTTGTCTAACCAGACCTTAAATATTTACAAAGATGGAGATTCCACCACCTCCCTCAGCAACCCATTCCAATGCTTCACCACCCTCCTAGGCTATGTCTACACTTGCACTTTTAAGTCGACTTTAAATCAACTTAGTTAAGTCGACTTAGTGCGTCTACACTTAAAATTAAAGTCGACTTAAAGGGAAACTTACAAAGTCGACCTAGAGCATCCACACTGGATGTTCTAGGTCGACTTTGTGGGGCTAGGGGGACCTTGGGCAGGTCCACGGTGGTGGTGGGGGAGTACCCCCTGTGTACAATGGGGCAAAGGGGGACAGGGACCCTGGCAGGGCAGAGTCCTGTGTCTGACACTGTCTGGATTTAGGGAAGCATTTATGATATTATTTTCAATG
>ML685756.1:19272245-19283804 GCA_007922175.1 Pelusios castaneus | reverse complement strand
AATATCATAAATGCTTCCCTAAATCCAGACAGTGTCACACTGTGCCCACATGCCCTGCCCTTTGGGAGACATGCCAGGCTCCCCCTGTGTCCCCCCCACCAGGGAGGGCATTGGTGTAGTCCTGGGATAGCCTTAAATCGACTTAGGGCTACCCCAGGGCTACACTGGCTTAATTCGACTTTAGAAAGTCGAATTACGCCTTAGGTCGATTAGAAAGGTGGTTTAATAAAGTCGACTTAATTTTCATTAAGTCAACTTAAGCAAGCTGCTTAAGTCGACTTAAGCAAGCTGCTTGAGTCGACTTAAGCAAAATGTAGTGTGGGCACAGGGCACATTAAGTCGGCTTAAGCCAAGCTTAAGTCGACTTAATTTACCAATGTAGACGCACCCCTAGTGAGAAAGTTTTCCTAATATCCAACCTCGACCTCCCCAACTGTAACTTGAAAATAGACTTGCCTGTCTTGTCAGTTTTGGCAGACTGGAGTTAAAGGGTCACATTAAGCAATGCATCAGATTTTATGCAGTATCAGTGTGCTAATGAAATTCAGTTGAATATAACTTGTGAGCTTGAGGATAACAGGGTAAATCCTAGTTGCTTCACTGTCATAAGTCAGTCAGTCAGTTGAAGCAATACGACTGCTCACATAAGTAAATCAGTTGGATTAAGTGCAGCAACACAATATCGCAACCCAGAGCTCTGTCTAAAGACTCATTTATTTATTTGGACTTTTAATGAGCTTGTCCCTTGTAATTCATTGAATGTTTCAGAAGACAAATAAGTTAACAGTACAGTAAATAAATCTTAGAAACAAACCTTTCAAAACTCAGAAAAGTATCCCTTCTCAGAAGAGTCCTTATGACCTCGGTTAAAGACTGCTTCTCAGCTACTATTATCGCTTTCCCTATTGATCTACTGGATTATGCTGCTGCAAGACAGTATAGCTCAGTGGATTGGGGGCTAGAACTAGGGTGACCAGGTGTCCCAATTTTATAGTAACAATCTCAATATTTGGAACTTTTTCTTATGTAGTACCTATTATCCCCAACATCTCCCAATTTTTCACTATTGCTATTGGTCATCCTAGCTAGGACTCAGAGAGTTGGGGTAAAATCCTAGCCTCAGTGAAGTACCAGAGTGCTCAATGATTTCAATGCAGCCAGGATTTGATCCTTGATCTCTGTTCTGCCTCTATCAGTGGGACCTTGGGCAATTCACTTAATTGTTCTGGGCTCCCATTTCCTCTCCCATCTTTTCTTTTTTGAGGTAAGCTGTTTGGAGCAGGGACTGCCTCCAGCCATGTTTATATACAGCACCTAGCATGATGGGGCCTTTATATTGGTTAGAGTCTTCAAGTCCACCATAATATAAAATCATATTCCTTGCTTAACTACACTCATTTGCCTGCCCTTCCAACCCACCAGTGAAAACCCTGGGAAAATATGTACATCTTGTTACATGCCCTTCAGATCATAAAACATTGACAAAAGTGGAGAGGGCCCTGGTGGAATTCAGTTGCAATACTAAATGCATTAAAAGCACTTCTTGTTTCTTGCAAAGCACACCCAAATCTCACTTTTTTCCATGTGGTATACATGAAAAGAGGGGGAATTGGTTAAAATAGTCTGGGGAAAAAAAGTGATTTGCAATTAAAATGATCCCTAACATGATCTACTTGAATATATTAATATTCTTAATAGCTAAGATAATTGTGAAAAGTGGCTAACACACATGTCCAGTAACTATTTTACAAACATTTTTACTAATCAACCAATATACTGAATCACCATTCTTGTGCATCTCTATTCTGTCTGGCAATTTATACACCATGTCTGAAGACTATTTTTGCTAGAGAAACACATAATATGCACAGAAGTTTCTTCATTTCTGTTTTCAGGCCATGGAGCATATGCATAGCAGCTTCTCTGGCATGGTCTATCTGGGTATCAACACAATTCTGACTTGTTTCTGGTAGTACATAAGGGTTCCAGGGGTGCTGTACAAACACATTAAAAACTCACAAGTCTGTGCCCCAAAGAGCTTATTGTAAAGACTCCTTCCATCAATGGAGCAGTCTTTTCCTGATAAGTTTGTTTTGTTTGTTCTTTATTTTGTTTGCCTGTGTGTGAGTGCAGCCACTGGCAGGAGCTATGTGACAGCATAACTATGAAAGATGTGTAAGGCATGTGATTCTAGGGGGCCTGGAGAGTTGTATAGGGCATGCATAGATCTCAGGGAGAGAAATTCCTCAAGGGGCAATCCCATCCAAAGGAATGATTTAAAAGCAACTCTGTGAGAGGGGGAATGTGTGGCTCATTTTTTGTTCAAATAGCCTAAAGAATCTGTCTATCTTCACATAAGAATGTGAATTATTAGCTTCTATGTGAAAAATAATTCAGGAAATTTAGAGTTACAGGGTAGCTGTTCACAGAGAAGTGACACTGTAAGAACGGTACCTTTTTACATGGCACAGCTGGCCCCAGTAGTGCAGAAAGTCATATATGCTGACTTTAATGAGTGAAACAAGTTTTTACTACTTTTTACTCTTTCTAACAACACAGAGCTGACTCAGCTACAGAGAATAAGGGGGATTCTATTCTTTCATCAACAGAATGTTAACTAAATATGTTCCAGTTGCAGGATGGAATTCTACCCCCACTCAGCTTTCTGCAACCTGCTGGGAAATAGTGCCACTGCAACAGGATAACCAAGGGCATAATTTACGCTTGAGAATCTTTATTACCAGGGATGTGTGAAAAGGAAAGAACTCCATATGACAGAAAAAAAATCCTTGCAAACTGCAAAAATTATTGAACTTTATATGGAGATCATTTAGACATCTAGAGTAAAATCATGGTCTGAATGATGTCATAGAATAACGTCTGATGACTTTAATGGGGCAAGGATTTCACTCCTCTCATGCTTTAAAGATCCTGGATCACATAGCTTCTATATATCAGTAATTAATGTCTTGATTTACAGTCTATTGAAGTCAATGAAAATCATTCCACATTTAGATTAAATCTGCAGAAAAACTTCCAAGCTCTAAGAACAGTAGGAGACTGCCTAGGGAGGTTGTGGAAGCTCCTTCACTCAAGGTTTTCAAAAGGAGGCTGGATATCCTTCTGCCTTGGTTGGTTTATAGACTCATAGACCTGAAGGGGCCAATATGATCATCTAGTCTCAGCTCCTGCACAATGCAAGCCACAGAACCTCACCCACTCACTCCTGTAATGAATCTCTAACCGATGAATGAGTTATTAATGTCCTCAAATCACAGTTTAAAGACTTTAAGGTACAGAGAATCCACCAGTAAGTTAGCTGTGCCCCATGCTAGAGAGGAAAGTACAAAAAAGCCTTCATCTTAGCACACGATCCCTTCTAACCTTATGATTCTATGATTTAGTGAGTTTGGATCCAGACATAGTATGAATCAGTAGTTGAAAACATTTTTTTCAAATAAATGTTCAAATTCAAAAGCATATTTTAATTTTATAGTACTCAGCATCTTTTTATATTTGTTTTCCAAGTGCATTCAAGTGTGTAGAACATTAGTGCAGAAAGTCATGAAATGTTTCATTTTATCTCAATTTTTAAATTAATTTGTTGTGAAACAATCTGTTGGTTAGTTATTGTTTTGGAATTGTGTAATCTTGTTTTTGTCTCTGCTCTGTGTACTTATGTAACTAACCAACACCCTGACTATCACAAATGAATATACAATGTGAAATCCACATTTTGTTGATTGGTTAATTTAGTTATATATATCATCACCACTGATGTGACATAACTTGCATCATTTACTTATGATAATTACATAAGCCACAGCAAAAACTGTGATTATATAAAACACTGTGAATATGTGTGAATATTACTATAAAATATACAATCTACAGACCAGGAATTATTTGATGAAGAAATTAGTTCATTTTCAATAACAAATAACAGAAAATATTACAATCTAGTCTTATAAAATTAATGAAGAAGAAATTAAGGCTAAATTCATCCATTGGATTATTCATTGTAAATCATTTGCTCAGCTCTATTAATTAGCAGTGGCTTAATTAAAGAATAGAATTACTTAGGAGCCTAGACTTTAAGAATGCAACTTCTAAACTAAATTCAATCCTGGGGATTGAACTGAAGCACCACCTCTTACTTTATCCAGCAGAGATTTACAGTTCACCATGCTACTTAATTATGCAATATATGATTTCAAAACCAATAAAATGCTGAGCAAAAGTTTCTTCCATAAGATTAATTTCCTTTTTGATTTAGCAGTGGACTTAGAGCCAGGCACTGCTTTATGACTATTTTTATTAATTATCTTTGGTTGCTTTTAAGAAGTTTTTTTTAACTCAAGTTTATTCACCCCCATAGCATGCTTACTGTTGCATATTTAGGGCACCATGGATATATAGGGCAATTGCTTAAACTATATATCACAGCAGTGTGTAATTTTAAAACATTTTTGAGATTTCAAAACAAACTCATCTCACAAACTGTCAAGGCCAAAATGTTAGACAAGATCCCTACAGCGATGCAAAACCAAATAATTAGTGTGAAAAAGGTTAAATGTTAAGGGACCTGAGCAGCTAACCTCCTATTTCAGTTTAGATGCAGTTCCAAAAAATCAGTTCTGCTTAAACCAAGTTTGTAAATTTTTGGAAGTTTGCGGAAAATCAAAAAAGTCTGGTTTAAGTCTGTACCAGAGCAAGGATTTGCTGTCTATATTATGGGTGACAGCCTTAATGACTGGGTTAAAGAGATGGGAAGGGGAAGAAAGATGGTGGCAGCAACTACTTCTCGGGCCAGTCTGTGAAGGGGCAAAATTATTTGTGTTAAATGTGTGAATAGTTTCATGTTAACTGAACCTACATTTTTAATCAAATGAAATTATTCATCCAAAACATTTAATTCAATTCTGTTCTATAACCTCTCTTTTATTATTTTTCTTATCTGCAGAAAGAAAGATGAGGAAATGTGTATATAATGAGTGGATGTATATTCATGTCTCAGATAAAGGACCTGCCTCATAAAAGATGGATAATTAAGAGGTCTGAGCCAGTCTATTGCTGGAAAAATGTTCCAATGAAGTAACAACTTAAGGCCTGATTTTCAGACCTTGGCTTGCTCTTTTATGTAGGTAGCCTTGTGTGCTTCCATAACTGTTCAAAACTGTTGTTGCACTACTAATTGAGTGCACAAAGTGATGGATATAGATGCAAATGATAGAACTGTCATGTGTAAATCCACTTCTGTTGTTGGCTCAACAAAGTATCTACAGGATATGCAAAACCTTTTTGGATATATAACCCTTCTGCCGGATCTTGTCAGCAGCAAAAAGTTAAAAAAGCTAGTGGGTCCTCTTCAAATTAACAACTGCTGACACTCACCTACCAAGAATTTGTAGGATCTTTAAATACATTCTCTGGCTGCCCTTCATAGGCAATGATTCTCCATTGGCAAGAACCTAGTATCTACTAAAACAAGGGGAATGTTAGTAGAGGAAAAGGGGACACTGCATCAACTTGGGGAAAACACAGCAATAATATGTTTGTATAACTGATAAATAAAATTCACCTTCCCTCCCTGATGGGTAACTTTGGCATTAATCCATTAACTTTATCCCCCACCTATAAGCGTGAATGTCCAATAGGCAAATGTCTCCTTACTTTCCCCTTTCACATCTGCTAAACCTTCATTCACAGTTTGGTGTCATTGGGTAATGTAATCCCAGACTCATGAGGTGCCCCTGGCAGTCCTGTCTAGTTTCTTTGGAAGTGCTGCCTGGTTCTTTCCTGAGGTGCCATCACCTATCCCAGTACATAGAGCTCAGCTTTAGTTAGGCTCGGCAGGATGGGCCTTACCAGAATGGAATCAGCTCTGGTGCTTTCCCTTGCAGCTTCGGCAAGGAGCTCTCTTTGCCTTTTACCCTGGTGAGGAACTGCCTCTGCAATGTCATGTAATGATTCTTGCAGCAAAGTCCCAAGTCTGCACATGGTCTCTTCCTACAAAGCCCTCTTAACAGTACAATATCCTCGGAGGAGAGGAAACAGTAACATACAAGACCTTGAAGGAGATCCCTAACTACTAGGGAGACACTCCTTGCCTTACGGTAAGAGCCCTTTTTTCCTCACTTTTCCATTCCATTTCCAAACCAATTCTGAGTTTGTGCACAATAATGGTGGCTCTCATAATGAAATTGTCACTGAGGAATTCTGGGTAGAAAGCTTATGCAAACAAAGCTTTCTGTAACCATTCTTCTCCCGGTTCACCCACAAATGGAAACAAAGAGCTCCTTACTCTCTAGAGAAGCAAACTTTTTCAGTTGTGCCACCCATTCCCAATAACTGAATCTGTCTGCACCTCTTCCCCTCCATTACTGCACAGCCAAGGCTTCCTTATTGGTGGAGCTCTGGCTTGGGGCAGGGAAGTGGCACTTGGGGTGGAAAGGGAATGAGTACAGAGCTCATCAAGGAGTGGAGCAGGAGGCAGAGTGGAGCTGTGGCTGGGAGAGAGCTGGTCTGGGGATGGATAAGGAGTGAGGTTCAGAGCTATGCCTGGAGGTGGTGCAGGATTGGGGACTGAGTGGGGGGCTCAGGAAGAAGCAAAGCCAGGGGCTGGAGCTGATCTCGGGGCAGAGTGGAGCTGGAAACATTCTTGTCCATCCCCCACATGTGGACCCCCCAAATGTTCCTCCATGGCCCACTAGAGGGGTGTACCTCGTAGTTTGGGGATCATTGCTCTATAGCTTCAGGCTAACAGGCTTACTTAAACCTAAATGGGGCCTTATTGAAAACTTGTGCTCCCTTATGACATAGCCCTGTTTGCAGATTGAATGGTAATCCTGGTGATAAGAGAGACTCTATTTTTCTAAATCGTGTTAAGTATTTTAATTTGATGTCAGTGGTCATGGAAAGTGTTCAATTTTAGCACTGGAAAGTAATTATCATAAAACCACACTAACTCTAGACAACAGCAGCACAAGCTTCTCCATGTGACCCTGTCAATGGGCTGGCCTGAGCTACCACCCACTGAAGTCACTGATAGTCTTTCCATTGCCTTTAATGGGCTTTCGTTCAGGCCAATTGTACCTTTAACTTATCCTGGGGTAACATGTTAGAGGTTTGAGAACCTAAATTCAGTCAATGGGGTTGTTTTTCTCCTGGTATTGCTAAGAAGGATGCCAGTGGTAAGGATGGTTTTTGAGCTGATTACACTAGTCTAGTAGCAAAGGGAATGAAGCCATCAATCGTTTCACATAGGCCAATAAGCAGATGACAGATGTTGACCATTTTTGCTTACTATTAGCCCAGCTGAATTTGAGCCATTCGTCTAGAAGCGAAAGGCTCTGTATTCTATTATCAAACCTCTCAACTATCCAAGCCCCACAAGCAGGATTTCCATTGTCTATAAAGTTTTAGACATTAGAAATATTTTTTCATCACCTAGAAAATGCCCCAAAGCAAAAATATCACTGTTGTTTTTACTCTGCCTAGTTATTTTAATGTTTTCCCTTTATTTTTCATTTCACATCTGTTCCCTGGTGCAGTCACTATTTTATTATATGAAATATGGGGAGGGGAAAAGAGACATGTTGCACCTTTCAGTCTTTCAGCATTTCAAGCCACAGCACTGGTGATCTATCAATCAGAAACATTGTTATGAGCTTTATGATGTGTTAGCAGGGAACATCTATGTGCAGCACATTACAAAATATAGGTCTGATTCTGTCACATTTGTTCACACCAAGTCGGGCCTTGCTTTACATGTAGTCTCATTGGCTATGTCTACACTTGCACTTTTAAGTCGACTTTAAGTAAGTCGACTTAACTAAGTCGACTTTAAATAAACTTAGTTAAGTCGACTTAGTGCGTCTACACTTAAAATTAAAGTCGACTTAAAGGGAAACTTACAAAGTCGACTTAGAGCATCCACACTGGATGCTCTAGGTCGACTTTGTGGGGCTAGGGGGACCTTGGGCAGGTCCACGGTGGCGGGGGGGGGGTGAGTACCCCCTGTGTACAATGGGGCAAAGGGGGACAGGGACCCTGGCAGGGCAGAGTCCTGTGTCTGACACTGTCTGGATTTAGGGAAGCATTTATGATATTATTTTCAATGGATATCTCATAAACGCTATAATCCATAGGAACTATGTCATGTTTGGTATCAATAGAAAGGTAGTAATTTGCTGGGAATGATTATATAGTTTATGTCTAGGGATTCTATTTCGATTAGAAGTTAAGAATTTGATGTTATATCCATACTTTAACTTGTGTCATTAGACGGGAAGGTGTGAACAACCATTGTCTCCTTAATGTTTAGGAATTTTCCAGGTAGAATGGTCTCAGGGAGTATCCTGATGAGCCATTAAGGATACAATGGTTGTATTCTTTATGTCCTCAATGGCTGGGGTGGAGGACAGCAGCATGGCTGGGGTGGAGGACAGCAGCATGGGCTCCATGCTGCCCCTCTGGGAGCAGGGCAGCACAGGGTCCACAGAACCATGGGGCCCTGGACAATCTCCCCGCTCCTCCCCCCCAGAGGGACAGCCCTGCCCAGAGTTAACGTATTACTTAATGGGAATAAGAGTGGCAGAATCAGGTGCTATAATGTGTTGAACAGTGTTGTGTGTTAACTATAAGATTAATAATTTCTTTTTAGAAATACCTCCGTCCTACTTCCGCGTAAGCCTCTTTTTGCATTATTGTGATGGGGCATCTGCCTCACACTGACAGAAAAGGGGATCAAAAGCAGTCCAGGGAGGTTGTGCAGAGGATAGTTAATCAGAAAGAGGCTGAACAGAGAAGCCAGTTAGGGTTCAGAGGGTTCACATAAAGGGGAACTGCAGAGCTGAGCAAGTCAGTTGCTGCCGGGAGCCCATGGGACAGGGCTGAGTTCATAGAGGAATGTAGAAAGGTAGCATCTCAGGCGGGGCAGTTGATAGCAGTGACTTGGGGTGCTAAAGAAAACTCCTGACTGGCTGGTGGGACTTGCAGGCTTGAGCCTGAGAAGAGGATGAAGAAGGTGCTGGGGCTGTGTCCCAGGAAATTGAGGCAGTGCTAGTAGAGAAGTTAAGGGGAGGCAGCAAGATGTTGCCATCCATAGAGTCCCTGGGCTGGGACCCAGAGTAGTAAGTGGGCCCAAGTTCTCCCCCTCCCACTCAACACTGTGGAAGTGGTGGTTCAGTTGGCCTACACACCCCTGGAATAGTGGAGCACAGATTGTGATATGACCAGAGGGGCTATGTCATGAAGAGGACTCTGCAGTTGTTGGGGTGACTTGGATCTGGGAGCAGAAGTATAGATAGGTGAGAAGGCATGCCAACCTATGATGCTAATCCCCAAGACAGCCAGCAGGAGATGCTAATGTGGTGATTACAAACCCCATTATAATTTTCCCATAGGAACTGAGAAGGGATCCCCTTTCTAATAACCAGTGCTGACTGAAAAGTCAGTTGCTGGGCAGATACAATTTCATTCAGGTGATAGTGATTGGAGTTACATTGGAAAAGATACAACATGGAGACTGACAGTTTTCATTTGACCACCTGAAGGGCATAGACAAAAGCAGCTGTATACTTTAACTTATGAGATCTTGAAAGATAAATAATGATAGTTTCTAGGATCCTTCAGGAGTGGCGGGTGAATCAAAAAGTTCTGGCAGCTATTGTTAAGCCCTGGTTTAATCTACTGGTCGCTCACTACTTATCATTCAGTACAGAGGAGCTGCTTGTACAGAAGTGTTCTTGTGCTTTTTATATGTATGACTCCTTTGAGTGGTGCATATCCAAAGTCTCACTATCTGCATCTGATCTCCTGCCATAGGGCTTCTTTTGTTCCTTTGTTCAACAATCCTTATTTTTTTAGGGGTTTGAAAAGGGATAGGTGTGTGTGTGTGTGTGTGTGTGTGTGTGTGTGTGTGTGTGTGAGAGAGAGAGTGTGTGTAAAAAGTGTAATGATAATTCCTCCATTTGGACCAATACCTTTGTTAGGATTTTGTTGTTTTTGTTCCTAATATATTTTAAAAACTATTATTGTTCTTAACTCTGCTGGGCATAGATCTCTTCTTTTGTCCTTTTGCTTCCCTTTTAAATTTTCAACAATTCCTAGCTTCTGAGTTATATTCATTACTAGCAACATCTGTCTTTTTTCCATTTGTTACATATTATTTTTTAAATAGATGCCCTTTACTTCCAGCTAAACTAGGTTAGTTTTTTTGTTTGTTTGTTTTTTAACAAGTATGGCCTTCTTTCTCAAATGTGGGATTATTAAGAACCTTGGCACAAAAAGTGGGAATGTGCTAATAAAGTTTGTGGATGACACACAGTTGAGAGGTTTTGCCAATACAGAGAAAGATCATGATATCATACAGAAACATTTGGATGACCTTGTAAAATGGAGTAATAGGAATATGATGACATTTAATAGTGGAAAGTGACAGGTAAAGCATTTAGAAAATAATAACAAGATTTTTTTCCTATAAATTGGAACTCATCATTTGGAAATGATGGAGGAGGAGAAGGACCTGGAAGTACTGGTTGATTATAGGATGACTCTGAGTTTCCAGTGTGACATGTCCATGAAACAAAATTCAAGTTCTGCAGTTTCAAGTTTATATGCAAATTCAACTCAGTTGGCTTGGGGTTAAACAGGGACTACAGATTTTTTTTTCTCATTACAACAGGTGATTTGACCCCACCTTCCTCTATATGTTGTTCCCCAGTATTTGAATCCTAACATCTATTTTGATTTGCTATTACAGCCTGACCTGATACTATGTCATACACTTCCTGCATTTAATTTCCTCCCATTCTGTAAGTTTCCCATCTTCAAAGTGTTTGACGAAGTGGCATTTTCTCCCACAAAAACTCATGTGATAAATAAATCTGTTAGTCTTTAAAAGTGCTACAGGACTCTGTTTGTTTCTCTGCAATAGACTAACATGGCTACCCCTTTGGATCATGTCCATGAAAAAAGTTAATGTGATCCTTGAATGCATCAGACGAGATATTTCCACTAGAGATAGGGAGGTGTTAGTACTGTTATACAAGATGCTGGTGAGACCTCATCTGGAATCTTGTGTGCAGTTCTGGTCCCCCATGTTTAAGAAAGATTAATTCAAAATGGAACAGGTGCAAAGAAGGGCTACAAGGATGATCCACAGAATGGAAAATCTGCCTTATGAGAGGAAACTTAAAGAGCTTGGCTTTTTTATCCTAACCAAAAGAAGGCTGAGGACCAATGAATGCTTTCTATAACTATATCAGAGGGATAAATACCATGGAGGGAGATGAATTATTTGAGTTCAGCACCAATGTGGACACAAGAACAAATGGATATGAACTCTCCATCAGGAAGTTTAGACTTAAAATTAAGTGCAGGCTTATAACCAGAAGAGTGAAGTCCTGGAATAGCCTTCCAAGGGGATCCGTGGCAGCAAAACACCTACCTAGTTTCAAAACTAGAAAAAAAAGGGAAACCTGGGGGAAGGGATGGAACTTGGGGTATGCTGGGGCTGTAACAGCAGGAATAAAAGAGAGGGTAGTTGGAACTGGG
>ML685756.1:19228755-19272235 GCA_007922175.1 Pelusios castaneus | reverse complement strand
CTGAGGGAGTTGGGGGAAGTGATTGCAGAGCCGCTGGCCATTATCTTTGAGAACTCGTGGCGAACGGGGGTGGTCCCGGAGGATTGGAAAAAGGCAAATATAGTACCTATCTTTAAGAAAGGGAAAAAGGAGGATCCGGGGAACTACAGACCGGTCAGCCTCACCTCAATCCCTGGGAAAATCATGGAGCAGGTCCTCAAGGAATCCATCCTGAAACACTTGGAGGAAAATAGAGTGATCAGGAACAGTCAACATGGATTCACCAAGGGCAAATCGTGCCTGACCAACCTGATTTCCTTCTATGATGAGATGACTGAATTTGTGGCTGCGGGAAGAGCCGTTGACGTGATATACCTTGACTTTAGCAAGGCTTTTGATACGGTTTCCCACAGCATTCTCGTTGGCAAGTTAAGGAAGTATGGGTTGGACGAGTGGACCGTAAGGTGGATCGAAAACTGGTTAGATCAACGGGCTCAGCGGGTAGGAATCAATGGCTCGATGTCTGGTTGGCAACCGGTAACGAGTGGAGTGCCCCAGGGGTCGGTCCTGGGGCCGGTTCTATTCAACATCTTCATTAATGATCTTGATGATGGAATAGATTGCGTGCTTAGTAAGTTTGCGGATGACACCAAGTTGGGGGGAATGGTAGATACTCTGGAGGGCAGGGACAGGATCCAGAGAGACTTGGACCAATTGGAACACTGGGCCGAAAGAAACCTCATGAGGTTCAACAAAGACAAGTGCAAAGTCCTGCACTTAGGACGGAAAAAACCCATGCACTGCTACAGGCTGGGGACCGATCAGCTAAGTAGCAGCGCTGTAGAAAAGGACCTGGGAATTATGGTGGACGGGAAGATGAATATGAGCCAACAGTGTGCCCTTGTTGCCAATAAGGCCAATGGCATATTCGACTGCATCAGTAGGAGTATTGCCAGCAGATCGAGGGATGTGATAATTCCCCTCTATTCGACACTGGTCAGGCCGCATCTGGAATACTGTGTCCAGTTTTGGGCTCCCCACTACAGAAAGGATGTGGACAAATTAGAAAGAGTCCAGCGGAGGGCAACAAAAATGATTAGGGGGCTGGGGCACATGACTTATGAGGAGAGACTGAAGGAACTAGGCTTATTTAGTCTACAGAAGAGAAGACTGAGGGGAGATTTGATAGCAACCTTCACTACTTGAAGGGTTGCTCCAAAGAGGAGGGAGCTAGGCAGTTCTCGAGGGTAACAGAGGACAGAACAAGGAGCAATGGTTTCAAATTACAGCTGGGGAGGTCAAGGTTGGATATTAGGAAAAACTTTCTCACTAGGAGGGTGGTGAAGCATTGGAATGGGCTATCTAGGGAGGTGGTAGAATCTTCATCTTTGGAGATTTTTAAGGCTCGGTTAGACAAAACCCTGGCTGGGATAATTTAGGGGGAGTGGTCCTGCTTTTTAGCAGGGGGTTGGACTAGATGGCCTCGTGAGGTCCCTTCCAACCCTATTATTCTATGATTCTATGATTCTATGAAAACTGAGCTTGAAAAATGTATGGAGGGGATAGTATAATGGGACAGCCTAGTTTAGCAATTGACTGATCTTTGACAACTGGTGATGAATATACCAATGACCTGAGATGGATGTTTAATGGGGTAGGTTTTGAGTTATTACAGAGAATTCTTTCTTGGGTATCTGGCTAGTGAGTCTTGCCCATATGCTTAGGGTTTAACTTATCGCCATATTTGGGGTTGGGAAAGAATTTTCCTCCTGGGCAGGTTGACAAAAGCACTGGGTTTGTTTGGGGTTTTTTTTTTTTTTTTTGCCTGCCTCTGTAGCATAGGGTGCAGCTGACTTATTGGTAGATTCTCTGTACCTTAAATTCTTTAAATCATGATTTGAGGACTTTAATAACTCAGTCATAGGTTTATTACAGGAGTGGGAGGGCGAGGTTTTGTGGCCTGCATTGTGCAGAACGTCAGCCTAGGTGATCATATTGGTCTCCTCTGGCCTTGGAATCTGAGTCTGTGATTGTACCTATCTGTGCTTGTAGCAACATGTTCTTAAACAATTCCCGATTATCATTCATATTTTTCTGATTAAATTATTCCTCCAGTCTGACTTGGTTCATAATTGTTTTCAGCTTTGTGAAATTTGCCCCAAGTATATATATTTTTGATCTGAACTTTATTCTGTTTGCATGTTATAAGTGTGACCAAGATATGTGTATTTATACCTAATCTGTCATTCTTTTTAACTTATGTGATCAATTCCTCTATTTTATTTGTCAAGTCAAAGTCTAATATAGAATTCCCCATGTTGCATGTAATGCTTTTTGAGTCAGTAAATTGTCATCTGTAATATTAAGAAATTCGGAGAATGTTTTTATACTGGCAGCATAAGACCTCTAGCACATGCCACTCAAATTGAAGTCTCCCATGATCACACAGTTTTTTTCTCCTACACATTATAGATAGGTGTATAAAAGAAGTGAGCATTCTGTTTCCCCAATGTGAATTCGCAGTCTGTAGGAGATACATAATAATATTCCATATTGTGCTTTATCTTTTATGATGTTGATCCATAAGATCACTTTCTTCTGAGTTGTCAGTGACTCAGAAACAGGTAATGACATATCTTACACAGAGTGCAACTCTCCCACCCCTTTTGCTCATTTGATGCTTCTTAAAGAGGCTTTTATAACTATTCATTTTAACATTCCAAACATGTGACTCATCCAACCAGGTTTCAGTAATAGGTTAGATGAAATTTATGTCATAAAATAGTAGTTCCAAATAATTTTGTTTGTTACCTCAGCTCATACAATTGACATATAGACAATTAAAGAACTTATTCTCTTTATGTCTTTTGTTTTTTTGATTAATTTTGTTCTCAACATCTCAATTTTGTTTGAACTTAATGTTCATGTCTTCCTTGTTTTTACTATCCCATTTTATTATTAGTTTAATACCTTTTTGACTACTTCAGTCAGCCTGTCCCAAATGAGATTGACTCCTTTTTCATTGAGGTGGAGGCCATTAAACTTACATAGCCCCCTCTCCCCACAGAAGTTGGACCAATGTTCCACCTTACACCATTTACCTAACTCACTTCCAAAATTTTCTCCCTTCAGTCTTCCTACACTTGGGAGATAGGAATGATCTTTGAGAAGATTGCTTAGGTATTCTTCTTCTTCTGTATTCTTGTGGTCTCCCTGAAGTTATCTGTGAGATAATTCCAGTGGATCCTTGCCCACTGACTTCAGAAGCCATTCCAAACTTAGACTGATATTCACCTTTTGTCTGCCTGTCCTTTGCAGAATGTTCTTTTGATTCTTCTGAGTACTGAATCCGCAGAAAGGTAGTCTGTCTTCTTCAAGTGGTTGGAGTTCTGTCTGTGGGCAAGCTTGATTTCTTACAGTCTGGGCTCAGTTGCCATCCACAGAAGTCCCATATATCTCTTCATTTTCTTAGATTAGTTGGATTTTGTTTCCACACTGAAGACCAGGTATCAATTGGAAATTTCTAGCTGTGAGGAATTCTTCCTGTTTCTCTTTTCTCTAGTGGCCACAGAGAGTTCTTCCTATAGTAGTCTTCCTATCAAGTATAGTATAGTATTCTTCCTATCAAGCCATGTTGAAAGAATATAAAAGAGCCAGGGGAGCTGTTTATGTTAATTCAGGTCTCTTTTTATCTCTGAATAATTATTGTTTCAAAATATCAGCATGTATTAAAGATCAGGATAAATTTTAAAGAGTTGCATAACATAATTTCAGATGATTTATTAAACATTAATTAGATTTAAAGCTGTGTGATTCGACAGATACTTATGTGTTTTATGAAGTTTAAACATCTGTTTTATATGTAATGTAGGCTATGAGGTTACAAAGTTTAATACCACTAGGGGATATTTTATCAAATCACTTAACAAGTGATATATTTGGTGCCATGATTTCTAGAAATGGTAGTATAAAAGTTTTTTTTCAGTGACTCTGCTAATTAAGCAATTTTCTTCAATACTGTTGTACCTCACTCAGTTGACAGTTTAAGGTAAACAGTTTACCTTAAATGTGTATTTGTGCTTTAGATTGTATTATTCGAAACTGAAATGGAAAATAATTTTGAGCATAATGTGCAGCAAGAGTAAAACAAAACTGAAAACAAACAAAAAAAAAACTACTCAAAGTAATAATCCCTTTATGATTAGAAACATAGGGATCTGATCTAGTTTTGTTTATTCATATACATGTAGTACAAAACATCAAAACAATCTGAGAAGGTACAAGCACACTAAGGAAAACAATCCTAATAAAAACAGCCTGAGGGTGCAGCATTAAGCTAAAGTAATAAGCTTAAACCGTGTGAACTACAAATCAAAGTATGCACAAAATAAAAATGAAGGTTCTATTAACTTAGCAGCTATAGTGTACCTAGACCATCAAAACTGAATTTAAGTCAAAGATAACACTAGATACATAATATAATACATTGCATGCTGTGCTGACAGTACAAGCTGCCCCACTTCCTGCAAATGTAATGAAAAGTCAAGCAGAAGAAAAACTTACAGAAAGTTTGGGTATTAGCTTAACTCTTTTATACAAGGTTCTTCATAGCCAGAAATTATTCCATCTCTATAGCAGCAGACATGTGCATGTACCTTAGTACTTCCTTCAAATTCAGATTTCCTTTGTGTGGGTTTATCAGAACTGTCACATGCAGTTAATTCTATTTGTGTCTTGTTCATTTTGACTATTTAAATGGCTGATCATATTCTAGTCTGGTAGTGTTTATAGTCATCTCGGGTGAAATCCTGGATCCATTAAAACCTCCTGTATATCACAGACCACTCCAACATCAACCAGCACCTGCACACTCATCTAATCAACCAAATATTATGGCCCATAGGAGATTAAACCATTATGTTTCACTTACAGAGAATAGAGGTGCACCAATGCCAAGGTCCTAAGGCCCTTTTGATGCCAGAGAAATGATTAATGATTATATCCAGACAATCCTGGCAGTGACCCACACTCCACACTACAGATGAAGATGAAAGAAACCCAAGGTCACTGAGACTCTGATCTCTAGGAAAATTCTTTCCTGACATCACATATGGTGATCAGTTGACCCTGAGATGTGAGCAAGAACCAACTAACTAACAAGGTGAGACAGAGAATGTTCTGTGCTACCTCAGGGCATCAGCTTGCACCATCTAGTATCCCTTCTCCAGCTGTGGTTATCTGTGATACTTCAGAGAAAGGAGATAAAACAAATAAAAGCAACAACAGCCACCAGAATACATGGGTAAAAAATAAATCCCTCTTGATCCCACTGGAAACCGACTTAAGTTCCAAATCATAAGCTTTAGCAACATAAGATTCAAACTGGAACAGACACCCCGCACAGCTTCACAAGCATTCCCCCTCAGACAATTTCTCTCAGAAATTTGTCCATTTCTCTCTTTAAAACCAATTAAGTTCATTGCACCCAGAAGTTGTATAAAGAGGAAGCTCCAAAACCTCACTTCTCTGATTTAGAACACTTCTAGTTGTCAGCCTGAATTTGTTCCTTGGGCTAACATTTTTATTTTAGTTTAAATAGCTCTTCACCTTTCCTGGTATTTACCCCCTCATCTATTTATAGAGAACAGTCATAGCCTCTCTGTCTTCTTTTCACTATGTTTAACAAGCTAAGTGCTTCCAGTCACCTCTCATCAGATAGGCTCCCCATTCACCGATCATCCTAGTTGCTCTTCTCTGCACCTGTTCCAGTATAAATTCATCTTTCTTGAGCATGGGTGGCCAGAATTGTACACAGTATTCTAGAGATCTTGCCAATGCCTTATATAGTGTAATACTTTACTGGAAATACTTCACATACTACAAACTATGACTGTATTGGCTATTTCACAGCCCCATCAAATCGGTGGCTAATCATCATCCGGTGGTCAACCAACACATCAAGGTGTTGCTGCTTCCAAATGATGATCCCCCAGCTTGAAGCAGAAACTCTGATTATTAGATCCTAAGGCCATGACTTTACATACTGTACTAGAGAATTTCATCACATTTCAGTTACTTCAATTTTCAAGTCTTATCTTCACTCCATCATAATTTTCAGCTATAACTCAAGTTTGCGCCTAACTCAACTCTTTTCCACATACAAAAATCTTTAACTCTAGTTAAGTGGGGCTTCAAGTTGGAATTAGCTGGTCCATTAGGGTTATGGGTTGAAACTCCAATGCTAGCAATAGAATGGAGGAGCAGCAGCTCAAGTTACAATTTATCAGTTGCTAATTAGTGTATTAGGTCTCTGGCTGCATTAAAAAGTTTTTTTCAATGGGAATTGGGTGCCTAAATATCTTGAAGGATCTGGGCCTTAGACAATGATCTCTTGCCTCAATTCTTCAGATATCTTGGGTTTTACAATGTATTTGGCTTGTTTCTCCATTCATTTATACCACATGTCTACACTGGGGAATTTAGGTCAACTTAAATAAGTTGACTTTAATAAGTCGACTTTAAGTCAACCTTATTAAGTCGACTTAGAGAGTCCACACAGGACCACACAACCTTATTAAGTCGACTTAAAGGGGGCCTTACTAACTCGACTGAGAGAGTCTATAATAGACTCTCTATGTCGACTAGTTCGGTCCAGGGAGAGCCAGCCATGCACAGGGCTGGCTCTCCCCGGGGCAGCAAGCCCCTGAGCAGTCCAGGGGAGAAGGGAGCGTGGATCCTGGAGAGAAGGAAGCCCAGTGGTCCTGGCGAGAAGGAAGCTCCCTTCCCAAGTGCCCTAAGTCGACTTAGGGTGTCCAGACAGCTTAAGTAGACTTAAAAAGTCAACTTAAGCTTCAAAGTTGACTTTATAGGAGGTTTTATAAAGTCGACTTTGAATTTCCTTAAGTCGCCTTAAGCAGCAGCTTAAGTCAACGTAAGGAAATGCCAGTGTGCACGCAGAGTAAATTAAGTTGACTTAAGCATGTTTAAGTCGACTTAATTTATTAGTGTAGACACACCCATAGTGTTGCAGCTACTGAATTATTCTTCTATACTAAATATTTCTTCTGAATATTTAACTGCAAATATAGGACATAGGATTTCTTTAAAACTAGATTTTTGTGTGTGTAAACCAGTTTTAGAAACAAAATTAAAGTAATTTGGTACTCATCATAATTAAATACGTGCTAACCATTGCCAATAAAACATAGTTGCCAAGAAACAAACCAAACATCAGTTCACTTAAAGAAATGGACCAACAGTCATTTAATACTTTGACACTGAATCTATAATACAATTTTATTAAGTATTTATAAAGAAATTGTACAATAACTGAAGTAGTCTTTGCTACTATGTTAAATAGTTTAAATGTCTGTTAAATAATTATATGCAAATGCAGTATTTGTTAAAAAAACTAGATAATGTTCCCCAAATAGAGTTTACTCTATTTCAAATATACTGTTAAATAACTGATATTGCATACATAGAATTCCTCAGTGTTAGAATATATTTAAAGCCACCACTATTTATAATGAACCAAAGTGACATCTGATGACATATTGAGCAGTAATGTTCTTAAAATAACTGAAGAGGATGGAATAAATCTCTGGATTCAGTGTCATAGTTCTGAGTATAATCTAGAAGGAATGTAATAAAAGTATCAGTTAATGCTTTACTCAACAATGATCTGGACTGTAGGTTTTAGGAAGATTGTACCAATATATTTTATGATCTACCGTACAGCTTTACATCTTTCTAAATGTCAATAGGTGATGAATGAAACATTGTATTATTCACAATCTAAAACTAAAACAAAATAGAATTAGGATTTATGCTTCAAAAGTGTAGACTTTCAGCTATTAATTATGAATTTCAACAATGCTAAAATTTGTTTCTTCTATTTAAGCCTAATGAAATTGAAGGCAAAGTAAAAGCAATTCTAACTAAAAGATGAGCCTGAATCACAAAGTTCAAAACTAGATTCAAATATTTCTAATTTGATTTTGACTCCAGCCTGCATCTCAGGCCCATTAATGTGAAATGTGTTAGTATTGCCATTGCTTGGGGGTTAGAAATTACCTCAACCATGTAACAGATACTTTGACATAAAAAGTGGATCATGTAAAAGTAATGATTTCTGACAAAAATCGTTGCTCTGGTAACTAATAAATGTGACAGTACATGATAAAAGCGAGTAAGATATTAGCTCATTGCATGGCTTGACTGCATGTACGTTGGCTTGACCCTCATGTTAGCTGTGGTATGGTAGACAGCAGGGGGAACAAGTGTGTTATGTTATACCACGAATATGAGTAGAACTATCTGTGGACATAATTTGAACTGAGGGAAGAAGGGAAAAAAACTTTCATTCAATACATCACTTTAAATCATCAATAAAATATTGAATTCTCATTAATTTGTTACTTGTTTCACAGTAGCTCCTAAAGATAAGATTGGAGCTCCATTGTACTAGGCAATTTACATACTTATTATTAAAAAAAAAAGTACCTGTCCTGTAATGCTTACATTCTAAATAGACAAGGCAGACACAGGTTGAGTGAAAAAAGAAATATTGTTATCCCTAAGATTGCAGTCAGGAAGTTGAGGTTCAAAAAGTTATTTGCCCAACATCATGCAGGAAATATGTAACAAAGCCAGGTATAGGCTCAGATCTCCTGAATTTCAGTCTAGTTCTTTAACTTTGATGTCATTCTTTTTTTCCTTTGAATAAATAACCCTACCAGTTCTATATCGAGTAGCTGGAATAGTTGTCTGCACAGAGCAGAATTGAGTTTTAAGACTTAAAGCAGGTTGAAATATGGTTTGTGTGGACAACATGTTTTTTTTATTTAAAAAACCAGTCAGATCAGAATGAAAAAATTAATGAAAATTTTTCTTTATGGTCATTTTTTTGGGGGGGGGTTAGTGGTGAAAAAACACTTTGTCTAATTTTTTTAAACACTCTCCTGTTTTTTCCAGTGGGGGTGGGGAAAATGAGTAAAAGCAAGAGAATTTCCCTTCACCAAAGTTTTCTCATTTTGTTACTCTATCCCTTCTGTCCTTTTTCTCATGGAAAAGAGTAAGAAAAAAGTGTGTGATTTTCCCATTGAAATGTTTGAACTTTTTTTTTATAAATCATTTTGGAGTTCATTGTTTTTTAGAAATGTGGACAATTTTGTCAAAGTGCTAACAAATGTTACTAAAAATTTAGAAGTCCCCCTATTTTTCATTGTTTTCATTTTTTTTCTGCCATGAATGCATTATTTTTCAAATACCTGTGCTAAAATATCTGGCTCATTCACTTCTTTGTCCTCAATAGTATATGGGAACAAATATTGGTGGCAAGGATGAAGAAAGGGTATATCTGAGGAAACACTGGCTTATGTGAAATCCTCAACTTTTAAGTTAATTGCTTAATTGCATCCTCCATTTTTTAGCCATTCTCTCACTACTAGGTAGGAATACCTGAATAACTTTGGGCTATGTCTACACTGGCAAGTTAGTTCGAATTAAGGAAGCTACTACCACGGCAACACTAGGCTTTAATTAGTTTGAATTAAGGGCTTCCTTAATTCAAACTAATAAATTTGAATAGGCTATTTGAAGTAAGGGGTAAATTGACTTAAATTAACAAATGTAGACATAGCCACAGTGATCAACTCTACTCAGCAATTGGGACTATACAGAGAAATGGCTGAAATCTCCTGGTGTAGGGCCAAAGCAGAAGATTTTGTGATGGAGAGGTAGTGCCATGGTATTCGCAACTTCCTCCATCCCATGAGCAACCTGACCATGAACTATTGCTGGGCTTCATGCCCAAAACACCAGCTGGAGCCAAGTCTCCTGTAGGAACCAGGTAGGGCCTGAGATAAGGTGTTTTGCTTTTTTGTAAGGCTTGGCTGTGCCTCTTATTTGTTTTTCTTTTTTGCTACCTTGGCCTTGGGGCTGGACGTGTGAAGAGTAAGGTGGCTTGATCACCCCACCTTCTCCTGAGATGCTATATGTTAGCATAGCCTCTAAGAATCTGTGGACTTCTCCGTAGGATTATGGACAAAGCTGCCTCAGTAACCTAAGACGAAGATGCCTTGGGAACCTCCTCGGGGTCGTCTGCAGCCGTAAGGGGTCCCCAGCTGCTGAAAGGACATAAGCTCTTGCCACTTATTAATTTGCTTTGCTTGCTTGAGATTATTCACCCTGGCATTCAATAAAAATCATCCATCTTTTCAATGGTCTTTGACTGTGTCTGGTAAATCCACATGAACCGACCCCTTGGGGTACAGTTTGGGGGAACACCTGGGTATTGATATTTATAAGTTTAGGAACAGAAATGAGTCTAAAAGCCTCAAAAGACAGTGCTCCCCATTGACAAAGAGTGTTTGGAGCTTAACAAAGGGCAAGATGGCTTATAATTACCCCGCTCTCTGAGAATCATCTTGTTTTGCTTGGATTCATCTTGAACAGAAAATTTTCATCTGTCCATTTATTTCCTCAAGCTCTGAAGTATCCAGGAAATGACATTATCTGTGCCCGAAAAAGAGACATGTAACTTTACCCTCTATCTTTCAATGGATCTCCACTTTTCCATCCCTTCCAGTTCATAGAGGAACAGAACAAATATCAGCTAAGGATTATAACAAAGCCTTTATATACTGTACATGAATGACTTATGGAGAAGAGTGAAACCAGGGAAACAGATCTGCATCTGGTATTAATTATGATACCTCCATTGAAGCTGATAGAGCTATGATAACTTAAAATGGCTGTGGATCTGCCTAGGTATCTAGAGGTGCATTAACCTTTTCCTCCTCCTTGTATCTTATCCCTTATTTTTCAGTTGAATACTATCTGATCTCTGTAGTGTAGGCCACAAACCAATGTGACCACAAAATTAAGCCTTTAAAAGATATTAGCAAACAAACCCCTCACATTTGTGGAATCTCTGAACAATTCTGAGGTCTCTTTATCATTCACATTTCACCATATGCTGAATGTAAAATGTCGTTTATTATTTGAGTTATGATTAACATTTATGAGAGCTATGGGAATGCATCAAACAGAGGATATAACCTTAAACAGCATTATTTATTGATCTTGTTTTCAAAAAGAAATTACTATTTCTATATCAAAATTACATTTGTATTTCACAATGAACTGTGAAATGTACAGTCCACTCCAATAAGGCCCCATTATTTCACATATTAGAGACAATTGTTACTTATAATGAACATTTTAGATTAATTACATTGTACTGTATTGTCACTTAGCTTCAAAAAGCAGCCTCACAAATGAGTTCAAGAGCCTGAAGAAACCAGAATAGTATGTTCTACTCATCATGAATCCCTTTAAAAGCCCTGAAAATAGAGTGATTTAAAAGTAACTTTCAACTGTGAAGCTAAGACTAGCCTGTTGTCATTTTTATTAGAGAACATAGATTTTTGTTTTTAAATAGAAAAATCTACCCATCCATCCATCCATCCCTCCCTGGGGGACCCAAGTGTAAAAGTAAATCTCTGAATACCTGCCATAGTTTCTGTAGGGAAAGATGACTAGGGTTCTATAGGAGCCATTCTGGTAGCTAATGTAGAGAAGGTTTATAGCTTCATGGGATGCAAAACTCATGAATGTATGCCTGGAGTTGACTGAAATAGAACTAACAAGTTCTTCAAATAAAATATTAAATCAGTGGCAGGAGTAAGGCGTACACAAATATAGATGGAGCAAAACTTTTAAAAAATGCTTTCAATCATACATGGCATGACTCTTTATCAGAAAACCTATCCCTCCCTAAGCTTATTTTCTTCTGGGTCCCTTTTTATAGGTTACAGATTATCAGATTCTTCCATAATCTTAAAATGACTCATAAAAAATTATCTAAACACATACTCGCCTCTCTTGTGGGTGAATATACCCAGGATGGAAGTTTGTCATTACAACCATATGGAATGTTCTTTAACTTGTGGTTGTCTAGCTCAACTTTCATTTCAACCCAATTCTCAATACTCCATTTGGAAATGAAGCAGAGGGTACTCACAGCTCATGCCTTCAAATGTAAGACACTACTGCAGACATTCATTTTAAATGAGTAATGGGGGGGAAATCACAGAGCTGATGGGAGACTTCACAAGCTGCTTATATGAAAATAAAAACGCTACTACATAAAAATCAACAATAATTATTAATAATAATAATACATGTTGCTTGTTGATGTTTTTGGACTGTTAACTTCCCCTTCTTCCATTTACTGGCTCCAGTTCTCTTTTCTCAAGTCACTGAGGCTATGTCTACACTTGTAATTTTAAGTTGACTTTAACTAAGTCGACTTAGTGTGTCTACACTTAAAATTAAAGTCGACTTAAAGGGGAACTTACAAAGTCAACCTAGAGCATCCACACTGGACACCTAGGTCGACTTCTAGGGGCTAGGAAGACCTTGGCAGGTCCATGGTGGTGGTGGGGGGAGAACCCCTTGTGTGCAATAAGGGGAAAAGGGGACAAGGACCCTGGCAGGGCATGTGGGCAGGGTATGATGCTGTCTGGATTTAGGGAAGCATTTATAATATTATTATCTATCCATATATCCTAAATGCTATAATCCATAGGAGCTATGTCATGTTTGGTATCAATAGAAAGGTAGTAATTTGCTGGGAATGATTATATAGTTTATGTCTAGGAATTGTATTTGGATTAGAAGTTGGTTTAGTTAGGAATTTGGTGTTATATCTATACTTTAACTTGTGTGATTTTATGGAAATGTCTGAGAGAGGTGTCTGTGTAAAACCATTGTGTCCTTAATGTTAAGGAATGTGCCAGCTACAATGGGCCCAGGGAGTATCCTGATGAGCCATTAAGGACACAATGGTTGTATGTGTGACATGCCATATATTAAGGTGAATATGCCGTTGTGCGTCCAAAATTCATGTTTGTTCAAGTCAAATAACATTTTCTTTATATAGTGCTGCTCTATGCTGAATGTGTGTTCATGCATAGTTTAGTTACTTGAAGTCTGACAGAATACTTGATACTCTGCCATAGAGAATTATATGATAAACGTTATCTAATCTATTCCAATTAAGTCTAAATAATGATATAATATTATAAAAGAAATTCACTAAAATAGCTAATAATGAAAAATATTGTTTTCCACAATATAGCTAATTAAAATGTCATTGATGATAGGAAATGTCATCAGTGCTATAATGACAGGATAAGAACCTAAACTGAATTTCCATTCTGCTGGTCCTGGATTTTTTTATTTATTTATTTTTTTTAAAAGACCACTTATCATTCCCAGATGCTAGGTAGTGAAGTAAAAGAACTGGTCTGAAAGATCACATTGTCACAGGTAGATTTCATCAGTACAGAAGAAAATGTAGTCATGTTTGCGAAAAGGAACATGGGAAAATTACTTTTTACAATGAAATATTGTATTAAATATCTATATTTACACTGCATACCTAAGTAAACAAAGTTAACTGAAGTATGTATTAAGCCTTTTTTCAATCCTGATAAATCTATGACTATATGCACCGAGTTGTAGCACTCCATTTGGGAAGGGAAATAAAAATGTGCTTTTCATATTTGTAGATAAGAAATAAAACAATGGATTTTTTTAAACTAGTCTCCAGAAGTACAGTCCTCCTGAGAGTGGGATTGCCTTTCCAGTTTATATGAATCTTGAAAAACTGAGTGTTAGCCATTTTCAGTGTTGTCACAGATGAAACAATATGATTCACAGATGTCAACGAAGAATCAGGAATTACTAATGAGATAAGGAGTCTGTCACTAAAACAAAACCACCCATGGATTTGCAGCAGTTCCCACTGATGTCTGGCAAAATTCCCATTTTCGTGAAAAAGCTGAAGGCTAGATTGAAATTGTTTCCCATATGCCCTTTCTAAAATGACTTAGTGATCTCAGTCTAGTTTCTAAGAGCATAGACATCAGCCTCACCACTCAGGTCACAGCAGAGAAAGAGGGAGATTGTTTCCTGCTTTATGTATCATAGAAGTTTGTAAAATGGGGTGAATAAAGTTGGAGAAATTTTTGTTTTCACTGAAATTCCTTTTATCATGCACTCCCTTTTTCCTTTATGGAGTGGTGTGGAATTCTAGTTCAGATTATATTGATTTATTTGTGGTTGAATCTTACCCTAAGAATTTAAACAGTAAACTCACTGGGGGCAGGGACTGTTTTTTTGTTTTGTACAGCACCTAGCACAATAGAGTCCTGATACATGATTCAGGGTCCTAGTTACTCCAATAATGCAAATAATAAAAATACAGTATGATAAAATATGAGAATCTTATTTAAATGACTAATTCTATGACTAATTCTAAGATATTCATTATTTGTGGTAGATATTACTCACACAGTTTGCATGGGTATTCTTTAGACTAGTGTTTCTCAATGACTGGTCTGTGAACTTTTATCAGTCTACGATACAGTTTAGGAAAGCAGCAACCTGGCCCCTGGTATCAAAACGTTTGTGAAGCACTGCTCTAGACATGTTTTGTTTGTTCTCTGAGGAGAAAGATCATATCCACTTGCTCAACCTGTCGTTGAAATGTAAGTACACACACACAAAAAAATACAGATGAGACATTTATAGAAAAATGTATGGCAACTGATCTTTCTGTGGAACTCATGGATAGGTTTTGTCAATGGAACAGAACTCATGGGTAGGTTTTGTCTTGCTTCACAGCCCCCATCCTATTCCAACTTACCTACCAGTGTAAGTGAAGACATTGAATTGGCTAAAGATACACCTAACTCTAGGTCTTTGCTCTGTTGCTTGTAAGGTTACAAGTGGTTTTTCTTCCCCCTCTCCCCCCCCAGCAATACAAAGTTTGGGGGGTCAATCTGATTTCCAAGGACAGTAAACTAGATATGTTGGGCCTGGTTCTCCACCTTCTACACATATACCTAGGCTCCTGTGGATGTAAAACATTACCAAATCAGAATAATATTTCACATGCAATTTTTACTCCCTTTGCACACGTAAATTAACATAAATGGGCAAGGCAGTGGGGGAATCAGATGCAAAAAAAATTCTGTCTGTGCAATGTAAAATGTTGGAAGAAAATTAGCTACTAAAAAAATGTATGAATGAAATCCAGAATACACTTTTAGCTGTGGAGAAGGAAGAAGAGAATTCAAAGACACTCACTGATATATTAACCCAAGATAGCAGGCTAGCTCTTCCTTTGCAACTGAAAACCTTTGTAGTGTTCTGATAGTGCAAAATTCTCCCTTACTTGGTCACTGGTCATCCTCAGTGACACAAAAGTGCTTTAGATTCTCCAATATCCATGCCCTCCAGTCTGCTAGTACTGGGGGCATGAAAGAGGCTCCCTTATGCCATCTGGAGGCTGGAAAAACCCTTCTATTTTTCTTGGCAGCTGACATATATTAGAGCATCCAGATGGTACCAGAAGTGGTAAGGGTTGCACACGTGACTTATTGCCACCTTTACAACTTTTAATTGGACTCAGTTGAGTGCTCATTGGCTATAGCTATATAAATTTGCCCAGAAAAACTGAAGCCAGAAAAATGTTACTAAAATCTGCAGTGTGCACTGTTTTTTTTTTTTTTCCTGTATATCTTAAATAAAAAGATTTGCATAATTCTGGTCAAAATTCTTAAAGTCTATTTGTGAATGGAATTCTCTGCCTTTAATATTTTCTGCTTTGTATCCCTAATGGGTTTTCTACAGTTATGCTTTCAGTAAAATTCAGTGCTTTGCATGATTACTCTGTTCTTACCATTGCCTTCTGACTGTGAACAGCTCATTGAAAGTCTGGTCTGAAGAAGAAAGGTAATACTTTTATCAAAATAAAGACATCCATATTGTCATAGATATTTGTCAAAAACCCATGAATGTTGGGAGAAGGAAGCATCTGACATTTTTTTTCTATGGCCTTGAGGGGTTTTCATTGAGTAATTCAGAGATAAATCAGGTGCTATTTTTTTTTTAATGGAAGGATTTAAATTTCAGATTTTTGAGGCTGCTCAAAAATAAGGAGAAGAAGAGAATGTTTCCATCTAGCTGAAATTAAATTGTTTGAGAACAAATTGTTCTAAATGGAAATAACTGATGTAAAACTGCATTAATAATGTAGGAAATCAGACACTGAAAGATTGGTTATCATTTTTCGTTAGATAATATCACCAAGATGAAGGATGAGTTTTCACTCTAACAGTCAGAGTTTCAAAAATTGTGTTTTGAAATCTCTACTTATTGACGATGTCTATGGTTCACTAATTGCAATTAATAGTATTTTCATTATCAGAACTGGCTGGCTTTTATGTTTTGTCAGTTCTTGGTGAGAAATCTGATAATATGTTCTGATGTAATGTATACATAGTAATGCAATGCAATTTCTACAAAGTAAAAACATATTCTAGTGTAGACGCTCTAAGTCGACTTAACAAGTTCAACATTAAGTCGCCCTAAATATCTTGTGTAGATGCATTAAGTCGACTTAACAAGGTCTACTTAAAGTCAACTTTGTTAAGTCAACTTTAGCAAGGCTTTTGATATGGTTTCCCACAACATTCTCGTCGGCAAGTAAAGGAAGTGTGGGTTGGACGAGTGGACCGTAAGGTGGATAGAAATCTGGCTAGATCACTGGGCTCAGCGGGTAGGAATCAATGGCTCGATAACTAGTTGGCAACCGATAATGAGTGGAGTGCCCTAGGGGTCGGTCCTGGGGCAGGTTCTGTTCAACATCTTCATTAATGATCTTGATGATGGGATAGACTGTGTGCTTAGTAAGTTCGTGGATGATACTAAGCTGGGGGGAATGGTAGATACTCTGGAGGGCAGGGACAGGATCCAGGGAGACTTGGACAAATTGGAACACTGGGCCGAAAGAAACCTCATGAGGTTCAACAAAGACAAGTGTAAGGTCCTGCACTTAGGACAGAAAAATCCTATGCACTGCTACAGGCTGGGGACCAATCGGCTAAGTAGCAGCGCTGTAGAAAAGGACCTGGGGGAATGGTGGATGGGAAGATGAATATGAGTCAACAGTGTGCTCTTGTTGCCAAAAAGGCCAATGGCATATTAGGCTGCATCAGTAGGACTATTGCCAGCAGATCGAGGGATGTGATAATTCCCCTCTATTCGGCACTGGTCAGGCTGCATCTGGAATACTGTGTCCAGTTTTGGGCTCCCCACTACAGAAAGGATGTGGACAAATTAGAAAGAGTCCAGTGGAGGGCAACAAAAATGATTAGGGGGCTGGGGCACATGACTTATAAGGAAAGACTGAAGGAACCAGGCTTATTTAGTCTACAGAAGAGAAGACTGAGGGGAGATTTGATAGCAACCTTCAACTACTTGAAGGGGTGCTCCAAAGAGGAGGGAGCTAGCCTGTTCTCAATGGTAACAGAGGACAGAACAAGGAACAATGGTTTCAAATTACAGCTGGGGAGGTCAAGGTTGGATAATAGGAAAAACTTTCTCACTAGGAGGGTGGTGAAGCATTGGAATGGGCTACCTAGGCAGGTGCTAGAATCTCCATCTTTGGAGATATTTAAGGCCTGGTTAGATAAAGCCCTGGCTGAGGTGATTTAGTGGGAGTGGTCCTGCTTTTTAGCAGGGGGTTGGACTAGATGACGTGAGGTCTCTTCCATCCCTATTATTCAATGATTCTATGACTTAATTTAACAAGTGTAGACATAACCCTTGGGCTTTCCAGTCTATCATGCTACCCAGGTAAGATAGACTTAGTGGTAAATGCTCACTTACACCAAAAATCAACAAACTTTCAAGTTGCTCCCAGTCACAAGAGACAAATCACTTATAACAAATCAATTTATGTTTTAAATCTCACTCTAAAGATTATGCCTGTAGCCAAAATTGTAAAACCAGGAAAATGAGAGTAATAGATTAAAACAAACATGAATATATACAGAAATCAGTATCAGGCTGTGACTCAAAAGGTGACATTGATGTAGTAATCTGTCAGCATGTAGGTTATGTCTACACTTGTTAATTTAAGTCGATATAACTTGACTACACTCAAAAATTAAGTTGACTTAAAGGGGACCCTGCCAAATTAACTTAGAGCTTCCACACTGGATGCCTAAGTCGACTTGTAGGGGCTAGGTGGACCTGGGTACAATGGGGGCTGAGCAGGAAAGGGACACTGGCAGGGCATAGGAGCAGGGTGGGGGGGGCACTCCAGGCTCTGCCTGTGCCAGCCACCCTGGAAGGGAGGGCAGTGGTGGAGCCCTGAAGCCCTTTAAGTCGACTTAAAGTCGACTTAGGGCTAATCTGCGTCTACATGGCTAAGTCGACTTAATAATGTTGACTTAGCCAGTAAAGTCAACTTTAAATGAGGTTTTATAAAGTCTGATGCTTAAGTCGACTTAAGGAAAATGTAGTGTAGACACAGATTAAATTGTAAGTGTAGACACACCCGTAGTGTTAGGTCAGCTCTGGGAATCTGTTTTTTCTTTCTTAGCTCTATCCCTTGTGAATGTCCAAATAGAAATAAGATTAAAACAAAAACAAAAAATCTTCATTAGCTATTTTATTTCCCTATTCCAGCATTCAAACCAATGGGATGAAATCTTCTACAAGTATTTGTCTATGGGTGAATAGTGCAATTAACAAAACTTTTGTCCTATGAGAACCCAATTCAATTTTGATAGTCCAGCTGGATAGGTGTGTGTGTGGGGGGGGTGTCACTCTTCTCGTCTGAGTTCACAAGTTCAGTGCAGGCATTTTTGCAGTTATAAAACAAGCTTATAATTTAGCATGTAATACAGACATGAGTAATGCATGCAGCAATTTACAAGCATTTTAAACACATCCTAACACCTGTCTTAAATAATATTTATTTGTAGCTGAGTTGATCTGATTTCCAGTTATGAATTTGTTAGGGGGTCAGCTGATGCCTACAGACTTGTTAAGAGCTGGCACCTGGTTTACCAGTGTCACAGTCTTTTCATTTTGATTTGATTTATCTTTTCATTAAGGTTAGTGAGTGAAACTGTTTCCTGTTATCTTACGAATTTGCACTAAATTTTATGTACTTCTTCATTTCATTGTCAAGGAAACATGAATTGATAAACTCATAATTACATCAGCCCTGATAAATTCTCTAGCTGTCTTTCATTCCTTACAACTAAATTTCTCTATAATAAGTTATTGCAGATATTTCTGAAATAGAAAAGAGAATCAAAAAGTGACTGTTGCAGCTTTTCTTGCTATGATACAGTGGTAAATCTCCTTGCACTCATTAAGGAGTTTCAAGCATCTACCTTGTTATAATACAATCTGCATTTACAGTCTTCGCTTCCCATTCATCAAACTAAGCAATAATATCCTATTCTGTATCTTAGGCTATGTCTACACTTACTAAAATTAATTTGAATTAGTTAGTTGGAACTAGCATGGCCACACTGGAACGTTAGTTCGAACTAAGCAAGCACTTGCTTAGTTCGAATTAGCGATCCCCATTCATTTCAATGGCCAGTTAATTTGAACTAAGAAATTAGTTCGCATTAACATGGCCACATTGGTTAATTCGAACTAGTTAGTTAGTTCGAATTAATCCTTAGTTCGAATACCCTATTCAAACTTATTAGTTTGAATTAAGGAAGCCCTTAATTCGAACTAACTAAAGCCTAGTGTAGCCATGGCTTTAGTTAGTTCGAATTAAGCCTCCTTAATTCGAACTAACTTGCCAGTGTAGACATAGCCTTAGAGTGTGGCCAGTCTCACTGCTCTGTGGTCGCTACATGAGTTTTCATGTTATAATATCGTATCTGCTTTGCCGTAACAGTCCATTGAAGGGGTCTGATTCCATTCACCTATAGCATAGTGGTCTCCTTTGGAACTCTGTTGTTGTAATCAATGCAATTGATGGTCTGTTCTGACACAATGATCTCGATGGTAATACTTAGCTACTTTAAATAGATTCATCCTAAAACCCAACTCTGCTCTGTGGTTATATGTCTTTACATTCAGTGAATATATCTCCTGATTAGATTTTTTGGAAAAACTCAGGAAAGAATAAGACAACCCATCTACCTTTTGTGTGCTTGAGATCCCCACTGCCGTATAAATTTCTGGCAAAACTCCCACTGATCAGAGTTTAGTTTCAGGCCTTATATATGGTCACCCTAGCAACAGTCATTATATTGTTGTAACAAGTGTCAATATTATTGATTTGGTTAACTATTATCTTTTTCTCTATCTGTCCAAAATTCCTCATCACCTTTGACAAATCCACATTTTAAAGAGGAAATAATAAGGTCTGTTTGTTTAGACAAGAGGTTACCATACTTCTGACACTGAGTGCTGTTTTGTAAAATTGGCAGGATGATAATGTATGATTACATGTATGGTTCAGATATATTTACTTGCACTTCATATGAAAATATATGTACATGCCCATAGTAATATTTAATATGTTGGTGTTGCATCTGTACTTATAGATAAGTAGAAATTGCTTCTTCAGATCTAGATTTTAAAATGGCCCAGAGATGAGACGCGTATCTACAATACTCCTAAGGCAGGGGTCGGCAACCCAAAAGATAAGAAAAGCCATTTTAAAAAATTTCTTCATTAACCAAGTGTTTTCCGAGACGCAATGGGTGTAGCCTCCTGGTGGGGGAGCTGAGAGCTGGGCCAGGGTGTCTGCTAATCGGTCCCCTGGTGGAAGGAAGAGAGCTTGGAAGCAGGAGCAGGTCCCCCGCAGGGTCCCCCAGTGTCGGGGGAAGCCCGGAGCCTGGTGTGGGCTGTCCACAGGGTCTCCCAATCACAGGAGGAGGCCCATAGCTCAGAGCTAAAAGGGCGCAGCCAAAGACCCATATGTGGCTCCGGAGCTGCAGGTTGCAGACCCCTGTTCTAAGGGAATGTCAGGGTTGATTTACCCTTTAAGGCTTGGAACACTGCTCAAGAGGAACAAGAGAATGTGGTTGGGAGACTAGATATGGTCCCAGGAGAGCTGTTGTGTCCCTGTGAAACTAAGTTGGTATGGGGCTTATGCAGGCATCATTTTCTTTATATTATGTTTAATAAAACTTCAGTCTTAAAATCTATTCCTGGTCTGGGAGTTCAACATATAGAGCTAGGGAAGTGGTTCAAGACCATCTCTGCCAGAAGAAAAATAAATCAAGTATTAGGAAAAACAAACAAAAATACCACCACCCACCATTTGATCAACCATTTTCTTATCCTAAAATTGCAGGGAGAAAGCAGCCAGAGATCACAGTTTAATATTCTCTGTTGAACACACACGACTTTGTGCTGTGACTTAGGCATTCCAGTGCTATATTACTGAAATTCTCTGGTGAAGTGGAGAAAAATGCATAAAAGAGAGCACACCAGAGTAGAAATAACATTGTTTTTCTTTTTCTACAAATATTTTTAATCACTATGGGAAGAAATTGACTGACTCATCCTATGAATCTTTACTATTCACACATGTCACACTCTAATTTGAGTGTCTAAAGTTAGGTGTCCATATCAGTATTTTGGCATCAAAATAATCATTTCCAAAATTCCCAGTTTTTAAGTGTTGAATCAGAAGTTCCAGAATAGTATGGTTTAAAATGTAGACCTGAAACATAGGAATGTTCTAAACTGTTTGTTATTTAGATTTGGTTCTATATTTAAAAAGAATTAAGCAAAGTACAGGAAGTTTATTGAAATAACATAAACTGCCAAAGGAAATAAGTGTTATGGTCAATGTGATAGCTACAGAGATTTGAAAATATTATATGATTTTACAAAGTATTTAGAATGTAATTTAATAAAAATAGCATTTGGTATCCTTAAAATTTACTGTGACTTCATTATATACTGCATCTCAACTACCTATGTACCTGTATGTTCTGCATTGTCACAGCGCAGTCTGAAGTAAACTATTTTTATTTTTATTAAACACAAGAGAATAACAGGAGAGCTGACAAAACAGTGGAAGCACATGCATTGCTAGATACAGAATGTTTGATAGTATTCACAAGTTTTATTGTGCTTTCAGTAGTGATAAAACAGTAAGACTTATAATGATCATAATCTGAAAATATACATAACAAGTGAGATCTTTCCATTGTCAGAATTTTACAAGCACAGATTCCAACTGCTCTGTCTTTGGTGATGGAACCCCAAATGGGTTTTCAAATGCATTTTAATTCTGTATTGCTCTTTTTATTTTTTAAACTCCAGGTATAGTTCTGTCCAAAATTTAAAAATGGATGAGCTTTGTTTTGCACTAGAGAAATTCAAGGGTTGATTTATGCACGACACTGCAACACAGTTCCACAAAAGAAAAGAAGTGAAGAACCCCCAAGTTAAAAGGCTTGGATTTGATTTTCATTTTTATAATAAAGAAGATTTACCCATTTCTTCCTCAGAAATTAATTTTCATGAGAGACTAGAAAGATATTGTGAGGCAGTTTTCCCTTTGCAATGATTTAGTTTGTTTAGGCATGCCAACAGAATCAGAGAAAAAGTTATTTCTAAAAGGATTACATGTAAATTTGGAAGATGAGCATGGCATGAATGATAAAAAGGGAGAACTACAGTTTTCTTAATTGATATTTTGCTTTATTTGTGTAGGGACTCAAATTTGTTTTTTGGTTTTCTTAATTAGCATTAACTGAAGGTAACATTACAAAACCACTATGAGAAACAAACCTGTAGCCAGTGTTTAAAGCTAAAATTTCCTTTCTTTTTTAATCATACTGTCTTTCATTTCAGACTTTGTTCATGGGATAATGAATAAACTGGAACGGGAATAGTTCCTGGACAAAATTATACTTCAATTAGAAAGAAACTATTTTTTGTTCTATAAACACATTTTGTCTATTTAATGATACCTGGAACCAAAATCTAAATAGTTTTACAGGTAATGAATGGCTTAAGTGGGTTTTTTTTTAAATAAAATTAACAAAATGACAACTCTAAAGTAATCAATAAATATTACAGTTCTAAAAATTAGAATGATTTTAAATGTTCTGACAAACTAATAAAAATATATTTAAAAAATCTGGATAGAATTCTTTTCCTCTGATGAACACATTTCATTACAGAATATTGATTGTATAGAGGGATTTATAATCTACAAAAACAGAAGTTTTTCTTTTTCGTTCACCTTTCTCACTTCTACTGTGGCATTGCTTACTGTTGAATAATACCATTAAAATAAATGTGTCTACTTACATAGTAAAGTATGGCTCAGTTTGAAGATGCTAAACAATCTAGTTATTCTGAAAATTTCCTCCAAGATTACCACAACATGCAGTGGAATAACACCTAATTCTTCAGCCCTTGCCCTTATCAGTTCTGAAGTCAACAGTAGTTCTAGGAATCCAGGACTTGTCTGCAGATTTGGGCTCCTGTTGTGCTAATCTGAATGCAAATTCTGTTACACTTTTGGACCAGTAGGTGCTCTCCTGTGCTCTGCTGTGTTTGCTGAAATCCACCTTGTGAGTATTTAGAAAATTCTTTAGAGCTTGCAAATTCTAAGGTTTCTTGAAGACACAGTTAGAGGATATTCTTGCATACCTCTAGCCAGAGGCAACTTAACATGCTCTGCCTTTTGTTTCTTTTTTAGAGGAGCTGTAAGTAAATAATTGCCCAATTTCAATAATGATGAACACTTACATCCAGATGGGGGAAGACACATCACTAACAATTAAAGCTGTACAAAATTCAGCATTTCATATGAATATTGTGACCGATTACAATGCTGATGAATTTGCTCTCTCCAATGTCTTATTTTGTGTCCCAAGTTCAATTGATCCACTAGGTTGTGGTGGAAAAGATTTTCACCCTTGTTCTCATAATGAAGCAATGTGCAGACATGAGTTCTACAGATTTACCAGTTCTCATCATTGTATCATGAATACTGGGGTTGTTCATAGAGAGAGAGATGATCAGTGAGAATCTCAGCTTTCATAGAAAAAGTATGTTATACACACAATTTATAGTTGGAAAAGACCCATGGGGTACCAAGGCTATCTGGTGCCTAGGGCCAAATCACATTTGCCTCCCATCTGCCTCATGCCCTGCACCCCCACCCTGTGAAGCCCCTCTCCCCCGCCCTCTGCAGCCTCTCCCTGCAAAAGGCAGGAAGGGTCAGATTGGCTGGGATCCCTCCTTTTCTGTGCAGGGGGGGAGATGCATAGGATGGGTGGGTAAGAGGCATGGGAGGGGAGGCAAATGTGATTTGGCCGCTAGATACCAGACAACCTCTGCCGGCCTGCAAGGGGGCCCCCAGCAGGCCCCGCACTGGAGCTGGATTGGAGAGGTCCCGGCCTAGGCTACCCAGTTATGGGGCACCGGTGCCACCCCAGCCTTCCCACTGCACAAGCCAGAGATGGTGGGGTGACTGATCTGTGGCACCTGCTTCTGGATGGGGCTGGGGACAGAGGCCACACAACTCTCTGTCTGCTGCAGAGCAGCATTGCTGGCTGCCCTGCCCCCAGCTGGCTGACCTGTCCCAGGGGGCAGAGTGCAGGCTGGCCTCTGACTGCTGCTTTTGGGGGCATCCCTGGAGAGGGCATGTTCAGTGCCGGGGGTGGGGGGTGACTGTCCTTACATAAAAGAATAAATGGACACAAATTGGACATAAAAAATGGCAACATCCATAAACAAGTAGGAGAATGTTTCAATCTCCTAAACACTCAATAGTATACTTGAAAGTTGCCATACTACAACAAAAAGAACTTCAAAAACAGACTTCAGCATGAAACTGCAGAGTTGGAACTGAGTTGCAAACTTGACGCAATCAGATTGGGTCTGAATAGGGACTTGGAATGGTTAACACATTACAAAAAGTAATTGTCTCTGTTGACACATTCTCACCTTCTAATCAACTGGTGTGAACTGGCCTCATCTACCTTAACTGAACTGACTTTGATAACACTTGCTTTCCTTCGTCCTGGCATATATACCTCTCAACTGTAGTTTCCACTTCATGCACCTGACGAAGTGGGTTGGAGCCCAACAAAGCTTATGCCCAAAGAAATCTGTTAGTCTTTAAGGTGCGACAGGACTCTGGTTTGTTTTTTTTGTTTTGTTTTTTTTTTTCAGATTAACTGTGCGGAAGCATAGGACATGTTTGCTTTAATGGGTATGTGCTTCTGAGTATGTGAACTCATCACAAGCTTGAATCAGGAAGGGCTTCATCTGAACTGCCACTGAAATGGGAAGGTGACTTCCCAGAATGGGAAAGGATGGACAGGTAAATGAACAGGCCAAAGCAATGCACTGTGGAATAGCTGTGTGAAGACTGCCAGAAGTGGTGTGGTAAATCTCACGTAGAGATACATCCATATTAATGTTATATTCATTTAGCTTCTTCCAGAATTATGTTGCTTCCAAAGTGGATTAATTAAAGCAGGATAAGATGCCAGATAATTTAAAACAAACAAACAAACACCCCCCCAACCCGACCTTTTGTTCGTATATGCAAGGCAGTTTACAATGAAAAAAAGATCTTTCCCTTGTAGATAAGGCCTAAGACTATGCCCAAACAGGGCATGGATTTCCATTATAAGGTCCAGCATGCAGCAACATATCCACTTCTACTAAAGATCCATTCCTCCTCTGTATCACCTGAATTTTGGGGAATTTGGCTGACCTGAGTTTCTCATCAGTTTTACCCCTCTCATAGAATTGAAGTTTATTTCAGGCAGGACTTGCTCCTTTTTTCCCTTATGTGGGGTAGCAGAATTTGTCCACTGGCTTTTAAAATTCGGCTAGCACTAATCAAAGTCAGAAACCTATTTACAGATTTAAAGTTACTAAAGTCCTTATTTTGCCACCTTTTACTCACAATGGCTATGTCTACACTTGCACTTTTAAGTCGACTTTAACTAAGTCGACTTAACTAAGTCGGCTTAAAGTCGACTTAGTTAAGTCGATTTAGTGTGTCTACACTTAAAATTGAAGTCAACTTAAAGGGGAACTTACAAAGTCGACCTAGAGCGTCCACACTGGATGCTCTAGGTCGACTTTGTGGGGCTAGGGGGACCTTGGGCAGGTCCACAGTGACGGGGTGGCAACCCCTGTGTACAATGGGGCAAAGGGGGACAGGGACCCTGGCAGGGCAGAACCCTGTGTGTGATGCTGTCTGGATTTAGGGAAGCATTTATGATATTATTTTCTATGGATATCTCATAAATGCTATAATCCATAGGAGCTATGTCATGTTTGGTATCAATAGAAAGGTAGTAATTTGCTGGGAATGATTATATAGTTTATGTCTAGGAATTCTATTTCGATTAGAAGTTAAGAATTCTATGTTATATCCATACTTTACCTTGTGTCATTCTGGACAAATGTCTTAGACTGGAGGGTGTGAACAACTATTGTCTCCTTAATGTTAAGGAATCTGCCAGGTGATGTGGTCCCAGGGAGTATCCTGATGAGCCATTGAGGACATAAAGAATACAACCATTGTATCCTTAATGGCTCATCAAGCTGCTTAAGTCAATGTAAGCAAAGTGTAGTGTAGACGCAGGGCACATTAAGTCGACTTAAGCCAAGCTTAAGTCGACTTAATTTACCAGTGTAGACGCAGCCAATAGTACTTAACTTCTTGAGTAACTCCATCTATTTTAATAGGTCTATTAAAGTAAGGAGTAAGGGTCCCTGAAAAATGTTTACTAATAACCTCTTTACTGCACTGTAGGGAGAGATTTATTTGACTTACCCACAGGAAATTCCACTAAAGCTCATTGTCTACTCTATGCAGATTAACGTATGACAGAATGTCCTATTCCAAATGTAATGGAAGGATGCCAGAGTGGTAAATACTGAGTTGTGGACGGCACTTGTGTAGTAGAACTGTACACATTTTAGATGACATAATTCTACATCATGTGAAATATAGTGGGTTTAATGTGAAACTCAGAACTCAGATTGTTGAAAGATGTGAAGAATTCATGTATCTTTTGAACATTCTAAGGCTATGTCTACACTTGTTAATTAGGTCGACTTAGCTAAGTCGACTTAGCATGTCCACACCTAAATTTTAAGTTGACTTAGGAGGGGCCTACAAAGTCGACCTAGAATGTCCACACTCGATGCCTAGGTCAACTTCTAGAGGCTAGGTGGACCTGGGACAAGTCCACGGTGGCAGGGGGTGCACTCCTTGCCAAGTGCCAGGGGGCTCAGCCTTTGCCCCATTGTACCTGGGTACAATGGGGCAAAGGGGGACAAGGACCCTGGCAGGACATAGGGGCAGGGTGGGCAGGGCATGCCAGGCTCTCCCTGTGCCAGCCCCCCCTGGCAGGGAGGGCAGTGGGGAAGTCCTGGAGTCCCCTAAGTAGACCTTCGTCGACTTAGGGGTACACCACGTCTACTCTGGGTTAAGTCGACTTTAGAAAGTCGACTTAAGCAGCAAGTTGACTTAAAATGAGGTTTAGTAAAATCAACTTAAATTTTCCTTAAGTCGACTTAAGCAGCTGTTTAAGTCAATTTAAGGAAAGTGTAGTGTAGACGCAGAGTAAATTAAGTCAACTTAATCTACAAGTGAAGACGCACGCACCGACAAATATTGAGTGAAAACGAGTCCCTTAAAAATCATGCAAAGGTGGTATCGCCCACGCTAAACACTCAAAAAAACACAAGATTGGCTTATACATCAAGATATTTTTAAAATAATTATTTTGGATCCATTATATTTCTCTTTTAGTTTGTGAGTCTTTAGTTTGCACTTGGGATCACATTCTCAAGCATTTTTTTCCCCATAGCCATGAGGACTGGAATTTTATAGGCTTGTATGAATGTGTCTGTTCACAATGTTACATGTTTTTGTCTTCCACTGAGTTGGTAGAGAGAACAGGAAGTTCGAAAAAATCACTGCTGCTATCTGGGGCTCAGTAGGACTATGTTTACACTGGTAAGTTAGTTCGAATTAAGGAAGCTTAATTTGAACTAACTTAAGTCTTGGCCACAGTAGGCTTTCATTAGTTCGAATTAAGGGCTTCCTTAATTCGAGCTAATAAATCCGATTATACCTTTCGAACTAACCCTTAATTCAAACTAGGTAGTTCAAATTAAGTCAATGTGGCCATGTTAGTTCGAACTAACTGCTTAGTTCAAACTAACCGGCACATTGAGCTTAATGCAACTGACTAATTCGAACTAAGCAAGTGCCATTAATTAATAGTTAATTAATTCGAACTAACTTTGGTAAATGTAGACATAGCCTAGGAGATTAGTGAGAAAGACAACAAGATAGAAGAAGTGCACTATGCAATGCAACATCTAAAATGTTTAGAAAACACTAATTAATGAATGCTTTTTTCATGTGCACCATATCTATGTTTATCATGTGTATCAATCACATCTATGGCCTTGTCTACACTGAAAATGCTGTGTCAAATCCTCACAGATCGACACAGTGGGATCGATTGAACGGCCAGTGTAGACCCGATCAATTGATCCCAGAATTGCTTTCCCTTCAATGTTTGTAACTCCACCCCTCCAAAAAGAATAACGCTGCATCAAAGAGAAAGCATTTCTTGTCGATGCAGATGAGTGAAGACACCACAGTAAATGAGAGTAAGTAGGTCGACAGGAGATACACATTCTACTGAACGTAGATTGTGTATCTTCTGTCAATTTAGCACAGCTCACTACAGGCTCAGATTGTAGGGATATTTTTGAGCCTTAATTTTAGTGTATGATTCTCTGGGTTTCTCTGTTCTTTGTTAACTTCTGCTACATCCAAATAATCTAAAATAAAATTGTTCCATTTTATTTTTCTATTCAATACAGTACAGTGAACACATGAAGATACCAATTTCAGTATTTGAATGATACAATAGCAAACTGAATTTTTAAAAGTGTAAAATAAAGCATAAGAGGAGTATATCCCAAATGGAGAAAGCAGCTTACTCAAAACAAACAATAATCATTGTAGAAGAATCACTTTTGTGATCACTTTGCAGTGGTTTTCCACTATGTAATCTATACAGCAAATGAAAACAGATTCCAATTTATGAAGGAGGAAAGTAGAAGGAAGCCAATGATGATGACTTTAGTGACTTTAATGAATGGAAACCTGACACACAGTTTGAAAAGAGTCCCTGCTGTGTTGTTTCATGAATTCTGGGTTGGCAAATATTTGCTGATTCTTTTCCCTCTTAAGATTTATTCTGTTATAGGTGTCACTCCATCTTGGATCGATTCAACTACTCATTTGAAAACCAGATTCAGGGAGAAAGCTTGACTCCCTGAAGCATGCTATCTTTTCACAAAAAATAAATCTGAAGTTTGGATAGTATTTTCTTAATTTTTGTAGGTTGTTTTTGTGTGTGTATGTCTGAAAAACATCTCATCCTTTTCTTTTTTTCTTTTAAAACCATTTTTTTATTTGCTCAGATGCTTTTAGCACCAAGTTTTTTTATCCGCACATGAGGGCACACCACCTTTACCCAAATCCATAGGGCTCAAGGCATAACCCTATTAAGGCACCCCCGCAGCCCCCGCATTCTTTCCCAATCCATAGGGCTCAGGGGGAAAGGCATCTACCCTTGCCCAAGTCACAGCTTAGTGCTCAGGGTCACCCATTCCCAGACCATAAGGCTACAGATGTAACCTGGTTAATTGAAGTACCCAACAGGGGCTCTGGCTATAATTCTCTGTAGGGTTTCAGGATCTTTTACCAGGAAGTGGCATTGCACAGTAATGTCCTTAATTTTTATTTATTACCAATTAACAAAGTCGACTTAACTTTTCTAGTGTAGACATAGCCTTAGTTATGTGACAGACAGAAACAATTAAAGAATGAGACAGATATTGTTTAGATGAATGATAGGAAAGTGGGGACCATAAAGACAAAAGAATAGCAAGCGTTAATTTTATAGCCACAACTGTTGAAAAGCTTGTCTTTCCAGGCAGAAAGGTTTTTAAGCAAAAGTTTCTTTAAGCAGCTACAAATGTGTTTCTTTATTTGGTGGTTAAAAAGAACCATTAGGATAGCATCACCTTCTCAACAACCTCATACTGCACTGTTTTGAAGTAGTTTCAGGAATATGAGGATGTGACCACATGCTTCATAACTCATGGCTTCTGTTTTATATGGCTAATACTGCTTAGCCCAAGAACAAGGCCTAAGCTTAGCCAAAAACAAGGCCTCAAACCTTACCATTTCAGAAAGCAACAGCTGTTGATAGCATCATCTGGTAGTAGGATATTGCAGTTTTAGTATTCAAAATGTACAGTTTGATCAGAAAACTATTCCCCCCCACTCCATGGAAAATGTTGACAAAATGTGTGAGGGGGAAATGTTGGAAATTGACTTTTTCCAAACACAAAGAACCCAAGAACTAATCAAAACTTTTTTTTTTTTTTGCTGAAAACATTTTTTTTTCAAAATGTACCACCATCGCCACCCACACACCAGAAAAAAAAGCAAAAAAAAAAAAAATCTTTTTTTTTTTTGTTTGTTTATTTGAGAAAAGTAGATACTTTGTGGGAAATTGGAAATTTTAAACCACTCCCATCAAAAAGTGCTTTGGAAAAAGAAAACTATAGATTTTTGGGCTTCATTCTTATTTTTATGAAGTCCATTTTAAACCACTCTGGTAGGGCAAGGAGACTTTATAATGGGAAGACATTAGGTTTAAAGTCTTTTTACATCACTTAAGCAATTGTGAGATCACCATAGTGTAAATGAGAATCAGGGCATACATGTTTCAAAATGTATCCATCCAATTTTTTATGATGAGCCAATTAAATAACAAATCTTTAAAGACTGTTTGTGGTGGTTGTATACAGCTGTTGGTCCCAAAGATGTGTATAGTTGATAAATAATTATATGGACTAAAATGCTTTTACGTTTTCAGATTCTATTACTCATATTATACTATCCTAAATATATTACAAGCTGGAGGCAAAAATTGCAAAGACAGGAACCAACATAATACTGACTTTCATTGTTCAGTCTCCGGTTTAAAGTTGAAGTAAAATCTCTACAACTTTGCACCTTTAACAGTGTGCAAAGCTGTCAACACATGTTCAAGAATTGTTGATTTGTCTTGAATACACAGTTATTAAAACACAAATATGCCTAATAATGTTAATTTATACTGAAAAACAAATTACATGTTTAATCTTTAAAACATTTAAAAAGTATATGAAATAATTTAGCTCTTGTTAATAAAGCTGTTTTAAATATAAATGTATTATTATTAATAATAATAAATACTACTACTACTAATAATAATAATATAATTTTCAAATAAAATTGTGGGCAGTAGAAAACACAAATTCCCACCCCTTCCCCAAATGTTGACCATCTTAATCTCTGAATGTTGTTTTTCCCATTCTACAAATTAGGAAACGGAGCCAGGGACGATAAAAACACACAGCAAATTGATCTGAACATTGGGATTGGATGCTAAAAATTCCTGGCATATTCAGTCCTTTCTTGGAAAAATTGCACTATTTTTTTCTCAAATTAATGTACAGTAACAGTACAGACATTTATTAGGGCAGCACACAGTTCTGTTTATTTTTGGATGCATTTCAACACTCAGAAGAAAGTCATAACATGGCTCACAGTCATGATAGTCTTGAATCTCATCATTTTTACTTGTGTCTTAAGTCTTTGGCTTTTTGACATCTTATTTTTCCTAAAATTGAATATATATGTGAATGTGTATATGAACTTCATAGGCAGGACCATGGCTCTCCACACAGTAATGGGCAATCTCACTTGAGTTAAGACAAAAGCCAAATGAAACCATCACTCATGTCTTTCAATTAAATTAACAACAAAAAAGAGATGCTTAGAAAAGCCCAGCAACACTGTGTCTCACCTTTGATAGGAAGATCTAGAGAGTGGCACTGTTTTTAATGTAGATATATGTCAGAAGCTGAGACACACAAACTGGGTCAGGTAAAATCTGTTATTAGATCAACTTCTGTTAATGGAAGAGACAAGTTTTCAAACTACACAGAGTTCAGCTTCAGCTCTGGAAAAACTACTCAGAATGTCACAGCTAAATACAAGTGCGAACAGATAGTTAGGCATAAGAGGTTTGTACACTGCAGAGATCAGTTGAATTGAAGTGGGCAATTAACATCTCTGCAGTCATAGGGCAAAGGAGACTTAGCATGTTTTAAATGTTAAAATGAGTCATAAAGCCAGCATCTCTGTGGAGCCCATAATTTTTAGTATCTTGCAGCGTTATAAATTTAAATTCTCAGGTTTGCCCTTTGAAGGCGTTGTGCTGGTTTCTGTTGAGAATGAGAGATCTGATATGGATGAATTGCTTTGTGAAAAGTTTTTGTCCATAACTGATAGGATGTGTTATCATTTTTCTAAAGGGGTAGCCGTGTTAGTTTAGTCCAGCAAACCAAACAAGGAGTCTGTTGGCACTTTTAAATACTAATACATTTATTTATCGCATGAGCTTTTCTGTGAGAAAATCTTCAGATAAAGTGGGATTTTCTCCCACAAAAGATCATGCAATAAATAAATTTGTTAGTCTTTTAAAGTGCCAACAGACTCCTTGTTTGTTTTATTATTTTTCTGTGTAAGTTCATTCAAGAGTTATCTGGTTTCACCCATATAGTTGTTATGGAGACATTTGATGCACTGGAAGAGGTACACCACATGTTGTGATAAGCATGTGTAGGACCCCTGAATCTTGTAAGGTGCATTGTGCGGGATATTGATAATCAAATCAGTGATTATATGCCTTCAGGTTTTGCATCTGTTAGGGTCTGGTGCCACTTTGAATTGGTGTGTCCTGGTATGCGGGGAGCTTACTTCTGAGGATGAGCTTGGCAAGACACGGTGTTTGAAAGCCAGAAGATGGAGTTTGTGAAGGATTTATTTCAGCATGTGGTGCCTATTAAATATGGGTTGTAATTGATGACACACCAAAGGGATTTCAGTGTGAGGCAATAGGTGACAACTAAGGGAATGAAGTCACTGGGATTTTTTTTTTCCTTATAGAAGCCCGTTCTTGCCAGATGGCCCATTGCATGATGTAATCTACTTTCCTGGTGGAGTGGCCTTGTTTGGTGAAGGCAATCCCAGACTTTCTCCTTTGAACCTTTTTCTGTGGTATTTGAATGCCTGGAAGTAGATAAAATTTCTTGGTGTGTCTGGGGTTATTATAGGACCTGTGGAGGTAAGTGAAACTGGCCTAGCAATATTTCCGCAAATGTCATCAGACAGATGTAACCAATTTTGTTCATTATAGTTTGGAACTTAGATTGGTGGATCTGTAGACAGGCTTGACAGAATTCATTTTTTTATCATTCTGCTAGATAATATTGATCTTTACTTGTAAGCATTTTTTTGTATTTGTATCTATTCCCTTTTTTTCAAAGATGCATGAAATTATAGGGTTTAAACTTCATTTTTTATCAATTTAAATTTTCATAGTTGCAAGAAATTATGGGGGACTCTGACAACAGGAGAAGGTCAGACAATTATTTAATGACTATCTTAGGCTATGTCTACACTTGATAATTTAAGTCAACTTAGCGTGTCCCCACTCAAAAATTAAGTCGACTTAGAGGGGACCCTGCCAAATTCACCTAGAGCATCCACACTGGATGCCTCGGTTGACTTGTAGGGGCTAGGTGGACCTGGGGCAGGTCCACGGTGGCAGGGGGGGAATCCCTTGCCAAGTGCCAGGGTTCAGCCTTTGCCCCATTGTACCTTGGTACAAAGGGGGGCTGAGGGGGACAGTGAGCCTGGCAGGGCATAGGAGCAGGGTGGGCAGGGCTCTGTCCTGCCCTGTGGGGTGGCATGCCAGGCTGTGCCAGCCACCCTGGCAGGGAGGGCAGTGGGGAAGCCCTGAAGCCCCCTAAGGCGACTTAGGGCTACTCTGCGTCCACACTGGCTAAGTCGGCTTTCTAAAGTCGGCTTAGCCAGAAAAGTCGACTTAAAAGTAGGTTTAGTAAATTCGACTTTAATTTTCCTTAAGTCGATTTAAGGAAAATGTAGTGTGGACACAGATTAAATTAAGTCGATTTAAGCAAGTTTAAGTCGACTTCATTTGTTAGTGTAGATGCACCCTCAGAGAATCAACAAGTTAAAGCTTTAGAACCATTAAAAAACAAATAGTCAATATTACATGTCAAATATACAAAGTAAACATCCTCAAAAAGATTGATTACTCAAGCAGAATTTTTATTACTTTGCAGCTCTGTACATTGTGCTGATTATTGATAGAAATAAATTTTCATTGGTTTGCCTGTGAAATAGATGTATATGTCCATTTAAGGTAAGAAAAACCACATTATAGACAGCATAACATAAAATATCCAGTATACAAATGTAAACTGTTCCTTATTTGTTCCCATTATCCCCCTGGAAATTGTTTAAAATTTGTTTCTTGTTTGTCATTGATTAAAACCAATATTTGCATTCTGCTCACATGCTGCTAGCTGGATAGATTTTCTTCATCAAATATTTTACATTTTAAAATCCTTCTTCTCAGCTGGATGGGCATATGCTATATTTAATGCAAGGACTATGTTGTCAGAATAGGAAGACTCTTTTCCCCACTAAAAAACCAGAACAGAGCCCTAAGAAAGACAGAAAGCATTTTTGCACTTCCTTTTTATATTTAGCAGCCAAATGAGAACAACATGAAATGTACTAAGCATGCGTTTCTGAAGATTCTGTGCACTATCCTTTTTCCTGGAGGGGAGACCTACGGGACTTAGATGTCTAATTAACCACTAAGAAGAATATACATGGATCATGTCGTTTTGTTTGCTCATCCATATTACTACTGTTCAATCCTGTGTTTTGCACCAGGACATTGGAGATTACAGTGTATGTGACAGGGCACACTCTTGAAATAATGGACAGATTTCCTTGTTTCAGAAACCATCCCATTTGTTACCTGACAAATATAGAGCAATGTGGAAGGCATTTTTGCCTGGTTTGGGATGTAAAGCAGGAAAATTCCTTTCTGTGAGGGGAAAAAAAAAATTCCAGAAATCCCTTCATAAAGGTTATAATGTAAAAAGAATAGGGCAAATTCTTTGCTGTCTAAAATGGAATCAATAGAGCTGCATCTGCTTATTCTAACAGAGAATTAAGCTGTTAATATGAAAATGTATTTCAGTGTTACATGGGGCTTTGTGGTGTAAGTGGAAAGTTCTGTCTTACACCAGTTCTTTCTAGCAAGGAAGGCATAACAGGGTGGCAAGGAACTGAAGGAAGGGAAAGGGGGAAAAATGAACTCAGTTATTCGGAATTATTTCAGGGTTCAATTATTTTTCCCAGATGGATGTTTCACTCTGACAACTTATCCCTGGTCTACTTAAAACAGTGTTTTTCAAACTTAGGGTCGGGACCCAATACAGGTCACCGACCCTCAGGTACTGGGTTGTGGCACCCCCTGCTGCTGCCACTAAAAGACTGGAATGCATTGCTGAAAGATGTAATTGTTGTATATCTGAGATTATGCAGTATAAGTGTCGCATAACTTGGATTTAAGCAGTGATTTGGTTTTCTGCTGCTTCGATTGAATTTCACCCTTCATCTATGTGCTGATATGTTTAAAATATAGTGGTCCTGACATCCTTCCAGTAATAATGGGTTTACTCTTGTTAAACACCATTAATTTCAATGAAATTGCAACTGATTTACACCTAAAAGTGAAAAGAATCAGCCCTACTATGCACAGGTAATGATAGCTCAGTACATACTAGTAGCGCCCCTTTTTCTTGCCATCATTATGTTTGAGGTTCACATCAGTGATGCTGCATTGACATTCCACACAGACTTTTTAATTTGGCATCTCCGGTGATTTCATTACCTGTTTTCTTTGATTTAGGACTTTGAGTTTGCACAAATAAGTGCTTAAGTCAAATGTGTTTTGTTTCTGTGTATTTTTACCTCATGATCCTTAGGGCTAATCTTCACTGATGGCAGAGAATTTGCCAGTTCGAACTTCCTGATCTACTGATCAGGCCTGTGAAGACCTGCTCAGCTGATCAGGAAGTCAATCTCTAAACACCACTCTGACAACTGGGTTAGCACTGAGTCAAAAGGACACTCTTTCCTTCAACTCAGCACAGTGGGTGTGCCAGGAATAGAGAGGTTAGAACACAGATACCAAAGTTATTTTAAGTAACCTGCATATCTCTGTTAGACTGCTGCCAAAAAAGGCAAGTAGTGTAGACTTGCCCAGGAACTGTTTAGTTGTAGCTTACTTTGCTGCTTGGATTTTATACCTCTTGTGACTGGATGGATACCTGTGTGCCCTAATTCTGTTTTAACCAACTGCTAAAAAAAAAAAAAATACATATCTAAATTCCACATGCAATTATAAAATATGGGTTCAAACTGCAATCTTGGTTAGTGTGTTGTAGAGTATAATATTTAAAGCAAAACTTGTGAAATTTGTAAATTAAGAAAGAAAGAATCAACAAAATGTTAGGAGGAAAATCAGGGTGTTGTTTATATATTTTGACATGGATAAGTAGTAGATTTCAGTAGTGAAAATAAAACTGGTGAAGGAATGAAAACTACAGAAAGATGTTAAATTAATATTTTTCTGTCTCTAACCTACTAAGGTCTGTGTGCTGGTTTATCTATCTATCTATCTATCTATCTATCTATCTATCTATCTGTTACTAACAAGTTGTTGGGAAAGTGTCTGGGCTGGAACAATTTTAACAAAATCTGAAATCTTGAAAGCATTAGTGAGCACTTGCTTTTAGAAGATCTGATTCTTTCACTCTGTCTTACAGTGAATAATTCCTTACTGCACAAGTAATTCTGTCAAAATCAATGGGAGTACTTGTGGAGTTAAAGTACTACTCAACATGTGAATCAAAGTGACAGGAACTGGTTCCGAAATAATAATTTGAAGATGACCGCTTTTCTGTACAGGTTGGTGAGAAGCATTTAGAAAGGATTTTTTGCTGTTTAAAAGAAATAACTGATTAAAATCCAATGGAACCCTATTTTTTCTTTAAAACAAATTAGCCATTAATGATATGCTACTTTTAGTGTTTGTGATTAAAATAATGTTTGGAAATTTATGCTATGCAACAGTATGAGAAATGTTACTATTTACTACTTAGAACAGGAAATACCAGGTAATCCTTTGGCATCATTTGGCAAAAGTTGACTTTCTAATGGCAACTACTATCCTTACATTTGAACCTGTATATATGATTTATGGGTGTGTGCATGTGCAGAATCCTTTGTGGGAGATGGAAGGAAATCTGTCATACTCATCCAAAATGACAGAATCCTATTTTAATTAATTGTCTTTTATATAAGTTATTTCTGTTTTTTAATTATTCACTGGTGCCCTCAACCTTATACCTTGCATAACTTTGCAATTAGAATTGAAGGATTCAATTCTGAACTTGCGTACGCTACTCTAAATGAGTAATTCCATGAAAGTTGTTATGGTTACATCATGTAAAACTGGTGTAATCAAGATTAAGATCAGACTCTAAACTGGAAACCTCTTGAGAACATCTGTCCTCTAAAAAGGTCTGTTTCCTAGGGAAGGTTTTGGAGTCCTGCCATTCACCTGGCATTCTGTAGTGTTTTCAGTATGAAACAATCTGCAGCATGGCTCCATTGAGGACTCTTGGATGTATGAATGTCAAAATTGTTCTGGCATATAACAGACATGTGGCCAGCAAGAGGTGTACTGAGTGCCCTGGTGATTTACATGGCACAGTTTGGGGTATGTAGTACAAATATTGCTATTCAGCTGAATCAGTATGCTTCCAGTTTTGTGAAGAGATTGCAGAACGATGAATATATCTGCAATGAGCTGAAAAATATTTCCAAATCTCATTTTTTTCTGAATCTGGGGCAACCTTATCTTATTTTCCTCATAATGATATGGGTGCATGGGTGCACGTAAACACCAAAAGAAGACAGGGAGCACATTTATTTAATGGCACATGGGGTAAAATTATTAATTTAGAAAGTTGAGTTTGCATATATAAATGTCATATGACATTTATGTTTTTAATCTCTAAATAATAGGATGTTAGTTTATTCAAGCTACCATCTCCTCGTATAACTTTCCAACAGTAACAACAATTTTTTACCTGAAACTTATACTTATTTTATATATTTTTAATTTAGCTCATACAGCATTTGCAAAGCAATAAGAAAAAAATGGCACCTTCTTTTTTAACAGATCTGACCACTGTATGCATCTGGAATCATGTCTGCCAACTGCAGTGACACAAATAGGTTGTTACTATTTTTAACACCTCCTTTCCATGCTGGTTCTGAAGTTGTCTCGGAGATAGAGCTGAATTCTATTCTGGCTATTAATATCAGTATTATAGATTAAGAACCGGAGGAGGGAAAATCAATCAAACTATTACTGCAGATTGCTTATAATGTCCTTAACAAACTGTTTTTGATAGGAACCTATAAACACTTTTTCACGGGTAGCTTTTGATATGTGTGCATTTTGGCAGGTAGTAGTTATAGCCAATTCCATTATGTGGCTGTATCAATATTGTGATTTGATACCTTACATTAGGTTTGGAGCCATGTGGCATAAACCAGTGGCTCAGAAAACAAACAAACAAAAACCTTTCACCTAATGGCTTCCCTCCCTGCCAGGTTTCATTCCACATTTTATACATTGATTATAACACAGCAAAATGTTTTTACGTATAATAGGAAGTAGGCAAACTACTTCATTATGGGCAACTCCTCCTCCAACTTCAAGACCTAATTTGTAGTTCAACCGTCTATAACATTAATCTACATTGCATGAAGCCACTCGGAGCTGGTAAGACAACACAAGCTAGAATACACAAATAATATGTAGATGTCCCTAACCCCACTGCCATCTCCCACCTTTCTTAGCTGAAATCAACAACCAGATCAAAGGCAGTTACTACAGATAAACTAGGACAAAATAGAGATGAAGGTCAGAAAATATAAGTGATTCAAACAATCATTTCCTCAGTCATTTCCTACCATCAGGCTGGTTGATAAGTTAGTCTCCAGCTTTTTCAGTGCTATTGTGTGCTCAATAGTTATAGTCTTGACCCACTTTCACCTACAAATGGCCAAGATTATACCCCATTCTATGAGGCACAGACCTAGCTACAGTGTCCCACACCTTTACACCCTGTAGGTGCGTCTACATGTACAAATTAAGTCAATTTAGCGAGGCTTAAGTCGACTTAAACTACTCCACGTCCACATTGGGCTTTCCTTAAGTCAATTTAAGCATTTCCTTAAGTCAAATTAAGGAAAAGTTAAGTCGACTTAATAACACCTCGATTTAGGTCGACTTAATTCTTAAATCGACCTTATTAGGTCAATTTAAGAAAGTGTGGACTGGGATTAGCGTCTAAATCCACCTTATTAAGTGGACTTAAATTGTTAAGTCTTCTTAATAAGGTCAAAAAGAGCCTCTGTCTACACTAGAAAAGTTAAGTTGACTTGTTTTAAGTCGACTTAATAAGGTTGACTTTAAGTCGACTTAAAGTTGACCTTATTAAGTTGACTTAATGAAGTCGATTTAACTATTCTAGTATAGACATAGCCAGTTTGATTACTGCAACTAACGATAGCTAGAAATGTTGTCACATGTCCTGAAAGGGTTCCTACTTGGAGAAAAGGCAGTCACCTATCGCTTTAACAACAAAGTATACTGTGACTATATTGTGCCAGTGTTCTATTTTTGCACTGATTTTTTACTGAAGACTGTGTCCAGTTCAAGATTTCTGCCCTGATATTCAAAACCTTCCCTGAGTTTGATTCAGGCTACTTGCTATATGTCCTTCCTTCAAAACTATGACCTCCCATTACAGCTACATTCCATTGGAAAAGTGAAATTGCTGACTATTTGGAAAAGTCTTATGAATGCAAGAGAAAAAATATTCATAGGAGTTGGATTCAAATGACGGAATTTTCTCCTGCAATAAATTAGAGCCCACAGACATCACTGCTTTCAGGCTAAATGACTTCTTCCTCATAGGTGTCTCTAATATAAGGCCTTAACACAGAGAAACACACACACATTTTTTTTTAATATCTCATAAACCAATCAAACTATTTTTTTCCTGTATGCTCAGAAGGAAGAGAAAGAGAGAGAGCGTGTATTGTTTGACTCTGTTTTTTTAACACCTGAGAGGTGCTCACATTCTTTGGTAATGGGGAGCATTTATACCTAGATAGATAAAGTGCTGCTTGGACAATAATTCTGTTCTGTAGCATCTATATATAACAGACTTTTCCTCCTCTGCGATTCCTCTTCCTTCCTTCCAACTACCAGCTTCTGCTTTTACAGAGTTTCCTTCTCTCTTTCTGAGTTCCTGGCTGGACTTTTAGTCCCTGGCCCAGCTTCATTACTCCACTCTGTTCACGTGTGGGAGTTATTTCTTTCCCTGCTACTATTCTGATAAGGCATGCTCTATTCTTAGAATATTTCAGCATATCATAGCCTCAGAATTATTTCTTTGCTATATTTCCATAATGATATTTTAGATTTCTCTTGCATTAATGCAGTTTATAAAAAGTCTTTTGCCTCATCTTATTTGCAGGAGTCATTGCCTCTGGGGCTGCTTGAAAAATGATGTCCAAATGCTAATTGAACTCAGCAGTCACAAATAAATGGCCATGTGCCTCATCTTTGGAAATCAGTCCCTGCTGATTTTGGTGACAAAACCTCCATAGCCATTCATAGGAGGAAAGTAAAAATGTAGTTCTCTACTCCTGAGTTTAGTTAAACGACATTTCGATTGCCCTGCTTCTTAGTTTGTTGAATGGTCTCATTATTTGAGAAGTTTCTTTCTACTTGTCTTGAGTGGTGCAACCTTAAGAGCATTACAAAACATTTAATTCCTCTTTGTGGCTGTTAATATCATGCAGTCCTAGTACAACAGATCTTGGATCTTATGCTGTCTTGAAACTCTGCACAGAGTAATGCAGTGTAATGATCAAATCAAAGTCAGTAGGAGTTTTCTCACATCTTTAATGACGACTGGTTTGGGTGTAATATCACATAACAATAATGATTAAATTCTCATTTAACATACTGGAGTAAAATACATCCTCCTTCTTATCTGTCAACATATAACCCAATTAAGCTGTTAATACATGTATATAGTTGGGGGTGAGCATATGTGTTTCCACATCAAAGGGAGTTGCCAGGTGCTTTTGAAAGTCAGGACACTTATTTAGGAACATAATGTAGATTTAGGCACCTATGTTTAGGCATACATTTATTAAAATCTTGACTGAATAAATTAATCTGTTTGAAAACAACAGTGATAAAATGCGTGAATGACACAAAAATTGCTAGAGTAGTAAAAAAATATGATGAGACTCAGGCATTACATAAAGCAATTTGATGGATTACTTTCTAAGGTCTCTTCAAACAAAATGTTTTTAAAGACAGCCAGATGGAAAGTTTTACATTTTGGAAAAAGAATGCAGGCCATCTTATGGAACAAGGGACTGTATCTTGGAAAACAGTGCATATGAAAAGCTTTTAGGGGTGATAGTCGGCAAGTAGCGTAATCATATAAGTAAAATTACTTGCATAATTAAGTGTTTAGACAATAGTTTGTAAAGCATTTTGGAATCCAAAATGATAGGCATTCTATACAGCTAAGTTGTTATTACTGTTTTTGTTATTATCAATCACTGACCTATGATGATATTTCTAAGACTAAGATCAGGAATTATGTATGTATCTTAGGTAGTAGGATTCACAGAGAGTAATAAGGATATGAAAATATTTATGTAAAGTCAGTGTAGAAAATGAAGTTGAAAGATACACGTATGGTTATGTTAAATCATGTGTCATTCCCACAAATGAGTGCAAATTTCATATACAAAAAGTTAGGCATTTTGCACTCATTCTTTAAACAGCATATTAAGAAGTGGAACTGACTCAGTAAGAAAAGCACCTTACAAATAAGATGCTGTGGGCATTCATTTTGTATAACTAGTATAATTTTGGGACCAGATCTGCTGAGGCAAATCTTCTTGGATCCATTAACTACATTAGAGCTATGCTGATTAATAGCATATGAGGATCTGGCCATCATCCTTTTGTTACTTATTAATTTTAATTGTCAAAACTACTCCCAATCTAGACTAAAACTGTATGCCTATTTTAACTGTAACAAATATGGTTTGTTACCCCCATTGCTTATTTTTAATTAACTTCCTCTTCTCTATCTGTCTTTTCCATGTTATCTGAGTGCTTCTGAATTACAAGAGGCAGTTTTGCATGTGAGCCTGACCAGCACGGAACTATAACAAATCTTTCATATAGTGTGCGCCTTCCTGGACAACAGAAAGTTGCACTTCAGTGACTTAAAACAATAGTCAAAAGATCTTTTAAATGTTGGCTTACGTGCTAGAGCAGACTGAATATTTCAGTTAAGAAAGAAATCTTACTGAGACATCAAGGTATGGCTTGTAACCATCTAAAAAGGGGTTTTGCTCCCTTCTGTGCTTAACACAGAACCATATGCTACTGATATGATGTGATAGAAAAAGGTTTTTGTTGGACAAAAATTCTTAACTATAGAAAAGACTTGCTGACCCCTCTTCTCCTAGGATTTTACTACAGAGTGCTTTTACCTTTGATCTGAACACTCCAAAGTATTACTTATCTGACAAAAAAAGAATTGGTTGCTCTAGGCTAAGCTTCTAGTTCTCTGAGTGTCAGATAATATAGATAATGCACCATGAAGTCAATGGGAATTTTGCCTCTGACTTCAGCAGAAAATGGATTGGACCCTATGACTATGTCTACACTTGGCCAAATAAGTCGATTTGCTAAGTCAACTTAATAAAGTCAACTTTAAGTCGACTTTATTAAGTCAACTTAGCATGTCCACACTCAAAATTTAAGTCGACTTCAATGGGGACCTTGCCAAATCAACATAGAGCGTCCACACTGGGTGCCTAAGTCAACTTCTAGGGACTAGGTGGACCTGGGACTTGTCCACAGTGGCAGGGGGGCCACCCCTTGCCAAGTGCTAGGAGGCTCAGAATTTGCCCCATTGTACCTGGGTACAATGGGGGCTGAGTAGGACAGGGACACTGGCAGGGCATAGGAGCGGGGTGGGCAGGGCTGTGTCCTGCGCTATGTGGGGGCACACCATGCTTTGGCTGTGCCAGCCACCCTGGCAGAGAGGGCAGTGGGGGACCCCTGGAGCCCTTAAGTCGACTTTAAGTTGATTTAGGGCTAATCTGCGTCCACACTGGCTAAGTCGACTTTATAAAGTCGACAGCCAGTAAAGTCAACTTTAAACCAGGTTTAATAAAGTTGATTTTAATTTCCTTAAATTGACTTAAGCAACAGCTTAAATGACTTAAGGAAATTGTAGTATAGACACAGATTAAATTAAGTCAACTTAAGCAAGTTTAAGTCAATTTAATTTGTAAGTTTAGATGCACCCTAAGTGTTTTAGCTACTCTGGATCAGACTTCTTGTCCTAGATAATTAGATATTCTCTTTTTGAGGTGCTCATAAATCCCGAGGCACTGTGGACATTTTTTAACTCAGAGGCTTGATGCCTC
>ML685756.1:18993525-19228355 GCA_007922175.1 Pelusios castaneus | reverse complement strand
TTATTAGAGTTACCAAAAAATTGGCTCCTATGTGTTGTAGAGATGTATGCACAATTACTATTAATGTTAATAGTCCTCTCCACCTGCACTGAAATCAATGAACTGGTTAGTGGGTAGGGAAAGTGCATACCTGACTTGGGCTGGGGGAGGCCAGAGACTGTCAAAATAAAATCTCAGAAAAATATGGAGCAGGTCCTCCAGGAACCCATTTTGAAGCATTCAAAGGAAAGGAAGATGATCAGAAAGAGTCAGCATGGATTTGCCAGGGGCAAGTCTAGCTTGACCAACCTGATTGCCTTTTATGATGAGACAATTGGCTCTGGGAATGTGAGGAAAGTTGTGGATGTGATATACCTTGACTTTAGCAAGGCTTTTGACAGAGTATCCCACAGTATTTTTGACAGCAAGTTAAAAAAGTATGGGTTGAATAAATTGACTATAAAGTAGAGAGAAAGCTGGCTAGATCAGTGGGTTCAAAGGATAGTGATAAGTGGCTTGATGGTGAAGTTAGCAGCCAGTATCAAGTGGAGTGCCCCAGGCTATGTCTACACTTGCACTTTTAAGTCGACTTTAAGTAAGTCGACTTAACTAAGTTGACTTTAAGTCGACTTAGTTAAGTTGACTTAGTGAGTCTACACCTAAAATTAAAGTCGACTTAAAGGGGAACTTACAAAGTTGACCTAGAGCATCCACACTGGATGCTCTAGGTCGACTTTGTGGGGCTAGGGGGACCTTGGGCAGGTCCACGGTGACGGGGTGGCACCCCCTGTGTACAATGGGGCAAAGGGGGACAGGGACCCTGGCAGGGCAGAGCCCTGTATGTGATGCCGTCTGGATTTAGGTTGTATTCTTTATGTCCTCAGTGGCTCATCAGGATACTCCCTGAGACCATTCTACCTGGAAAATTCCTAAACATTAAGGAGACAATGGTTGTTCACACCCTCCCGTCTAATGACACAAGTTAAAGTATGGATATAACATCAAATTCTTAACTTCTAATCCAAATAGAATTCCTAGACATAAACTATATAATCATTCCCAGCAAATTACTGCCTTTCTATTGATAACAAACATGACATAGTTCCTATGGATTATAGCATTTATGAGATACCCATTGAAAATAATATCATAAATGCTTCCCTAAATCCAGACAGTGTCACACTGTGCCCACATGCCCTGCCCTTTGGGGGGCATGCCAGGCTCCCCCTGTGTCCCCCCCACCAGGGAGGGCATTGGTGTAGTCCTGGGATAGCCTTAAGTCGACTTAGGGCTACCCCAGGGCTACACTGGCTTAATTCGACTTTAGAAAGTCGAATTAAGCCTTAGGTCGATTAGAAAGGTGGTTTAATAAAGTCGACTTTATTTTCATCAAGTCGACTTTATTTTCCTTAAGTCGACTTAAGCAAGTTGCTTAAGTCGACTTAAGCAAAATGTAGTGTAGACACAGGGCACATTAAGTCGACTTAAGCCAAGCTTAAGTCGACCTAATTTACCAGTGTAGACGCACCCCCAGAGATTGGTCCTGGTACTGGTTTTCTTCATCACCTTCATTAATGATCTGAATGATGGGGTGGATTGCATCCTCACTGGGTTCCTGGATGACACTAAGCTAGGGGGGATAACTCACAGAGTGACCTAGAAAAATTGGAGGATTGGACCAAAATAAATCTGAGTTTCAACAAGGTCAAGTGAAGAATCCTGCATTTAAGACAGAAGAAACCTACGCATTGCTACAGACTGGGGACCGACTGGCAAAGCAGCAGTTCTGCAGAAAAGACCCCAGGGGTTACAGTGAATAAGAAGCTGGATATGATCAACAGTGTGTCCTTGTTGCCATGAAGGTTAACTGCATAATGGGCTTCATTAGTAGAAGCATTTGAAGGTAGAAGTCCTATACATTTCACTTGAAAGTTTCTAATTGCAAGTCTCAATCCAGCAGATTGAGGGAAGTGATTATTCCCTTCTCTGAGGCCCCATTTGGAGTATTGTGTCCAGTTTTGTGCCCCCTCTCTCTCCACCATTGACCAACTGGAGCTAGTCCAGTAGAGGGCAACAAAAATTATTAGAGGCCTGGGGCAGATGACTTATGAGGAGAGGCTGAGGGAACTGGGTTTATTTAGTCTGCAGAAGAGAAGGGGGCAGGATTTGATAACTGCCTTCAACTACCTGAAAAAAGGGATCCATGGAGGATGGAGCTAGACTGTTTAGTGGTTGCAGATGACAGAAGAAAAGAGAAATGGTCTCAGGTTGAAGTGGGGGAAATCTAAGTTGGATATTAGGAAAAGCTTTTACACTAAGAAGGTGATGAAGCACTGGAATGGATTACCGAAGGAGTTTGTGTAATCTCCATCCTAAGAGGTTTTTAAGGTGTAGCTTGAGAAAGAACTGACTGTGTTTATTTAGTTGGGGATGGTCCAGTTTTGAGTAGGGGGTTGGACTAGTTGAGATCTCTTGAGATCCCTTCCAACCCAAATATTCTATGGTTCAATGTCTCAAGTGTAATCTTAACCCACAATGTGTGCAGCTGCCATTTTCATTATTTGCTGTTATTTGTTTGATCATTTTCAAGTTTTGCTTTCCTCAAGCGTGTGGAAAAGCTGACTCAGAAGAAAATGAGAGCAGTGTAAGTTTTGAATGCAATCAGGACATAAAAAATGTTTCCAATGTGTCTTATTACACTGTCTTTTACAACTGAGAGGACTGGAAGCTAAAGCCAGGCAGATTCACATTAGCCAAACACAAGTTCCTGGCTCAGCAAAGGGGTAACTGGTAAAATCTTCTGTCCTGTGTTATGCAGGGGTCAGAATAAATTATCTCCTTGCCTACCTAACATCAGGGAATCATGTCCTTCAGGGTTAACCTGACATTTGCTCAGCCATTTCTGCACTCAGTGCTGCTGAGTATTTCATATTATTTCAGGAACAGTATGCTCTAGAAGGCTCAGGATTAGGGCAAATGTCAAGACAATATGATGGCCAACAAGAGAGCCTGCCTTATCTATCTATCTTATCTATCTACACCATGACCCACACAGACCTCTCTCCCTCCCCCACTTTCCTTTCTAATCCACATATGAGCTACTTTTCCTTTGACAACGAGAGTCCTGTGGCACCTGAGAGACTAACAAATTTCTTTGGGCATAAGGTTTCTTAGGCTCCAACTCACTTTGTCAGATGCAAGTGGGCTGGAGCCCACAAAAGCTTATGCCTAAAGAAATGTGTTAATTTCTAAGGTGCCACAGGATTCTCATTGTTTTTGCTGGACAGAGACTAACATGGTTCCCCCTCTGGGAATTTTTCCTTTGAGTGCACTGGAAAATGAAGGTCTGTGTTTAACCATATAATTGGTACAGCACAGTGCAGACTCTGCCCCAGACCTCTCTTTGCAACCTGCCTTGGATTAAAGGATAGTTCAGTGTCCATAGACTAAAGCTATCTGCTTAGATGGCCAACAGCGGTGACGGTTATTGTTATGGAGTGGCTTAGTGATGGATGCCTATCCATTAAGGAACTGGACTGATAGCAAAAACTCATTTCCCATAGGCTACTGCCCAGTCTCTCAATAAAATTTTCTGACTTCATGGATAATTTACTGCTTTTTATCATTGATAATCTACTTACTAATTATAGGGAGATTTTACCAAACATATGATCTTTCAAGGACAATTAACATTTGAATCAGGCTTATAAACATTCAGCGATGAAAAGCTCTAGACATGAGCCTGAATAAAAACAAGATACATGATCTTGCATAGTACTTTAGTTGATTCTAGCTACTCACAAAAGTATTGACAAGCGAGAAATAAACTTTGGCAGTAAGCAGAAATCCAATCTTTTGAGCAAAATAAAATCAAGCCATGGAGAGTCTTAAATACTTTGTATATGAAATCTCACACTCAAGATTTAATAGTAGCTGTTTCTAAATAACTAATGACTAAGGAAACCTGCATACAAACAGTGGAATTAAAAAAATATATGGAATCACAGATTTTGGCTGTAATGACGGCATTCAATCTTTGCACAAAACTATGATAGCTATTTCCAAGAAATAGAGAGAGTAGATGATTTACAATATGTACTATCCGTCCATGATTTACAAAATATGCTATCTAATCTCTGTTATTTTAAATAGTTGGGTTTGGAATGAACCAAGGTAACCAAGTTAATATGAAATTTGAATGTTTTTAGAAGCATGAATCAAGGACTACACAATGTCTAGATTTTTATTTTGAGCAGAAGTACAGCCAAAGATATCAGAATGAGTGAAAGATTTCTAATTTTTTTTAAATTTTATTTTAGGAAAACTGTAGCATAGTAGAAATTCGAGGGTTCTTGATAAATTGGTATACATTTACACTGGATGTGCTCAGTAGTGGGCAAAGTAACCGAATGACAAAGCAATTTTGAGGTCTTTTTGGTTAGCTGATGATTTACATACTACCCAGGCTTTACTATCAAGAGGATGTGTGAATGGTTCTGCTTCACTTCCCTGGGAGTTTTCCTGTTAGAAGTCACCTCCTACAGCAGTAGATTAATCCCTGTCTGTGAATATTTGTAATAGTTCAGGGCCACGTTTTGTCATGCCTCTGCTTATGGAACTCCCACTGAAATCAATGGGAGATGTGAGCATATAGTAGCTGCAGGATCAAGCACTTATTTTCCAAAGATGTACATTCCTGAAGATACTAGATATACTGTGATTTAATATGCATCTGTATTTGCCCCAAAGGGCTACCTGGAATGTGGCCCACAGAAAGTAATAAGGCCTTGTAAAACTGTTGCTTGAGGATGATGAAGCAAAAGTGTCAGCTGTGTGACACTAGATAGGCTGAGTGATGGTGTTCATAATTAGTTTTAACAATGCCAGAGGCGTGATCGTAATACAGCTCAAGCATGACATGTCCAGTGACGCTATGTTTATTCACTATTCATCACATATATCAACTTCAGCAGAGATTGATGTATCATTCTGTAGCAAGTACTGTTTTAGTGTTCAGCTCAGAAACAATATAATCAATGCACAGTTCATTTTAAAAATGCCTCTGAAAAACTTCTGTATATTGGACTTTTTTCAGTTAGTCATTAGTGAGAACTAATTACTAAATTCTTGAACAGTAATTATTCATTTAGATTTATGCAGCCTTTTTCTCTTCCGAGACCCTCTTATGTATCATAAGCTGGATGTGCAAATGCTGGATCTTTCTGTTTAACCATATATCTAAATTAAACATATTACCTACTAAAGAATTTGTTATTATTATTTTTTTCCTTAAGCATGGAATTTTCACCTCAAAATTACATTGACCTAGGGTCTAGGACAAACAATCAATCTCTCTTCCCCATTATTGTGGTACCTATATGCCTCACAAGTATTAAATTAATAGAAAAAAAATGTAAGAGTAGACATTCCTGGACCAATGACAGATTTCAGGATAGATAAATTAGAAAGATTGCTGGGTTTATCAGAAATAATGACAAACTAGAAAAGAACCACTTTAGTGTTCCCCTATGCATTCCCAATGTCCAAGACCTCTATCAGTTGGATTTCTGGCAAGGAGAATAGACAAAAGCAATGTTGTGCCTCATCTCCTCTTGATCATGGCAGAAGTTTCGTCTCCCGGACACTTGATACAGTCAGCCATCAAATATTCCTGTTCCACATCGGATATGTGCAAATACATGAAGATGACTCAAATCAGACTGAACGCTGAGCGCCATGATGGGCAACTCCCCTCTGGCTTTGGAGGATTTACTTGTGGAGTACCACAAACAACTCTCCCTTAACCTTCTGAGTATCTATTTGAAACTATTGGAGGAGATTATACACCTTTGGATGAGACATCACAGGTGCAATTGATAACAGTATTCAGATTAAATTTAGCTCTTAATTTAATTAACATACATTAACTGCACTATCCTGGAGGCACCAGCTTCTGTATAAAAAATAGCTGGATGGTAGTGAGCTCCTCTAAAATATAGGTGTCGCGAGGGATTGGAGGAGGTGAGATCAGCATTGTCTCTTTCTAGTGCCCCGGTCCATAACCATTTGAGACAAATCCTGAATAAAAAAATTGATATCTCTAATCTATATGTATATTATGTATACCATTACCATTCATCTAGGGGATCCGCCATCTAGTTATCAAGACAGCTTGGTTTAGGATCTTTCTGGATCCCTTGTACCTTCTTGAAACCCAAATACTCATGGTTGTTAAAAATTCCTCCTTCAGTTTACAGCTCAACTCATGACTGCTTCCTGTCTTATCAGTTTCTGATTGGGCTAACATGATCCATGCATTCTTTACCTGTAGGTTTGATTATTACAGTTCTTATATGTAGGAACAAGGCCACTGATTGGTTGGTTTAGGATGCAGCAGCCCGTTTAATAGGGTAAGAAACTGAAGCCCCAATAAGTTAAGTGTCTTTTCAAGGGTCATGTAAAAAAATCTCTGCAATCTGGAACAGAATTCTAGAGCTGTATGTGAACCAGATTTTTTGTTTAACTGCAAATTCATTGACTTTAATTTTTTTCATTCCAAAATGGAATGACCATCCCCCACCCCCAAATCCTGAAAAACAAAAAGGAAAACAAATTTTTGTGTTGATTAAAACATTCTTTAGATGAAATCAAAATGTTTCATTCCAATTTTGACTGCTGAAATCGTATCAAAATTGAAATGAAAAGTCATTTCAAAATAGAAAATTGAAACTTGCATTTCAGTATATGTTCCAGGTTGTTGTCAGAACAAAACAACATCACAACTGGCCTGTTCTTGCCAAACGTTTTGATTACAACAACATATCATTTTTTAATAGAAAAACAGTCCAACAACAAATTTCCAACCGGCTCTACAGAATTCATAAAGATATGTACTTCCTTAGACAATGTGTGATCAACCTGTGGAAGTCACTACCTTAAGACATTGAGGCAAAGAACGTAGGAGTCAAAAAGGATTCAATAATTGTGTTAACAATAAGAAGCATTTGAAACTGGTTATGAACAAAGGAAGAGTATTTGACTAAATGGACCATTGATCTGACCATATAAGTATTTCTTACAAAGCTATGAATCTACTCCCAGGGCTTAACCATTAGGCATCCTGTTTCATTATTCATTCCAGAAGAGGGGGGGGGGAAATCTATTTTTTTAAAGGAAAAAGTACATAATTTTTCTCAGAAAGCATCTCAGAAATATTAAACTACATTAGTGACTGTATCACCGTGTAAGAAACTGGTCCTCTCAAATTCATTTATTACATCCCAGTCTTCCTCCTCCACTTCTTTGCTCTCTAAATCACTGTCACAGCACTATTATAACACTTAATGTGATCATGCAGAAATTATAAAAAACAAATGACATGCATGACAGTGTATATCACTCTTGTGCAGCCGTTTTAACATCTGGTTTATGACTGATACAGTTCCTAGAGGAATAAAAGCTCAAAAACCAAGAAACCAGAAAATTATCTTCTTTATGCATTTTTCATTCAATTTACACATGACACTTTTGCCTGTTGTGTACCCATAATATTCAACAATGTATTTCAACAACTACACAAGAGTAAACTAACTATAACAAACATTTAACTTCAAGGTTATTCGATGCATATCAGTAGAATGTTGACCAGATTTTGGTGTTTACTGAAAAGTTAAGGGGAAACAATTCCTTTTTGTTGTAGTACAAACTTCTGTTATTGACCTGCCTAAGAATTGCAGGAGATGCATTTGTCCTCTGACCATTATGCTCTATTTAATTTCAGTTTGGTCCTTTTCCAGAATGTTTGAAGTTGGAATCTGTAGCTTTGAAAAATAAAACATTTTTCTCAAGCCTCGTTTTTGTTGTTAATATGTGAAATGCCACTGGTTTTTTTTTAAACATATTTTGGTGTCTAATTTTTTGTAGGAATAATGTAGGTATGCTGTTGTTTTCTTTTGACTGTGAGAAAATGAGACATGGATTGGTCAATTTATCTAGAGACTTTGTAGCCCAACTTATCATTAGCGTTGACCAGAGGATAACCATTTCATTTCACAGTAGTGTTTGATGTTTCAAAATGTGTGTGTTTTTATCACATTGTAACAAAACAAAACAATACAAAATTTTTTGAATGTTTTTGCAAAAACTGAATTGTCAAAATATCCTTTTGGGAAGTTTCAAAGGAGTGGTCATGTTAGTCTAGTTCAGCAAAACAAACAAGGAGTCCTGTTGCACTTTAAAGACTAACAAATGTATTTATCACATGAGCTTTCTTGGGAGAAAATCCCACTTCATCAGACCACCTTCAAGCATCTGACAAAATGGGATTTTCTCCCATGAAAGCTCATGCGATAAATAAATTTGTTAGTCTTTAAAAGTGCCACAGGATTCCTTGTTTGTTTTGGGAAGTATGATTCATATTTTATAGTAAGGGAACTGAGGCACAGAAAGACTAAGAGATTTACCCAAGATAACACGTCTGAGGTAGAGAAGGGAATTGAACTTGGGAATCAGGCTGTCTCCAGCCCTGGATAGCACCATTGGACCATTCTTTCTTCTTTTCCTGTACATATGGATTACACTATGCCCATCTACAGGTACTAGCTTTGGTTTCAGAAGAGAATGTCTTTCTTAGCTTCTCAGTATAAGAACAGCAGCTGGCAGTGAGAGCAAGTTTCTTGTACACACTCAAAGATTATGTCTACACTTGTTAATTTATGTCGACTTAGCATGTCTAGACTCAAAAATTAAGTTGACTTAAAGGGGACCTGCCAAATCGACTTAGAGTGTCCACACTGGACACCTAAGTCGACTTGTAGGGGTTAGGTGGACCTGAGACTGCTCCAGGGTGGTGGGAGGGCACCTCTTGCCAAGTGCCAGGGAGCTCAGCATTTGCCCCATTGTGCCTGGGTACAATGGGGGCTGAGCAGGACAAGGACACTGGCAGGGCATAGGAGCAGGGTGGGTTGGGCTCTGTCCTGCCCTGTGTGGGGCACGCCAGGCTCTGCCTGTGCCAGTCACCCTGGCAGGGAGGGCAATGGGGGAGCCCTGAAGCCCTTTAAGTTGACTTAAAGTTGATTTAAGGGTAATCCGCATCTACACTGGCTTAAGTCGACTTAATAAAGTTGACTTAAGTGCTAGTTCAAATTAAAACTAGGTGTTATTAATTTAAACTATTTTTTTCTTAATTCGATTTAAGGAGCAGCTTAAGTTGAATTAAGGAAAATGTAGTGTAGATGCAGATTAAATTAAGTCGATTTAAGTATGCTTAAATCGACTTAATTTGTAAGTGTAGATGCACCCAAACAGAGTAACAGAGAATGGTGATAGAGAGAAATAAAAAGATATAAAGGTGTTTTACCACAGTGATGTCATACGTGTTCACACATGCTTTTTAGTTTGAAATTCAAACTTGAATATTCAGCATTCAGAAAGTACTAGATGACTGACAACTACTGCTTATGTATTAATATCCTGGCAGAATTTCACTAGGAGCTCTCTGGCTCTCTAAAATCTTTTTTGAGCTAGTGGACAGCAAATGGAAATTCTCTAATTAATGTGAGCACCTTCTAGCTCCCCATTTCTTAGATTTTCAGGAAAAAATTACCCAACCTGTGAAGTAAGTAAACTTGAGGGATCCACATTGTCCCTCCAGATCCCACAGCATAAAGTTTATTTAACCTGAAAGAGATGGTATTAACTTTTCCACCATCTCTTCCATTATTCCATGTGATCTTATTTTTCAGAAAATATTTTTTGCATTACTGGTTTGCAGTCCCTGGACACTAACTTCTATCGCTATAGCTATATGTTGAGTCCCTATCATCCTCCTATACTTCTTTTTTCTTTAATTTCTATGTTTTTTGAGCAGGTCTAATTTTTATGTCTATAACCATTATGAATTTTTAAGTGATCTCTTTAAAAAAATGCCTTACTTCCAGGATCCTGAACTGCATGCAGTGTAAGAGCCTGACCCATAACCATTTAAAATATCAAATATTTCAGGGTCATTTTCACTGTAATTTTTAACATTGGAAATATTGCATGACTTAATTTTATTTTTTTCTAACTACAGAGGAAAACAAGAACTGAGTGGAGAGAGAATGTTATTTTGTGGTATATTCATCTTTGTTCCCAATATGAAATACAGCCGGTCAGTAAAAAATACCTGTGCAAAGTAGGGTGAATAAAATAGGCTCTGACACTAGCAGTGGAAGGGATGGGTTCTTCTAAAAGCAATATCTTTCTCTTCTAGTTGTAGAAGAAAATTAATTAATAGAACCAGTTTTGTAGAACTTCAGAATCTAACTGTAGGGCTTCTTCCTTCTATGTTTGAATGGTAATTAATGTAGAGTCACTATTAACTCATTGTTACAACTTACCACATTTTATCTTTCCATAATGCTACCAAAAGCCAAAAATGGAGGCTTATGATCAAAATAAGCTTTGCAGACAAAAGGAGGATTTTTATTTTGCAGATTTATTCATCCAATTATTGACATGTCACTTCCATCACAGAAAGTTGATTTTCTTCTCAATTTATATATAGCCATACTATGTGGTGTCTCATGGCTACTTATTGGTTTCTTGAAAGCTGCTTTTTGCCTTATAATCTTCTTATCACGCCCACACTTATATTTATCATACTGAAGTTTATTATTTCTAATGACCAGCTTATGCTTCATGGTACCAGACTTCACCAGACTTCATCAGGTTTGGGGTTTTATTGAAAAAATACCCTACATCTCTGGCTGCCTTAATTTAACTTAATTTTAATTTGTCAGCAAGATGAAATTGAATTTACTGGATCCTAATGTATTATGTTTGCTGGTAAAGGAGGGAGGAAACTATTGAGTCATCTCTTCATTCGTTTAAAAAGAAATCATTCTCTGTTGTTTGTAACAACTTACTATGAATGCCAGATTCTGCTAACCTTACTTTGAGTAATAATTTACTTACTGAATATTCCCATTGATATCAGTCTCTAATTCCCACTGGAATCAATGGGAGAAGAAACTATTACTCAGTGAATACTAGGGTTGCACTATCTGGCCATGTCATCTTAAATTCTCTCACAAGTTATTCCTTCCCCTAATCCTAAAACACCATATATACATATTTAAACATCATACTGTAAAAATCAAATGTGCATGGTGGCCTGCCCTTGTATAAATATTGTAACTGATGTCACAGTTCTGGGCAATTACACCTCTCTAGTTCATAGAATCATAGAATCATAGAATAATAGGGTTAGAAGGGACCTCACGAGGTCATCTAGTCCAACCCCCTACTAAAAAGCAGGACCACTCCCCCTAAATCACCCCAGCCAGGGTTTTGTCTAACTGAGCCTTCAAAATCTCCAAAGATGGAGATTCTACCACCTCCCTTGATAGCCCATTCCAATGCTTCACCACCCTCCTAATGAGAATGTTTTTCCTAATATCCAACCTTGACCTCCCCAGCTGTAATTTGAAACCATTGCTCCTTGTTCTCTCCTCTGCTACCCTCGAGAACAGCCTAGCTCCCTCCTCTTTGGAGCAACCCTTCAAGTAGTTGAAGGTTGCTATCAAATCTCCCCTCAGTCTTCTCTTCTGTAGACTAAATAAGCCTAGTTCCTTAAGTCTCTCCTCATAAGTCATGTGCCCCAGCCCCCTAATCATTTTTGTTGCCCTCCGCTGGACTCTTTCTAATTTGTCCACATCCTTTCTGTAGTGGGGAGCCCAAAACTGGACACAGTATTCCAGATGCATAACTAGAGGGGTTCATCTATACTGGCAACTTAGGTCGACTTAAGGATGCTTAAGTTGACCTACACAAAGCCACGTCCACACTGGGCTCTTATTAAGTTAACTTAAGTGGTTCCTTAAGTATACTTATTAACAGCTTAAATTGACTTAATAACACCAGCTTTGAAGGTCGACTTAAGCCTTAAGTCGACTTCTTAAGTCAACTTAAAGCCAGTGTGGATGGCTATGTCTACTGTTAAGTCGACTTAACAAGGTCGACTTAAGTCAACTTAAAGTGTAGCCACTCTGTTAAGTCGACAAAGTCGACCTTGTTAAGCTGACTTAACAGAGTCGACTTAACTTTACAAGTGTAGACATAGCCGAGGAGGATAAATTTGCATTCATTTCCCCCTCGAGATTCCCATTTCACTCTGTTTATCGCTTTGTTCAATATAGACCTTTGGCTCACATAAACTTTGCAAGGTTTACAGAGACCACTCCAGAAGTTATATACAATTCCACAGTAATACATAAATATACTTAAAGTTAAGTCAGGGACGTTGCGGGAAATTACCATATCTGTCACAAATGTTTAAAAGAGAAGAGGCAACAATATTTCTTCAGCAGTATAAATATATATTTATTTGATCACCTTTCATCTATACAGTTTCCAGATTATATAAAAGAATAGCTAAGCATGCAGGATACATAGGTACTTAAACCACCATCTTGAAACTTGAGTTGCCTTTGAGCTATCCAGCTACAAAAATGTATTTGAGGAATTGCCAGTTAATAACTAAATACACCACTTCTTGGTGCTTGAATAACTGAAGATTAGATTAATGGGTTTTCTTAAGCTTCCCCAATTGATTTTTCTCTAAACTAAGAACAAACATCAAGGATATATCTCAAAAGGTAACAGAAATGAACTTTCTGCAATGAAAGCATCATCTCAGCTTTTAGTGGAGCAACATTCAAACTCTACTGAAACATAAGATTTTTATTTTTATTTTCAAAAGCAAAACAGTTCCTATGGAAAAGTGTAATTGGCAAGAACACACAAGACATTTAAGGCAAGATGATGCTATAGGGTTATGTTTCAAATGCTGAATTAGTCATTTTGTGTGAAAAGTGGCTGTAATGATCTACTATTTCCACAGGGTCCTGTGGCACTTTTAAAGACTAGCAGATTTATTTATCGCATGAGCTTTCGTGGGAGAAGTGTCTGACGAAGTGGGATCTTCTCCCACGAAAGCTCATGCGATAAATAAATCTGCTAGTCTTTAAAAGTGCCACAGGACTCTGTTGTCTTTCTACAATAGACTAACACGGCTACCCCTTTGGAATTTATTTCCACAGGATAATTGTTTGATCAATACATTCATACCAAGAAGAATTTAAAATCCCTTTAGTGTCATCTATAGGAGCACAGTGAGATTGAAAATATTGATTGGTGTAGAAACCTTTTGCTGAGATACAGGCTATGAATCTAACTAGAATGGAACTCCATCCCGCTGTTTGTCTTTGTAGAAATAGAAATAATACTTAGATACTTTCCCATAGCATGCACAATCACCACTGCTTATGTCATTACAGAAAGGAAGATCTGATTATTGATGTATGTTCAAGACCTTTGGTTTAGTTTCTTCAGCTACACATATTTGCTTTTGACTGTGTTTGTGGCAGTGGGAGGAAGAGAGGAAAGAGATTGTGAATTAGCAAATGCATGTTGTTTTTCTCTAACATTTAGTACAATCATACATGGTAATTAAAATATTTTAATAACATTCATTTTCTGTCTTATATACCTATCAGAAAAGTCAGATTGTCACTTAAGGTACCCAATATGTTTTCTGGAATTGCATTTCAACATGAGTGGTTAGTCGTTAACAAAGGTAAGGAAATATCAGCAAGATAAGACCATGTACAGAGGCATAAAAGCAACAGAGTCCTGTGGCACTTTTAAAGACTAACAGATTTACTTATCACATGAGCTTCATGGGAGAAAATCCCACTTCGTCAGATGCTTTGAAGAAGTGTCTGATGAAGTGGGATTTTCTCCCACAAAAGCTCATGCGATAAATAAATCTGTTAGTCTTTAAAAGTGCCACAGGACTCTGTTGTTTTTCTGCAATAGACTAGTACGGCTACCCCTTTGGAACTTGAGTACAGAGGCATGTTATCATCAACAAATTTTAATTTTAATGGTCAACTTCTACTTAAAGAAGTAATTGGCAAAAATCAGCTAGAATAGATGTTGAAAAGAATGGCTCATGTTATTTGAAATCTTTTATTCGATAAGCATTTGCTTCCTTTTTATTTTTTTTAAACATATAAATAGTATAAGTAACGCCTCCTTTGAAAAATCCTATTTGTTTTGTGTGAAACAAATCAACCGAAAGTGGAATTAGTATTATAGAGTGTAACAACATGACATTTCAGTTGATTTTCTATTAATTATTATTATCATTATTCCTATACACATATGCTATGTTAGATAAGAAATTACCATTTGTCCTCTATTTTATTTTTCTCTTGCTGTCCTCTAAGCACTTCCCTTATTCATTTTTTATGTCTGTAATTTCATCTCCCAAGAATCAATCACTAGCCACATCATTCCAGAGGACAGATTAATATATGTTCTTAATTTTAACTGAATATTCATTTGATAGATCTGAACTTTCTAAAGGATGCTGCTAGATTTAATTTAATTATCAGTTGTGAATTAGTTTTTCCTATTCACATTTTGTTGCATATATTGCATCATTGATTTGGTAGTTAACATTCATCACACCACATACAAAATATAAATACAATAAACAAATCAGAAATTATGTTCAAATAGGGTAAAGGCCTGTTTTGAGGGTATAAGTGAAACTTAAGTGGTGCATAGATCTTGTGCTGACTTTCTGTGCAGGGGTGAATATTATGCATACCGAATCAGAGTTTTGATACAGATGACAGGAGGAACAGGATCTGGTATAGCAAGTGATATTATTTTTGACTTACTCTGGTTAGATAATGGCTAGGGGCCTCAGTCTGCTGTCGGTCACAAAAGCACAACTCTTATTGTCTAAAAACAATTAAAACTCTTATGCTGCCATGTATTTAGACAAGAGCAAAAAGACTGTGTTTTTGAGAGAGAGAGAGAGAGAGAGAGAGAGAGAGAGAGAGAGAGAGAGCTTAGAAATAAGGGATTTGTTCATTAGGAAAGACACTATCTTCAGTATAATTGAAGTCTCAAAGGCTATGTCTACACTTGTTAAGTTAAGACAACTCTGTTAAGTCGACTTAACAAGGTTTACTTTAAGTTGACTTAAAGTCGACCTTGTTAAGTCGACTTAACGGAGCATCTACACTTAAAGTCGACTTAAGTCGACCTTGTTAAGTCGACTTAACAGAGCCATACCTGTCTATACTGGCTTTAAGTTGACTTAAGTCCACTTAATAAGGTTGACTTAAGCCTTAAATTGACCTTCAGAGGTAGTGTTATTAAGTCGACTTAAGGAAACGCTTAAGTCGACTTAACAAGTGCCCAGTGTGGACACAGAGTTCTGTAGGTTGATTTAAGCATCCTTAAGTCAACCTAAGGAGCCACTGTAAACACACCCAAAGTTAGTTAAGAAGGGTATGACAGAGTTCTGACTGAATTCACCTTCTGAGCATTTCAACAGTAAACTCATCTATGCAAAAGAATTATTATAGAAAAATTTCTTGGAGTACTTTTTACAAGGGGATTATTTGATCTTTAGAAATTCAACTTCCCTTTGAGCTCCTTTTCAGATCAGACTTTGTTTCCATTATCATACTTACTTTGCAATTGAAAGTGGTAAGAATAGTGCTTAAAATGGAACGCTGGTTTATAATTACTTATAGACAGCTTATTAGGGCTTCATACTCCTGGTGACCACTTTTCCTCAAATATCAAGCTGCATTTTTTAGATACAATTTATATATTGTGCATGATATTTGGGGTGGTAGAGTGGGTGGATTATCTAACAATGTTTGCCATGAAAACTGCAGCTTCAATATGCATTTAGTTCGGTGTTTCCATATCAGCTTCACTCCATAGAAAAAGATTACTATTGAAAAGTGACCATCTTCTTTTTCCTTTTATCCCATCAACTGGGATCTGGTTATTATGCAAGCATGTCTGTCTGAAACAGTATTAAATAAAGTCCACCTGTTGACCAACTACTTTGATGCAATCCATATATTATGTCCTTGGATTTTCTCAGGATGTCTTTCCTACCACCCTCTCCTAATCTGTTATCTTCACTATGCCCTCTTCATTCATCCTCTGTACATGACTGAATTAGTAAAGTTGTGCTTCCTGGATTTTTATCATAGACTGACTTTCCTTCTAATGCTTTCATTTCTAACTCTGTCTGTTCATTTAACTCTTTTAATAGTGGGAAGACATCTTATCTCAAACACCTCTAGGCATTGAATTTGCAGTATTTCTGTCACCCATGCTTCTGCACCATACACCACATCATTATTTTTTATTGTTGGATTTTTACTCAGTCATATGCCTGTTTTACATAACCCTGAAATGTTATTCCAACCTTTTCCAGCACTCGCCAATCTGGACTATATTTTATATTTAAGCTTACAGTATTATGTGATCCCATCACCAAGGAACTTGAACTGGTCAGTCAGGTTTGGTCACATTCCACTGATTTCTATGATCATTTTCCTTGTGGTGCCTCAGTCTTAGTCATTTTCAGTTTCATCTCATGCCCGTTTATCTGTTCATATCAGTAGTATACTATTTCCATCAGGTCTTCTTTTAGGAAGCTCTCATTGCTATGTCTTCTGCATATTGCAGCTTTTGACCTTTTCCCAGTGGGTTGTTCCTATTGACTAAGTCCATCAATATGATAAACAGCAGTGAATTGAAGCCCATCCCCTGCAACTATCTGACTTACACTTCAAAGGGGCTAGTTGATCTATAGCATGTCCAGATCACTGTGTTAAATGATCTATATATGACACTCACCATAGACTCTCCCTAGTACTTCAACATTGATATAAACATCCTTCTCTCCATGTTTATACTATGCCCTTTTTAAGTCTATAAAAGCCCAGAAGCTATCCTGTTGGTACTTTTAGCTGGTTCTCTCACTGCATCACAGAAACAACATCTGTGGTTCCTCAATCTTTTCTAAATCCAAACTGTTATTGTTTGAGGAAGGGCTCCGCCATTCTCCTAATCTTAGCATCCAAGAAGTGTTTCTGTACCTTTAGCTTATGTGACAAAAGCTTTATCATTTGATAGTTTCCACTTTCATGAATGCTTCTTTTCCTATATATTGGGATCAGGAAAGATTTGTGCAAGTCTTTGGGGATTCTCTTGGTTTATCTTACTGCTTTAGCCACTCTGCTCATCCCATTTTATCACTCTCTCATGTAAGACTTTCATCAGCTCTGCTGTCACATCATCAGGTCCCATTGCCTTACCCATTCTTCATTTCCTGAAATGAATTTCTCACCTTCTCCTCCATTATAGTACATTCAGACACCAAATTAAGATCATATGTTGCAGCTCCACCCTAAAGGTCCCCCCCCCCTCATTTAAGAGGCTCTCAAAGTGGTTTTTCTATCTTTCCATCATTTGTTTAGGTGTTACAGCAGTCTTCACGGATAATCATTTACAAACAGTAGTACAAGACTATCCTCCTTCCCTTTGGTGTCATTTTTGCAACACGATGGATCTTTTCACCAGTCAACGGGGAATCATTTATAAGCCTAGTATACAAGGTGTCTAGGGCACTCTTTTTTGCCTTCTTTGCTGCCCACTTAGCAGCTTGCTTTGCTTCCTTGTATTTGATTGACTTAATTCTTTTTCTTTGTCATTTTCTTTGTTTTGGATTGTTACTTGCATTTCATCAGTCCACCACCACTTCCCTCTTTCCCTTGGTTTTCCCTCTCTGCATTGTTCACAAACCTCTTCCACCACAACAATCCATATTCTGCTGGAGGTAGTTGCACTCCTCTTTAGCTGATACCAAATCCATTTCTGGACACATATCCTGCACTGCTTGCTAAACTTGTCTGCTGCATTTGTCTTCATTTCCTGTTTGAATCATGTTTAATTTTTAATTCAGTTCCCTCTTTGACCAAAGCCTCGCCATAATCTTAGCCATGGATGGTTTGTGATGTAGTACTATTGTCTTTCTAGGTATCACTTTGAAGTCCATAACTGTGCTCCACTGAAATTTTCTTATCAACAGCACATCAGTCTGGTTTTGTTTCCGCTATTGATGTATGTGACCAAATGACTCAACCTCTTTTGGAATCATGTGTTCCCTATCATTAATTGATTGGCAATATATCTATCTAGTAATGCTTTTTCTTCCTCATTCATGGTGCCTATGCTGAATCTTCCAAAGCACATTTCATATCCCTTCAGTTTTTGCCTGTCTTTGCATTCATATCCCCTAGCACTATGAACAGTTCCTCTACCATTGCTGTGATTGCTGGGGCTGCAAGTCTTGACAGAAACTCTCCTCTTCTGTGTCACATTCTTTTTGAGGTGTATACACTTACACCATAAACAGACCTCACTCTTTAACTTGCACTCAGACAGTTATCAGTTTGTCACTTACTGTAATAACTCCAATCACCATCTTCCTCAACTCTCCTCTTATTATCATGATGACTTCATTACACCCTTTTGTCACCTGAATCGAAGAGTTTGCAATCAAAGTCCATCTCCTTCACTGTATTTCACATACATCATGTTTCCTGTAGGCACAGAACATCGATACATCTCCTTACCCTCTTTTTGGCTACTTCCATGCATCTACCAGTCAGATTGGGTACATTCAGTGTTGCTAATATTATGATATGGGGTTTCTTTGGCTGTGCAGATCACTGCTTTTCATCTGACTCTATGCTCTGATAGCACTCCATATCTTCTAGAGACAGATCAGACATTGTCTGACAGAAATCTTATTCGCCTAGGGTTTTTATGCTTGAGGTGGGTGAATTTCTGAAATAGGGCTATGATGCGCTCCCACCATGACCTGTAGTTCCTAATGGAGAAGAATACAGGCCAATCTCACCCTGTCTTCTACCTTATAATCTATTTTTGTAATGCACTTGAACAAGATACTGCTTGAACCAGCGTAATCAACTTGTGCCAAAATCTATAGTGTATAGTATTGAATATTGGTTAGCACCCTTGAGGTACTCAATAGTGAGAAGGCCTTTCTCCAGCTGCACTAAATACATGGTCAGTATCTTCACATCTTGTTGCAGTAAACCTGGTGGCCCACCAACAGCGGTAATGATATCATTGCTATCAAACACCAGGCTTCCTTTAATCCACAGATGGAAATTTGAGGTCAAAGTTTTCCTTCTCCTAGATAGGCAGCTCTTCCTGGCTCAAGAGCACCGTCTTCCCTGAGCTCTTTAGTTATTTCTAGAGGGCACCAGATACCTGCTTTTTACATCCCTAATTATGGTGAGCACACCTCAGCCCTGTGTCAGCAAGTGCTGGCTAGTCTGACTGTCACAGGCTTTCAAAGATACTGGCCAGTTAAAGGTATTTTATATGTGTTGGGAGCTCAACGCCAGACACTTGCTCATCCATAATAGCATTGTAAAGTGATCAGCCTCTTTTAATCCTTCAGTAAAATAAACCTTGCTCAGGCTAACAGCCATTTCAGTTATATGGTGATTACACAAGTTGGCCAAAAGCATATCCATATATAAACCCGTGTATGACAATGTCACTAACACAGTCTGACAGCAACTCTGCTCTCTCCGGTGTGATGACATGTGAAGTAAGAGATGTTTACTTGGGACATGATCTGTGCCACTCTCTGTGTGCTTATTAAGGTCAAAACACTTATTTGGCAGATACAACATCTGCCTTCTCACAAAATATTTATGTTAGTCATAAAAGCAACTGTACTACTGTACAACTAGATTATGACCTGTAGTATTTGGTGCACTTGGGAGTAAGAGGGATTATACACCTCCCACCCTTGATGAGCTGTGTCCAGACCTTGGGCTTGAGTGTGCAAGAATAAATGTGTCTATTCACCTACTTATTCCTCCATGAAGCCTGTGTGTAAGGAATGACAGAAATCTTCTCCCTCCATTACCCTCTCACACACACACTTTTTTGCTGGGCAGTATAGTTAAACTGACACAGATAATCATATACCAGCTGTAAATTACTACCCTGACTTCCCACCCAGGAGCAAGTGATGAAAAAGCAGGTAATTGTGGGTCTTAAAGTCACTTTTTTTTTTCAGGGATGCTCCTGTAATGGCCCAGCAATGCACTACCCTTTATTATGGGATGTGTTCTTGTGGCACAATCTAACTGATGAGATCATGTTCAAAATAGTGAGGAGTAACTTTTATTTTCATCTAAGATTAACATTTCAATCAACACTTCTCATTGCATATGTATGTGACAAGTTATAAAGATAACCTTTAGTCTTGGCAAGCAAGGAGAACTCAGATGCCATGATTATCAGAGGGGCAACATAGGTTGATCATAAAAGCAAAGGAGAAGCTGCTGCAGTGACAGAAATGGCTGTCTGCTCCCCTCTTAGTTTACTGTAAGCTGGAAAGGATTCTTGTGTTTATTATTGAGTGTTCCGAGTTCCTTGGCTCTTGTTTTTCAATCTTCTTTGTGCTAGTAAAGCCAGGCCTGAGGAAGGGGACTTGGAATGAATGATAATATGAAGCTCTATTTTATCTTCTGCAGTTATTGTATCTGGCTACCAGTTTATAATGTTGATTATGGATGAGATGTTCTAGAACAATCAATGCTGGCCTAACTCAGCTCACACTGATTCTAATAGATGAAGTTAGCTCAATACTAAGTGATTATAAAAATTGCACTTCATCTCTTTATCTAAATTTGTGTTGTGTGTTTATTAGCAACGTAACGTATATTATTGCTGTGTATGACAATTCACCAAGAGAGATATGCAGCTTGACTACTTCACATATAAATACTTCAGTTACATTAGTAACAAAAACCCCATAATCTACTGAATAGGGAATGATATCAGCAAAGTGTGACATCAGTCATATACGCTATGCAGAACCCTATTTCATGTATTACCTTAATGACACTAGTTACAGAGTAGTACTTCCATTGTAACTGCTAGGGTATGTCTACACTTCAGGCAGTATTGTTGACAGTTCAAGATTGATTCTGTTGGATTGTTTGAGCAGCAGTAGACACCTAATAGAGGCATTTCCAGTCAGCACAGCGAGATCTCCAAGGTAAGGAGAAGTAAATAAATCAACAGGAGATAAACAAGCTATGTATATTAGCTTGCATATCTCCTATTGACTGCCACTGAAATCCACTGGCAGCGTAGACCAGGCCCTAGACTGTATCTTAGGCTATGTTACATGGTATTTTTCTAGGAGTTTATGGTGAACACAACTTGGAAGAGTATTCCCACCCAATTGAAGGAAGAAAGTAGTGACATTTCCATCTCTTTAAAGAAATATAATGGATATTTTAAATCTACTGTGATCACTGAATTTGTTTATGGGCTTTTTCTGATTTATTTGGTTCAAAGCCATCTTAATTTACTCAATAGTTTAACTAAATAGAAACTCTTTTACTGATGTTTAACAACAACAATGAACTTGTTTGAATTAGAAATAATTTTTGTCACATTTTGAATGCATCTATCCTAGAAATGTAGCTCTGAGGAAATCTTCCGAAGTTTTTTGTGAATGTTTAGTTCAGTATTGTATACAGAGAACACTGTCATCCTAGGGAAAAGACATTTTCCCCTCTACACTCTATACCTTCGGTACTCACTGACTGCCTGAGTAAAAATATAAAGTCATAGTTTGCAGTGACATACACAAGTGCAATAAGTGCAATGTGTAGTAGAAGTACTCCTCTTCCTCACACTTACTGCTCATGCACTGGGCTAAATTCATAAGGAGGTAAAAAGAGCCATGCTGGATCAGTCCAATAGCCCATTTAATCCATATCCTGTCTCCAAAAGTAGCCACTACCAGCGGTTCATGGGAAGTGTACAGATCAAGGCAGATGGAACGTTTCTCCTCTATATTCCCATTCCACTTCTGGCATTCAGAGACTTAAGGTTACCATGAGCAAAGGGTTCCATCCCTGGCCATCTTGGCTGGAAGCTATTGATGGACTTATCCTCCATAAACTTATCTAGTTCTTCTTTTGAATCCAGTTATTTGTTTGACTATCACGGCATCCCATAGCAGTGAGAGGCACTGGTTTCCTGTAAAATTTTGTTCAGCCTGAAAGTTGGGCCACTTCTGCTTTATAACCAAATATTTGTACTGCTCTTCTTAGGTAGTTGCTTAAGCCAGATGATGTTGTATCTTTACACCAAACTGTGAATCTAAAAATAAGAAGGTGTCAACAGGAGCTTCATGAAAAAAACAAAACAAAACAAAACTTCTATTTAAATAGGCATTCTTAGACTTTTCACTGATTGTGTGGGTCAATTGGATGTATCTGTAAAGTAATTTCGCAGAGGTTTGAAGCTGGCAGACTCAATTGTGGTTGGATCATGAGTGTGTCTGCAATGAGATCAGTGGATTGGCATAGAATAAATTCACTTGGGAAAAACTTTGTGGGCAGTTTGGGGGGCAACCAATGAGCCACATTCATATTCCCTCATGTGTGATACAATGCACCCCAATGTATACCTTTTAGGGGTGATTGTGTATCATTAATTTTCACCTTTATAATGTAATTGGATGTTATTTCATTCAGAGTATGTCATGCACGAGTTTTTGGAATGTCATGACATACTGAACATTATTGTTAAAGAGAGTGTTTATTGCCATGTCATATGTATAGTTACGAAGCTCTGCTACGTAATATTCCCAGAAACACATATCAGATGGTCTGAGGCAGATCTAGGCAAACACTAAAAGTAGAGAGGTAGTTCACGCCTCCTGAAAGCATTCATAAAGCAACCCAGCTCTTCTGGGAACAATGGATTAGGCCAGCGGTTCTCATCCACTGTGTCGGGACACAAAAGAGTATAGCAAAGATCCAGGAGATGTGTCACAGAAAATGGATAGTTCAGCTTGGAGCCAGTTTGGGGGTTACTGCCGCCCGCCGCTGTCTACTGCCTTCAACAGCGTGCTCCTGCTGCACAACACAGACAGCAGCCAGGGCCAGATAAGTAAAAGGATTTCGGATCTGCAACCCAGAGATCCTGAGCTGAGGCTGTGCGGCGGCACCACCTACCCCACAAAAATAAACCTGGTCCCATTGAGCCAGACCACCAGGGCACCAGCCTGCATTGGCTAGACTCTTCCCCCACCCAGGTCCCGAAGTGCTGTATCTTCCAGAGTGCTGCAGCCTCCCAAGCGCCACCACCACTGGCAGACTGTAGTGTGTCACCCAGGGGAACATCATCTTTCAGGCGTGTCGTGATGGAAGAAAGGCTAACAACCACTGTATTAGGCTAAACACCAGTGATTCAGACATAGAGAAAACCATGCATGGATATTTTGTTATCTAACCATGAAAGTGGGTGCGGGAGAGTGGGTGAGGTCCCAGAGAAGGTGAAGGGACATGTTGAAAAGAGGAGACATTTTGCGCTTTCTCTCTCTCTCTCTACTTTCATCTACAAATTCCATCTACAAAGCAACATAAAGCAACTGTCCACAGTGAGATGGCCTGGCTGAAGGAGTCAACCAGCCTGTGGTAAGTATCATCTAACGTTATAAGATTACTGAAAGTGTTAAGCTTAGTTTAGAATGTGATTTACTTTTATTTCACCCTGATCAAATCTGGTTTATATTCCACTGGTTTATAGTCATTTAAAATCTTTCTGTACTTAATAAACTTGTTTTGTTTTATCTAAAGCAGTGCATGTGGTTTACGTGGGTGCAGAGACTTCATTTAAAGTGCCAAAGCTGATGCATATCAATTTCTTTGATAAATTGACAAACTAATATGAGCTTGCAAGCTTCAGTGGTCAGTGCAGAATATAGCAAGATGGAAGTTCCTAGGGTTCCATCTGGGACTGGGGTTGTTTCCTGGAGTTATTATATTGCATGAGTGGCTGGGCAGAAGTACTCACTCACTAAATTAAGAGCTGCTCACTTAGAGGAGGCTGTGTGTGGACTGACCCAGGAATAGGGGTTCACACAACGAAGCAAGTACAAGACAGGCTTCAGGAGTGAGGGATTGGGTGACACATCTATACAGTAGATTACAGAGGGGGACATCATTTCATAGCCTAAGTGCCACTCTAGTTAGCTAGGAATGAGGATTTCATGTATAATTTCAGCTACTTGACATTTTCAGATAGAATAAAATTATTTTATTTAAGATTGATCCCATTTAGTGTTCTTAGGCTCTAATTAAGCTTTGTAGGGTTGAGTCTTTAAAGTGAAATAGAAGTTGCAGCCCAAACCAACAGTTTGTGTTTAAAGCCTTGATGGCAGTTCATCCTTTCTTTGTAAGGGAAAGATTGTACTTCAACCATTACTCCTGTGCAGAACATCATATTAATTTATGCAACCTGCATTATCAAAGAAAATAAGGGAGACTGAACATTCACTAAAGAAGTTTTTCACTCCCCCACTGTCAGGCACCATGAACCTCAAATGCAGATTCTAACTATTTATGGGCCCTGTTTTTCAACACACAAAGGTGCAGATATGTCAAAGCTAATTAGGTGACTAACTCTTATTCGATGCAGGTTAGTTACCCAACTAGTTTAGGTACTTTTGAAATTCCCATTAATCATCTATCTATATCCTGAGGTGCCTAAATGCATTGGAAAATATGCCCCTATAATATATACATACTAACACCTTAGACAAATAGGGGCATATTTTCCAATGCATTTAGGCACCCCAGGATGTAGATAGATGATTAATGGGAATTTCAAAAGTACCTAAACTAGTTGGGTAACTTTGGACCAATAGGAATGTGAATCTATGTTTGTTGGACTTTTAGTTTTGTGTTTAAAAACAAGTTCTGAGGTAGGGTTTACCAAGGAGGTATGTTTTCCATTTTGATCAGAACACAGTTGACTTTGCCACAAGAGATAACTCTGAGCCCAAAGGGGCTCTGCAGCTGGGCTCCCTCTACAGAAACTTCTCATTTCTTATTGCCTGATGATCAAAACCTGAGTCTATTCATTCCTGCAAAGCATAGATTTCTAGGTGATTATGAAGAGTAAGTCAGTTTCAAGGTATGTAGGGTCCTTTCCGTTAAGTGCCTGGTTGAGCAGAAGCAGCATTTTCAACTCTACACTATGCAAAGCCTTTTCTGAATGTGAAAGAAGGTATTTCTACCCTCTGGCAATCTGCACCTCCAGAAGCAGAAAAGCCACTAGCAAGAGCCTGAGGCTTTGTGCCACTTTTTTGCCTCTCCCTGTACCATGAAGTCTTTGATTGCAGGTGTTGTTATCAGTATATTGGTAGGCCATCAGATAACCACTCAACACCAGTCAGAACAAGCAGAAAACCCTGTGTAAAGCATTAGTCCAGGCTGGACTTCAGTACTGTTTATCTGGATGGTGAAAGTTCCACCTAGAGTGAGAACATCACCCTCTTTGTACGCTTAGCTCTAGTCATCTGTAATGAAGAAAAGATGCTGTTTAAATTAGAAACAGATGCAGTCTAGCTGGTTTAAGGGAGATGGAAACAAATCAGAATACCTAGTTCTCCACAGAGTGGGGCTGAATAGGTACTCTGTTACTCAAAAGCACCAAGACATTGAGTAGATCAGTGCAATTCAGCTCTTCTTAACTCAATTTACCCTGGTAATAGGGAACAATATTGGCATTTCCCTCACTAATTTGCCTGCCTTTTACTTCATATGGTGGATGGGAAGGGCCTTTAAAAACAAAAAACACTGAGGGTGTTTACTTCATGGTTTCTTTTTAGGGCAGCTTCTTAAATACACATCTCTGGAATCCATAGAGCCTCATAGACTAGGCAAGTTTCGAAACTGCTTTGCTTGAAGCTCTGTAGTTAGTAACTTTATATCCTGTTTACTGCTGCACTTAGGCTGAAGTGTATTTAAAAGAGGAAAAGGCTGGAAATCAGGGCACCTAGCATGGACTCTGTGGCTTTTGACAAGCCATTCAGGGCCTAATCCAGAGCTCACTGAAGTCAAAAATAAAAAAAGGCATACGGTCAGGTCTCATACTGCTTGAGAAATCTCAGCTATTATGATTATACCTCTGTATTCCCCATGTATAAAGTAGGGGTCCTGTTTGAAAATAAATGTGGTTACCTTTTTATCTCTGAAATCACTTGTGGAAAGGCAGAATTTACAGGTTTGTTTGGTTGTTTTTGTTTTGAGCTAGATTGCAGGACTTAGCTATAGCTTTCAGCTGTAGTTGTTGAGATTCTGCATGGCCCCAGACGAGCCTTGGGATATATTCCCCCGAGGAAAACACAATCTCTTCTTTGGTTTCCAATTGCTCAGGTGGAGTGTGCACATTGAATTATTTCTTGGAGTATGCAGCGAGCACCTGCTCTCTACATCTGTGCAGCTGGAAGGTATGGACATGGCCCTGGCTTTTCTCTGTCACCTTCCTTTGAGTAGTTTTAGTACATGAACTTTGTGTATTATGCACACGTACATATGTTCATACCCCCCATCTTAGGGCTAAGGACACTCATCATAGTAGCTTAAATTTAGCCCTAACTTCCCTCTTGATCATTAGAGTACAGTATGTAGACACCAATGAAGGTAAAGGAAATCCCGTTTGTTTAATTAAACTCTGTCTCTACCTTGCATTGCTCTGAGAGACTTCTAGCATCTGCTTCAAAAAATGGACACCAGTCTACAAAAGAAATAGCAAATCAATACCTAAGTGATGACCTAATTATCTTTACCTTAAATTACTTAACATTAACAGCAAATGACATCTGCATTATAAGTAGAGTGGAGTAGTATGAAAAAGGAATGTTTCGGTTTGGTTTTATTCAGGTGGCAACCTCTAACAAGGGTACTCAATCAGTAACTTTGAATGAATAATGGGTATTTGTAGGCCACAAAGTGTGTTTTAGTCGAATAGAGTCTTATTGCAAGATGAAGCTAAGTAAACTCAATTGTACGCATTATGTTTAGTTTAAAGTTGACATAAAATCTATTTTGCATTACATATTATCAGGCATCTAAGAACAATTACTAGTTTGCCACCCAAATTCAGAATTAGATGGTAAAAAAGAATCCCTCTCCTCAGGGAATATTAAAGTTTTTGGCTGCCAGATCCAGACATTTATAATACCGTTTCGTTGCTTCTTATCATTTTAGTTAGTTTCACAAAGTTTATTAAATACAAAGTGATATTATGGAAGGACTTTCCTGGCGGTGGATAAAGCTTATTTTTTTCTTAATTCCTTTCTTTTTTGAATGCTTTCTGAACAGATAGTTACAGTCTGAAATTGGTCCTAAATACTGTGATTCATTTCTGATTGGCTCTCAACAGCCACCACTATGCTTTTTCATTAAAGGAAGGAAGCCCTTGAAGCAAAACTTGTCAGTATGGTGCTACAAGCGTTTCTGGCAATCACACCTGTAGGCAACATAATATATAGGTAAACAGAGTTGGTGTTTAGCTGTTAGCCAACATTTCCCTGTGCTCTGGCTTCATTTAAACCGTACATCACTGGCAAATATGTTTTCTGATATCATGATATTTTCAACGGTATACATTGTATTTTGGCATTTACTACCTAATAAACTCCAAAACAAAACAAGTCAACAGCTCAAAACACAACACAAAAAGAACTAACAATTCACATTTTCAAAAGCAATATATGAATAGTACAAGCAACTGTCATGAACACTAAATCATGTTTGTTTGTGAAGATTAGGTGCTATAAACACTGCATAATCCAGTTGCCAATATTTCTATTAACTATACTATCATGTTCTAGTAAGGGATGAGTCAATCACCTGAAAGATTCCCAGATGTCAAATTTATCCAACCAGGTGCTTATTACTGGAGCAGATGCTCTAATTTAACTCAAGCAGCGGAGGGTTTATGGATCATTTTTACCTTGTTCACAGGAGTAAATATCATTATGGACAATGAGGCAGCAAAGTACTCTCCCAAATCAGTTTGTAACAGATTTAAATAAAAGTCCTCAGGAAAAAAAAAAGCAAAAACAAATTTAGAACAGGGCTGAGTCTGCCAGCTTCATTCGTCTATGAAGTTACTTTCCTAATAAATACACAGATTATTCAATAGCTGCTGTTGTGTTTCCAAATACCTTGGCCAACACAGCCAGTGAAAAGCCTCAGTTTGTGTGGGGGGGTTGTTGTTTTTGTTTTCTTTGATTTTCATACAGCTCTTACTGATGCTTTATTATTTTGAGATTCACAATTAGAAATGGTGTCTTCAAAAGCTACAATATCACCTGATTTAATCAATCACCTAAAAGAACAGAAAAAAAAATCAGTTGTATAACAGAGGTGGCTCAACTTAAAGACTACACAAAAATTTACAGGAAACAAGATAAGAATATATTATGAAAGCCTCTTAAGATGTATTTGGCTCTTGATAAAAACCATTTAGTTTAATATATTTCTTTCTCTACACAAATATATTCTGTATCTCAGAAGTTAGCAATAGTTGAGAAAATCAAAAGTAACAGAATCTAGTGATTCTATATTCCCAAGAGAGCCCTTAAAATTGAAAGACGCACATGAATGACACTTGGGGAGATTTCTGCTCCCTCACAATATCATACAACACATGACAGATGTTAGTCACACTGCTTACCACATTTCAGGAAGGAACTCGCATATTACCGTGATGAGTGCACTATAAGAACTAATGTAGAATAGAATAGAATAGAATAGAATAGAATAGAATAGATCTTTAACCACATCTGAGGTGTTGATTCAGGAGCAAGCTGGAACAAAAGGATTAATTTTTAAGATATATACAATTAGGACTGAAAAAGATGCTGATGAGAAAACAACCCAGATGAAAAGTTGGGACAGTAATTTGGATAAGAACTTGATCTGGATGAGTGGGGTTTTATATGGGAAAGAGGCTATCCATCTTCAATTAGTGTAGCTCATAAATAAAACTTTTATAAATTACAGTATAGATGGCATTTGACTCAGTTAAGATTCATCAGATTTTTTGCTAAAAGGGAGATACTCTGTTGCAGGAGTTATGGGGATAGGAGAACATGCTTGAAAATGAAAGTTGTGTCTGGGAATTGAATGGTTTGGGGAAGAACTTACCGAAGAGATTAATTTTATGACAAAAAACCAGCTGTCCAGAGATCCCTTGACCCCCTTACTTAGTGCTCCAGTAAAGGATTCACATTTTAAGCAGAATGACAAATTATTTTCTTGTTTACTGTTAGCAGGAAAAACTTTGTATTGCACTTTATTGGAGAAATGTGACTTCTCTTGTGTACTTCTGCTATAAAAAGCCATGAGCTACATTTTTAATAGAAAAAACATGCATGCCATATATATATACACGAAGAGCACCAAAAAGAGATGGGGTATTTAGAAATTTGGTCACCCTTTTTAGTGCACAAATCAACAACAATTTTTCCATGGACTTCATTTGGCTTTGGATTAAGTACAATATTGAGTATTCACATGGTACTGAAAACAAATCATGTCACAGGATACATGGGGCACTGTGTATATATAATCCAAGAAGCAATGTCTTCTTTAGACATTCCAAAGTCCTGTTCAAGAATCAAGAATCTAGAGGAGATAGCTCATATTCTATTCTAAACCAGGCACAGATACCACAATATATTAACATCCTACATTGTAAATTACTTATTACTCACTACTCCCTGCTGAAGCCCTGGCTGGGGCGCTCTATGCGGCTCCCTCCTCCCCCGGACCACGGCTTCCCAGCAAAAAAGGAGCCACGGATCCCTTCTTAACAGGAAACCGCAGGTCCCAGGGAGAAGGGAGCAGGGGCTCCCCCAGGGACAAGGGAGCCATGTGCAGCTCCCTTCTGCTGGGAAACTGCATGTAGTTCCCTTCTGCCAGGGAGCCATGTGGGGCTTCTTTGTCCCTCTGCCCTAAGTCGATTTATGGAATAAGTCGACTTAGAGCATCCATGCTGGCTTAAGTCGACTTGTTAAATCTAAAACAGGGTGTTATTAGGTCAACTTAAGCTTTTATTAAGTCAATTTAAGGAAGCCCTTAAGTCAACTTAATAAAAGACCAGTGTAGACGTACCCATTGTTTCTTGTTACAGTATACTTCTCTGGCTATATCCATCTATTATCTCTTTCTTATACTTGACTGTCAGCTCTCTGAGATGGGACCATCTTTGTGCTCTGTGTTTGTACAGAGTGTTGACTAATACACGCTGGTGAGCCTATTATGCTGTTACTACTTGCAATGTATACTCCAAGCATTTAAGTGTACATATTTTAATCATTAATATATCAGTAATATCACCACAAATTGGCCTCTACCTTAATTATAATTCTATATACTTATGCTAAGTAACCTATAACACCTTATACTCACTGCAGTAAGGTTAATCTTAAATAGGCAGGAAAACTGTCAGTACCAGGACATATAAATGTTCCTCTTAGCAACAGAAAATGAGTCACCCTCACAAACCTATTTATCCTGGTACAGGCCCAGGTGTGTTTTCATGCTCCTTGCTACCTGGAATAAATGTATCCAGAACAAAATGAAAAGTGCATCATGACCTGGAATGCCTGGTTTAGAACAAAAGATAAAGAGATGCACCACTGTACCACAAATAAACAAGGTAGAAAGCTGATTAATTGAATCCAGTTTCAGGTGACATTTATAGAAAATTTTACTGGTAAACAAGTTAGGATATGGCTTTAGGGAAGTGACTTTGTACAGCACATTCTCTGCATAGGATGAATGTCACACTGCTCTTCAGATATTTGTGTCCTATAGATCCTTTGTCCTGTACCACATTAATAAACCTGACTGACATTAGCTCTTTTGCTCTCTTGAGTATATGAGAGGTCAACCAACTGACCATACAATTCATCAACAAGAGTATAGCACAATGGAGTCCTGATCCATGACTGTTGTTCCTAGGAGGTAGGAGGATGACGATAATAAATAATGAGGGTCATAATTCTGTAACTCACTATTGTATTCCGGTGCTTCAGTTTAAGGAGCTCCCAATAAAAAAGGAATAGCCTTCTCATATCCAAAATTCAAATTTCATGGGAACACAGTTAGCATATTAAACAAAACCCATAGAGTTTTGAACACGGGGATAGGGGAAATTGCTCCAGTTTTAAAATTAGCAATCTAGATTAATTTCTGCTGAATTTTAAAAAGTGGCCTATTCAGCTATAGAAACATGTCTAGTTAATTTTTACTTTTCTCAATCTTGTTATGAACAGCCGCTTGGTGAGAGAGGGGGGGGTAATGATACTTGTACTTGTTGCTAGGTGATGGATTTAATTCCTATGTTTGCTCAGGGCAACATTGTGTCAGGATCTGCCATTTATTAGACCTCCCAGCAAGTGCCTTTCAAGTTTTGCACGTTCTGTTCTTGATAAATGTTCCTATGGCAGGAACTCTTAGGGACAATTCTCAAGCAGGCAGTTTAATATGACTTTTATTCCTGTTAGAATGGGCATATGCCAAGTCAGTAAATCATTTATTTTGTTCCTTGTGTCTATGATTGTTAGCAAATGGTATATTTCTGAAATTCCTTTCAGAGGTCCACCATCATGATGTTTAGCCAAAAGGATGAAAATTATAAGAAATGTTAAGATGCTTAACCAGTCCATTCAGGTCTTTGATGTCTCAGGGAGTTTTATTTCAGAAAAGAGAGAAATCGAAAGAGAGAGAGAGAGAGAGAGAAACTCAAATTTCAAAAGCTAAATTAAACTAAATGTTGCAAAGCAGGTAAAATTGTTTTGTCACTTATCAGGAGAGTTTCAAAACTCCTAATTAAGTAAAGTTATGCTCCACAAGGTAATTATCAATTTGTAAATTGATTAGTAGTCCATAGGAATAGTGTATTTTTTTTTCTCTAGGAGCACACTGTTCAAGTAATAGTAAAATGTATTGGATTCTATAGGTTTTAGTAAACATTTTAAACTAGCCTTGTCCAACCTACAGCCTGCGGGCCAGAATCCAGCCTGCCAGAGGCTGGAATCCAGCCCACGGGTCACGTGGGAGCAGCGGCCAGGCAGCCCCAGTAGGGCCACTGCAGGCCAGCGCATGACCCAGCGGGGGCTATGGGGAGTCCCGGCGGGGCTCTGGCTAGGCAGAGAAATCATGAGGCTCCAACAACAAAGAGCATCAGTTCTGTATTTAACTTCAGTGGACTAGATTGTGATTGATTATTGCAAGACTGCATGAAGAGGGCACAAGAAATGTCCCTGCTCCATTATGCACACATAGGGGTAAGCAACAGTCTCCCCCCCCCCCCCCGAGGCACACATTTCCTCAAATGGTATGGGAGATTATGGTTCCCAATAGTGCATTACAGAGTAGGTCAGGACCACCCTGGAGATCAGACTGCATCATCTACTGTACACTAGAAAGCTTGAGAGGGTTTGTGGAAACAGATTATGCAATCAGCTGTGCAACTTCTTTCTTTGTTTACACACTATACATTGGGTATAACAGTTTCTCCATTCTTATGGTGTTCTTGTCTAACTTGACTTATTAAATGTCACCAGATAATTAAAAAAACATTTTTACAACTCAGACTGTCCAGTAGTTAAATAATGTATGACTGTGCTTCTGAATGCGGACTGCATTGGAGGAACATTGTGTTTCTAGTGCTTATTAGAAAGTCATTATAATAATCTCATGGGTTTTGACTGATTGTGTAAAGTTTAGATCTGAACAGTTTTGCAGATATAATTGTGTTCTAAGATACCCTTGTATGCTGCTCCAACTGAGATCAGAATAGAATGCTAGGACTATGATCATTTGTTGGTGGAACTGATGGGGGGGGGGGAGGAAATGTGATAAAGTACAAGAATGGGTAAGAAGAGAGGAGTTAAAGACAGAAGGATTTTAGTCTTGGGAACAACCACCTGTATTTGATACAATAGAGAAGGGAAGCCAGTGAAGGGATTCATAGAGAAGGGTGATGTGGTTCTAGCAATGGGCTTGGAAAATGGTATTAGAAGCTTTATTGTAAATGGATTTAGCATGGCAAGGTACATGTCAGTAAGTCCAGAGAGGAGATTACAAAAGATTGGGTGGGTATTTTAGTACAGTGGAAAGATAGAAAGTGCTCAATAATTGAATTATGGGGGAAGACGTTGCAAGATTTAACCACAGCCTAGATGGGCAAAGTTAGAGAGAAGATAGAGTCAAAGATGATACTCCAGTTATAGGCTTGAGTGACAGGCTGCTATTCTGCATTTTAGAAGGGACTTGGATGGTACTTTGAGTAAAATCACAGCACTTTGCTTTTACTGTATGGTAAATCTGGATAAATATCAAAGATAACTAACTGCATGTTGATAGATACCTGTAAAAACCGTCACAAACAATTCAGCAAAAGGCAGAGACCTATGTCTAATTACTGATTTAAAACTGATTAGGATAAAAGGACTCCATCTCACATTATTATTTGGAGGGAAAGCAGGTCTTGGCTCAGCAGATACTCAACAGATTGTCAATAAACTTCTTATTTTTCAATATTTACAAATCAAATATTGGTGGAACTGAGGAGGTGGGGGGAACCATGTGATAAGGTACAAGAAGAGGTAAGTAGAGAAGAGCTAAGAACAGAAGGCTTTTAAGGCTGGGGACAAATATACATTTATAAATCTAACTTGTAAATCTGTAAATAGAGAACAATCAGAGCTGCTATCTCAATGAGTATGTGACATACAAAAAGAACATATTTCCCAAATATGAGGCCTCTAATTCTGTACTCCAAAATCTAGTGAACGATATACAAAAGTGTGAAACAATTCTTAATACCACTTGTTACACAAGCCCTTCCCAGCTCTATCCTTGAAGTATAAATTAAATCTTTGTGTTGTATGTATAGATCCCTTACTAAGATGCACACCGTTAATCTGGTGATTCCATAACTCCATGATCCTCCTGACTGAATATTTTCAGCTTGATTTATTTTTCATTATTCTTTTTCTTTTCCCATAAATTACATTCCTAAGTTATGTTTTTAAACAGCTGATGCCAAACTGAAGCTGAGCTGGACAAAACACTTCATTTATGTATTTATTTTGCAAATGGATAAATTTAAAACACATGATTTAGAATGTGAGAGGACTAAAATCACTTTGTGATGAAGGATCAGAGTGATCCACAACCAATAAATATCAAAGATAACTTGCTCTTGCATTATATCATTTCATTTTTATTTAATATTTTCTTTGCTGACTAGTACTTACTAGATACAGCCAGCTAAATGCAGTTATGAGAACAAATGAAAATTTTGACAAGCTATTTATAAAGTAGTCTTACTCAGAGCTACAAAAAAATCAATTAAAGGATAATACAATATAAATACATGACCACCTTTCTTTGCATAACTGAGTGCCATTCTGTGTTTAGCTGTAACCATCTGTGCCCTGTTAGTGTATCTGCCTTTGCATAATCACATAGCATATTTTCAGAACATAATAATGGCTATACTGGGTCACACCAGTGGTCCATCTGGCCCAGTAATCTGGCTTCCAACAGTGCCAGATGCCTCATAGGGAATGAATAGAATAGGGCAGTCATTGAGTGACCTATTCCCTCTACATCCAGTCACAACTTCTGGCCATCAAAGGGTTAGGGATACCCAGAACATGGGGTTGTATCCCTGACCATCTTGGCTAATAGCCATTGATAGACCTGTCCTCCATGAACTCCTCAAATCCTTTTTTGAACCAGTTGTACTTTTGACCATCACAGCATATTTTCTGCAAGATGACTGTGTTTTCTGTGAAGAAGTACTTATGTTAGTTTTAAAACTGCTGCCTATTAATTTCATTGGGTGACCCTTGGTTCTTGTGTTATGTAAAGGTGAAAGTAAAACTTCCATATTCACTTTCCCTACACCATTCATAATTTTATACACCTTTATCATAACCTGACAGTCATCTTTTTTCTATCAGTCCCAGTATGTCCTCATATGGAAAGTTCCATACCTCTAATTATTTTTGTTGCGCTTCTTTGTACTTTTCCCAGTTCTAGTATATCTTTGTTGAGATGGGGCAACCGGAACTGCACACAACATTCAGGGTATGAGTATGCCATGGCTTCATATAGTGACATTATGACATTTTTCTGTTTTATTATCTATCCTTTTTCTAATGATCCCTAATATTCTGCTAGCTTTTTTGAGTGTCACTACACATCATTTTGTCACAATAATGCTAAGATCTTTCTTGAATGGCAACAGCTAATTTGATACTATCATTTTGTATGTATAGTTGGGATTATGTTTTCCAATGTGCATTACTTTGAACTTATTAACATTGATTTTCTTGCCCAGTCACCCAGTTTTGAGGTGTCCCTTTGTCACTCACTGCAGTTAGCTTTGGGCTTAACAGGCTTGAGTAACTGTGTATCATCCGTAAACTTTGTTACCTCGCTCTTTACCTTTTTTTTCCCCAGATCATTTATGAACATGTTGAATAACACAGGCCACAGCACAGATCCTTAGGGGATCCCTCTTATTTTCCTCTCTTCGCTTTGAAAATAGATCTTTTATTTCTACCCTTTGTTTCCTAAATTTTAATCAGTTATTGATCCTTGAAAGGACCTCCCTTCTTATTCCATGACTCCTTACATTGCTCAAGAGCCTTTGGTGAAGAACCTTCTCAAAGGCTTTCTGAAAATCCAGAGAGACTGTATCCATTGGATCACACTTGTCCACTTGTTTGTTGACCTCCTCAAAGAATTCTAATAGATTGGTATATCATGATTTCCCTTCACAAAAGCCACGTTGATTCTTTCTGAACATACTGTGTTCTTTGGTTGAAACTGTAGTAAAGATTAGAATTATCAGACACAATTTACCTGGGACTGAATTTAGACCTCTGGTCTGCATTTTCCAGGATCACCTCTAAAGTCTTTAAAAAACAAAACAAAACAAAACAAAACAAAAAAAAAACCCGGCATTAATATTAGCTATTTGCCAGTCACAAGCTTCTTTAAGCAATAAGTTTTATATTACAGTTAGTAGTTCTGCCATTTCATATCCGAGTATCTTCAGAATTCTTGGGTGAATAGTATCTGGTCCTGGTGATGCATTCTTGTTTCACTTATCAATTTGTTCCCAAACATCTTCCACTAACCCTTCAAATCTGGATAGTTCATCAGATTTGTCACCTGAAAAGAATGGCTCAGGCATGGAAATCACCCTCACATCTGATGCAGTGAAGACCAATGTAAATAATTCATTTAGCTTTTCTGTAATGGTTTTGATTTTCTTGAATGCTCTTTTAGCACCTCTGTCACCTAATAGTATTACTGACTATTTGGCAAGATTCTTACTTCTGATGTATTTTCTTAAGGTAGTTTTTGTGGTTTTTGCTAGTTGCTCTTCACATTCTTTTTTGGACTTCCTGATTTTATTTTTAACTTGCCAGAGTTTGTTCCTTTCTATTTTCCTCAGTAGGATTTGACTTTCACTTATATATATATATATATATATATCTTTTTGTCTCTAATCAACTCTTTTACTATGTTTAGCCATGGTTCCTTTTTTTGTTTTGGGTCCTTTTACTTATTTGTAGGGGAGGGGAGTTAGACCTATAGTTTAAGCCTTGGTTATGTTGTTTTTAACATTTCCATGCAGCTTGCAGGCATTCTACGTTTGTGATTGTTCTTTTTAATTTTGATTGAACTAAACTCATCATTTTTGTGTAGTTTCCCTTTTGAAGTTAAATGTTATTGGGGTAGGTTTCTTTTGTATTTTGTCCAGTTCAAGGATGGTATATTTAAATATATTATGGTGCCTAGTACTGTGAAGTTCTGCTATATTCATCTCTTGGACCAGATCTTGTGTTATTTAGCAGTAAATCAAGCATTGCCTTTATCTGTGTGGGCTCTAAGACTAGCTGCTTACAGAGGCTGTCATTTATGGTGTGTTGTACTTTTACCTCTGCATCTCTTTCTGAGGAGACATGTTCCCAGTCAGTATGGAGATAGCTAAAATCCCCCATTTATATTTTATTTCTGTCTTTGTAGCCTCTCTAACCTTTCTGAGCATTTCATAATTGCCATCAGCATCTTGGTCAGGTGATTGGTAGTCTATTTTGACTGCTGTACTCTTATTATTCAGGCAAGGAATTTCTATCCATAGACCTTCTATGAAACTGTTTGATTCATTTAAGAATTTTACTGAATTTTATTCTATGCTTTTTTTCACACACAGTGCCACTCCCCCACTAGTGGAATCTATTCTGTTATTCCTATATGTTTTATACACTGGTATTACAATGTCCCATTGATTATCTCATTCTACTAAGTTTCTGTAATGCCTATTATATTAATTTCTTATTTAATACCAGGAACTCAAATTCACTCATGTTAGTATTTTAACTAATTACATTTGTATACAAGCATATGTAATATTTCTCAACATTTACTTGTCTGCATTCATGTGATGTAACTGAATGACTCTTTCTCTTTAGCTACAACTTGTACTTTTATCAGCATCTATCCTTTCCTCTTCATTAGGCTATAGATTATCCTCCTTAACAAATCCTCCTCTAGCAGAGGTATCTGTCTGAATTGTGTGATCTGCCATACCTGTCCACTTTTCCCTAGCCTTGAGTTTAAAAACTCCTTTACAATCTTTTTATTTATACATGTCAGCAATCTGCTAGAAATCAGGATTTCTTTTCTAAGACAATTTGCAGTGATGCACATGTTTAAAGCTGATACTAGGAATCTAAACCTGTGTTTTCTTTGTTTTGCTTGAGTTTTCAGGGCTTTTCTTCCAACATCTGTGCTGAACACATTTCACTGACTTCCTTTGATTCTCCTTTCAACAAGTGTCTCAGCACCAGATGGCTACATGGTGTGGATGCATTGAAAATCACAGGCCTGTTCCATCAGAGTCTTCATGGGTGAAATTCACTCCACCTCTGAAGGCTCCAGCAATCAGACTTTAAGTAGAAGAGTGTGGAGAGGTTGGAATACAGAGGCTCTTACATAAGAACTTTGGAGCTACTATTCCCTTTATACCACTTCACTCCCCATCCCAGCAGTCTTTCTGCTGTCAGCGGTACCCTACACTTTGTGAAGCTCTTGAGGAGCCATCTGGTTTAAATAAAAATACAGAGCACTTAACAGTGCTTACATGCGTGAGAAAGTATCCGTATACTCTTGTTACAGCTAGAGAAACTTTGGCACAGAGAATCCACACAGTGAGTACACTGCAGTGCTGGAAACAGAATGCAGGAATTCTGACTAACTGCTGGTCCTCACTGCTTCTCTGTCCTTATGTTGTGTTTGTATAGCACTTATCACACTGAGGTCCTGCTACATGGCTAGGGCTCTTTAGGTTCAACTGCAATATAAATGACAATAATGTGGACTATAAATATAAAATATTATTTATTAATATGTAGTTATATCTATGGTCATTTTACCTGATTACGTCTCCATACATAGTATAAGCCTTCTAACTTGCAGAAACACCTGTGGTTGCTGTGTTACAATCCTGTTATTAATCTATTGTTTTGATTATTGTATTAATTGTTTACCCCACTGTAAATGTTCGAGTATGCTGTCTATAAATTGTATTGTGTCTGAACTTTGAGAAATTGATTTCAATTTAGATACATCAGCCCGCACAATATGCTACACCCTTCTCAGACAAAATATCCATGGCATAGAATATGGCCAGAAATAAAAAAGACCCAATAACAAGCCCTGCCCTCTCACACAGCCCACCATATTGTACAAAATTAATAAGACAGGGTGGACAATATTTAGCTTGTAAATAAAAAAGGTCACATATCTGCACCATCGAAAGTTGAAATCCATTAGACACTCACAGCACCAAACTAAGCACAAATTAGCATATGATATGTACCCACAGGTTAATACAATTTCCTTCATTTTCAATCAAGAAGTATTCAGTTTAATTTAGATAGCTGTTCCTGTGCTGCCACAGGGGCTTGTGTCAAGCTTATACGGTGGATGCAGCAGGCAGCATTAGCATACATATTAAAGTCACTCATTACAAGTGTGACATGATCAGAGAAGGCGCGACACTGTATTGGCACTGTGTTGCTCGGTAAAGCTGTGTTGCACCTGAACTGAAACTGTGTCCTTCCAGTTGAAGACATAATAGGTACTAACTACAAGTATCACCATGGAAGAGTTTAATTTATTTGTATCATGTGCAGAGGTGCTGCATTTAGTTTTAACGATGAGTTATTGTTCCATAAAAAGCGTGCACATCGAATCCCATTAGCTGCCTATATAGCTCTGTATCAAAAGAAAAACCAGAAAATGAGACTCACCTTTGCCCATTTCAAATCTTCTTCCTCTAAAATATATCATAAAATTATTATTTGTATTATGGTAGCACCAAAAGTCCCACTGGGCAATGCATTTTGCACATGGTAAATACAGTTGCTCAGAGACAGTCAAAGAGCTGACAAGCTAACCATAAAAGACAGAAAAAAAAGGTGAGAGGGGAAATAGAGAGTGGTGGAGTGACTTACTCAAAATCACACAGGAGGTCAGGATCAAAACATGCAATAGAATTTAGGCCATGTACGATCACTTTATTGCGCATTAACAGTCATTACCGCGCGATAACAACAACAACAACGTACACACGTGCAATAGGGCTGTTGCGTGTCAACAGCCCTATTGTAGCGCAATAGAAAAACCACCTCTACGAGGGTGGTAGCAGTTAATGCGGAACAGCTGTTGCGCCTTTCGACTCGTGTGTACACTTACCACGCAATGATTGGCCTCCGGAAGTGTCCCAGCATTCCAAAGTCGTCCTCTCTGGTCTTCCCCCCATCCGCTCTCTGTGGCCGTGATGAAACTGTCCCCACCCTGTTTCTATTCCCAGGATTTTCGAATTTCTCCTCAGTTGTCACTTCCTGTTCTCTTCCTCGTGGAGTGGAGTGCAGCTCTGATCTTCGCTAGCAATGGTGGCCCATCGTGGAAGATGCACACTCATTTGGAGCATGGCAGAGGTGCTGGACCTGATCAGCATCTGGGGAGAGTCCGCTGTTCAGGCGCAGCTACCCGGCAGCAGGCGAAATTACGATACATATGGCATAATTTCTCGGGCCATGTCAGAGAGAGGTTATGATAGAGACACTGTGAAGTACAGATCGAAGGTGAAGGAGCTAAGAATAAGCTATCACTGAGCGAAGGAGGCAAACTGCCATTCGGGATCAGCACTTGCTACATACAGGTACTACAAGGAGATCGAAGCCATCCTCAGTGGGGACCCCACAACCACTGCAAAGAGTCCTGTGGACACATTGCTCCCCCCCCCCCATCCACTGAATGCCAGAGCCTAGCAGGATGAGGAGGAGGAGATGGAGGATGACCTGGAGGAGAGCAGAACAGCATGTAGCCAGGAGCTCTTCTGCACCCCCACTGAGACGTCCACCTAAGACACGAATTGCAGCGTGTCCTCTGAGGCGGCAGAGGGGTGTTCAGGTAAGTTTCTCTTTCGTGGAGCGATGGCTTCTGCTAAAATATCATTGTCCGGGATGGGGATGCTTGCTGTCTCGGGCTCCGCTGTGCACACTCTTTAGTCTGCATTCATTAGAAGTGCATCAATACAAGCAGTGATGGTCAAAAAATCATCTGCATTTAGGTCACTAAAGGTTTCCTCGATGTACCTCCAGAGCCTCCTACCCAGGTTAGATGGGAGAGTGAATGTGTCTACGCTCCCATATAAGGATACTCGGCCTCGCCAGCTGCAAAGTACAGCACTGGGAACCACGGCAGCACACAATCCAGCAGCATATGGTCCTGGCTTGCATCCGGTGGCATGTAGGATATGTATTCTAGTTGGCAGGGGCACTCTGAGGAGAGAGATATCGGGTTCCATCTGTGTGCCCTGTGCAGAATGTTAGCCCCCAGGAAGCTTTCTATTAGGACGTACCTCGTCCGCTTCAGCGAAGCATAGGATGTTGACTGCCCTGTACCTTCCAGTGGAATGTGCTACTGGAAGGTTACATTGGTTATCTATGCTACGTGTTAACAATAGCTTTATTATTATTTTTTTCATTAGATTCAGCCTTCACAAGGCCGGTGTCTACGCCAGCTGACCATATGAGAAACATTCGGCATCGTGCTCGAAGAAACAGGGAGGATATGTTTCAAGAGCTGATTAAAGCAACATACCTTGGCTTGGGATGGATCCAGAGTTCCAGGCCCAAGTTTTTCACAGCTCTAGCAGTTATACTTTTAAAATCAGATACAGTTCCTTTATGTCTAGAACTATGCGATAATAATCCATACTGTTTGTTTTATTTCTTAAAATTCCAAAGACTAATATTTTCAAAGATAGATACCTAAAATTAATCTCTCAGATTTATATTTTAGGCCCAAATTAAGGTAAGCACGCATACACACAGGCACCTCAACTTTATGAACAGCATTGAATTTTGGGTCTAATTGTTTTGCTGAAATTCATACAGGAGTTTTTTGACAGAGCAAGGAACAGATGTCAATCATTTTTCCCTGTCTTGTGTCCTAGCCACAATACTGTCCTTCCTGTAATCTGGGGTGGAATAGAAATAGGTTTAGTGAAAAATCTCCTTCTTAATACCCAGAAGGACCAGTTAGCTGCTCCCACACACAAAACTGATCCTTTAGATGCTTGCATTTCACAAAGCATTTGGTTAAAAGCATTAATACTATTTAAATCTGTCTGCTTAGCTTCTTGAGTAGGGAAGTCTACTCATCACTCTTTTTATAAACTAGAACACCTAACATACTGAGCTGTTTTTATAGTCTGGAAGTGTAGGAGGTTCCTACCCCAATGACTTTTTGCAAAACCTGGTCTGATTCGTGGATTCTGTGCTCTTCTGAAAATTCAGCCCATAGAGTGAAGTAAGCTTCAATCCATAGTGGTCCTACCATGGGCCCTCGCAGTTCCTAGTGGACCTATCATGGGACCTCTATGCCAGTATGCTTTTTACCTATTATAAACAATTAAAATCACACTATACTTTTTTTCATGATTGAATACAAACATTTTTTTCATAGTGGAATAAAACACAGTATTTGAAATGTCAGGTAGTTCTTCACATCCTTCTGTCTTACTTTTGATACAGATTTTCCCCCATAACTTTCATTAGGCTCCCTTCTGGTCCAATGTCAACTAATCAGTGGTTCTAGGACTTTGCCTTCACGCTTTTACATATGTCACTTTTCATATAAATATCACTATGTATCTGTCATGATATCTAAGTGTTACTCTATATGTCATTTCTAATATTTCACAGTTACTCAATGGAAGGAAGCACACTTCTTCCACTTAAACTTCCTCTCTGTTTCAGCATCTACTTTCATACATTATAAAGAAATCTGTAGAACCAGGTTCTTTAACACAAGTTGAATAATTCTGTAGAAAACTTTAGTTAATTCAGAAGCACTTAATTTCTTTCAAAGTGTAAAATTCACTAACTGTAATGCCATGGCCTCTGCATCCAATCTCTCAGTCACTCTGGAATTCACAGATTTGTGGTATGTCCCATTAATAAAGCCAAAAAATTGCTCACCACTATGAACTACTTTAAGGCATTAGGATATACACTATGACGGAAGGAAAAGCAACTGAATATGGTGTAAGCTGGTTAAACCAGTCAGGGAATGGAAATAAAGCTCCACACCTTAATCCTTTCAAGGCCCTTTCTTCAAGGTTTATTTCATCATCCACAAAATTATCACAAACAAAAGAGCAAATTGACTGAAAAACTGTGCAATAATCCACCCACAGCTTTCTACATTTTAACTACCTATGAGGCAAGAAAGCACCCTGTCCTTTAGCTCCTCATTATGCCAGGTTCCTCTTACTTTTGTGTTCCCCTTGAGCCATCATGTGTTGGAGAAGGACCTGCTAACCCTTCAAAGGCTGCAGCTCCTTTTACATTGCTACAAGATGATGGCGAGCAATGATGCATAGACTAGCACAGTGTGTTTTCTTTTTCTTTTCAGATAGTTTAGCAAGGTGCTGAGCAGTCTAGCCCAATCGAGAAACACACAAAAGCACATGGTTTTAAGTTTACACATGCATATTCTACCCCTAGCTGTGTCTACACTTGTTAATTTAAGTCGACTTAGCATGTCTACACTTAAATGCTAAGTCGACTTTGGGGGGACCCTACAAAGTCAACCTAGAGCGTCCACATTGGATGCCTAAGTCGACTTGTAGGGGCTAGGGGGACCTTGGACTGGTCCATGGTGGCGGGGGGGGGAGCACCCCTTGCCAAGTGTCAGGGGGCACCCCTTGCCAAGTGCCAGGGGGCTCAGCCTTTGCCCTATTGTACCTGGGTACAATGGGGCAAAGGGGGACAGGGACCCTGGCAGAGCATAGGGACTTAAGTCAACTTAAGGAAAGTGTAGTGTAGATACAGAGTAAATTAAGTCGACTTAAGCAAGCTTAAATCGACTTAATTTACAAGTGTAGACACACCCCCCTGTGACTTAAATGAGACTACTCACATGCTTTAAGCACATGGGTAAGCCTTTCTTTGTATTATTCTAGCATGCTCATGATTTGTCACAATCAAGCCGATACTGAGATTTTAATAAACTGTCATAGTATCTGGGTACAAAATGGAACTGATATTTTATATTCGTGTTAATTTAATGTCATTGTGATTTTAATAGAAAACAATAAAAAAAAGAGGCCATGAACCAATGAACACTAAATAAACTAACATTGAATAATCTCTCCCTAAGGTACAGAGGTGCACATTTTTAGTGTAAATATGACAGATTTTATAGTAATAAATGAAAATTGCACACAGTAAAGACACATCAAACACTCTGTGTGTATAGTCATTCAATAATTTGCTTTGAAATATAACATTCTATAAGGAAGTCAATCAAAACTGTCAAAGCAGACCATTTTGCATCTTACAATTACATAATAGAGCTGAAGCACAGATTTATCACTGTTTTCAAAAGTATTTTTAATAAGAAAGTGATAGATATTTTGTCCTGGGCAACTAGGGGACACCTAAATCAAGGCACTGAAACTCAATAGCTACAAACATAAATCTAAATGTTATTGATTTTGATGCCGTTCACGAATATTCGGGCAGAGCACTGCCTGGGTTCCCAATATCCTCTCCCAGCCAAAACTGAGAATAAACCCTGAAGAATATTCTTGGGATGCATGTCAGGATCAAACCATTAGTCAGACCAAAGGTTTTAGTAGAGTCAAAATACTCAGATAACATGGGGACCTGCAGTCATCCATTGGGCTTTGAATCCAGTGATTATAAAATTCAAAGATAAATGGGCAAGCATCATTATTGTAGAGATGCCAAGACAAGCTGAGAATACCTGTGAAATTCTGGTGCAATCGAGGATGATCTGATGCTCTAAGATTTGAAGCACCATAGGGCCCAGGATCCACTCCTAAACTCTACATAATGGACCATCAGGGACAATTGTCCTTCACCATCCCTAATGAGCTCCTACCCCAGGAGACCTATGCCTTCTCCACAAGGCACCCTGTACCAATCCACTGTCTGAACATCCTGGCTGTCTGAAAAAGGATCATGCCTTCAGCTCACATCAGGCACAATACTTTGTTTTGGAAACAATGAGGTGGGATAAGTGAGCATACATCAGATTTGTATCACCATCATAAAATTTGTACCCACAGTTCTTTCCTTTAATGAGGATTCCTATTAAACACAGGTGCAAAATTGAAGAAGCCCTATACGACCATGCTTCCTTCAGCCATGTACCCAAATCATTCTTGAAAAATGATATAATTAACTGGAAAACCCTTTAATCCAGTTGTTATCAATTAGAGAGATCTCAGTAAATGATAATACCCATGTTTAATAATTAGCCCTTATTTAAATCATTACTCCTGGTTCCTATACATACTATTTATTTCCATGTTTTATCCTAGGTGTATCCAACTTTTTTCTTTCCTTTCCCTGATGAATGGCCTGTTTATCTGTGGGTAATAGGGGAATTGTTTTTTCTGCTGCATCTCTCCTGAAGTATGAATTTGTAACTGCAAGGTGATAGCTTTTGCTACAGATACAATTCTTTCTTCTCTTTCTCTGTGAGTTCCTTCAGAAATCAATTTGTTGGCAGATGATTACTTTGGTCAGGTAGCAAGTCCTGGCCTTGTTTCTTTCTGTTGGATGCTTAATCCACTTGTCATTTAAAATAATTGGATATGTTCCTGTCCCCTTCCTCCATTTTGATGGAAGAGGGTCAGCTTGCCAAATTTTCTTCTTATTGTAATTGACAGCAAAGAATAGAAAGTTAGGTGAGATCAGAAAAAAAAAAAAAAAAAGTAGTAGGCAGAGCTCTCCAGTCAAGGATTACCAGTTTTTTTCTTCTTTGCATTCTCAGAGGAGATTGGAAGATTTGGTATTTCTGTTGGTCATCCCTAAACAATTCAAAATTAGTATTCCCCAACATAATCTTTGTTACCCAGGTGCATCCAGCTAATAGATCTCCCCACAGCCAGATGTCACATTCCAGATTCTGTCACCAGATCCTACTAGCCAAGTGTAGTAGTTGAGAATGTCATGGTTGGTGAGCATAATTTCCAGGTCTTGGTTTTCAGTGAAATTTAGCTTCAAGAATCTTTTGTTTCTGCACCTTCTTTTATAGTGTGATGTACTTGGTTTGTTTTTTACTAGACAGAAGTGTATCCTTTGGGATCTCTTCCTTCTTATACTGACCCAAGACAAACAAACTAGAAAAAACACACACACCTTTCTGTGTTATGACTGTTGGGGTGCAACGCTATGAGATTTTGATTGATTCTTAGTTTGTGTTCTTGCACAAAGAAGCAAGAGGGCTTAACTCACTCCTTTTTGATGACTAGTTGGATCACAGGTGGCAGCGGGGTGAAGAAAGAAGCTTCCATGTCATGATGTATCTTCCCTTGCACAAGGAAACATCAGGTGGGAATGGATGGAACCTTAACTCTGGCTCTCAAGGTGATAGCTAGTGTTGTTGCGTCACTGTGCTTGGGATAAGTACATGGTACAGACATGGTCTGTCTGCCTACATGTAAACAGTCAATAGAAATGGTCACAGTAGATGGCAATCCAGAATATGCAGCATAGTTCCTGCATTTATAGGACCAATACAGCTTGTTATTGTTTATAGCAAAGGGTTCATTCCAGCGTCTCTTTACATCAGCTCTTACCAGTAGATGACTTCTGGGCTAGATCTGACACAAGGTACTTGGCTTCAGAGAAAAGTGAAATCCAGAATGCGGTTTTTGACTCCAAGACTCACTCTGTGTATTCCAGACTACTGAAAGGACAGTACAACAACACACCATCTCTTACTTTAGGATCTTGACAGTACTACCTTGGCGCCTTGTATTTTGACTGTTGTTTTCAAGCACTTCCCTTGATTTTTTTTCAAGCTCTCTCTCTCTCTCTCTCTCTCTCTCTCTCTCTCTCTCTCTCTCTTTATTTTTGTGGGTCTTCCAATAGATCTTAACAGAACTATGTATCTTTCTTTCACACTGCAGTAGTCTAAGAAAATGTTGCCAAAAGTGCTTTAAAAAGTGCACCATAGTCATAGCAAGGACTTGTATAATACATATTAAAATGTTCATCATATAACTTTATTTGATGAATTAGCCATTAATCACCAAGTTATTCATCCTGTACAGTTCTATGAGATATAGACTAGTTGAATACTGCCAAAAATCCTGCTGTATATATAATATGATGAAACCAGCTGAATAGTGAGTATGTTGAATAATAGTCAACTAATTCCAATCATAGGCAACTTAGAAATATCACAGAGAGAAAGAGAGAGATAGAGGGAGGGAAATCCCATGTCCCATTGGAACTATGTGGGCAGGCTTTTGAGTGCCACTCTAAATTGTGCTGTATGCAGCTGGTTAAAGATCAGTGGCCAGAAATGAGGTACTAGCACATTTTGCTGACTCCAGAACTTCATTTTAAATTCCAGTTCAGATACCAAAGATTATGCGTCAAGTTATGGATGACAGGAGAAAAATAAAGAAGAAAATGGTTTTCTTCCACTGCAAGAAAAGTTAGCTCATTCTGTCTCTTTTCAAATTCCACACATAACAGTAGCTTTTATGACTCCAATCAGCACTATACTGAAATTAAGTGAGTACCTGCTACTGCTTTTCAAGATGTTTTTTCTGACACTTGTTACTGTAACACTTTAAGGGAGCATTTTTGAGTATTTAATCAATAACTGTAAAAAATTATGCACAGAAAATGCTTCCCCTAATAAGTTTTATACTAAAACATGCTACTGAGACATTTATAAGTAAATGCAATACACTTCATAAAAATACTGAGGTATAGAGAGGTTAAGGTTGCTAATTCTAATTCTGCCCCCAAATTTTTTAACCCAGCTATAATGACTGGCATCTTTGCCTATGTAGTGCCACAATATCTTCTAGTGGATATATACTGAGATCCACCACTGCAACTGATGTTTGTTTTTCACGATCATATCTGACACCAGATTAGAAGGTTCTCTAGTGGATCAGAGTACGCCCGATGTTGCTGGAGTCAGTTTGCTGCTAACATGTTCATAACCTGTCCCACATTTGAAATAGAAGGTAACTAGGTAGGTTATTGACAATGGGTAACCAATCAAAATATTTGGTTCCAAGTTTTTAAGTAGATATCCTATCTAGGGATCATTTTGTTTTGCAATTCAGGTGACTGATCTGGTTAGAAGCTATTGGAAATAGCACTAGGTGTCTATATGCACCTCTGGCCCTCAGAAGCTTAAGTGTCACTGAAAGTCAATGGGACTAAAGATCATAAGGTCCTGATCCTTAAAGCTATAATATTTAGGTGCCTCTCTGTCTATAAGCACCTAAGTCCACCATTGAAGCACCACTTACCATTTCCAAGCTGCTTCTCAACTGCGGCCTCTAAAATTCTGCGCTAAATTGCCTAAGTTTCCATTGACTAGTATTTGCAAAGCCAGCTAAATCCTGATATGGACAGTAGGATTGCACTACTTGCAGCCCTAGCTAAAGCTCAAGCCCTAAAGGCTTGAATGCAGGATTCTCAAACTCAAAAGGAGAATGCTTGTCTCACCAGCATGGCACAATTCTGTAGGCATACTCTGTGCACAACGAGCACCTGTTCGCTGTCAGACCTTGCTGCAAGGCAATAGGTGCAAGCCACTGATAGGTGAAGGAACAGCAGAGCACCCTCACAACTCCCCCCCCCAAAGAAATACAGGATGAGCATGAAACAGATATTGAGTAGGAGCAAGAGAGACAGAGAGGTGGCTTCAGCTGCAAAGGCAAAGATTAGGTGCCTAACTCCAGGAGAGTTTACATAGCTCAGGGTATTGAAGAGAGGATGGTTCCTGTCTCTGGCTTGTCAGCATTGTGTACCAGGTCAGCCTCTCAGATATCTAAGCCTCTCTCTTTAACATTTCATTGCTTCTAAAAATCCATTCTGAAGTCCCTCACACTTTCCAAGCCTTTTTTGGAAAGGCTGGGCATCTACTTCAGGAATTTCCAACGGGGTAGCCGTGCAAGTCTAGTTCAGTAAAACAAGCAAAGAGTCCTATGGCACTTTTAAAGATGAACACTTATTTTCCGCATGAAAATTTGTTAATCTTTAAAAATACCACAGGACTCCTTGCTTAATTCAGGGATGAAACGTCCCCAGGCTGGCCACCTAGGCATTGTAAAAATGAGCAGAGCAATGTCTAACTAGCCTTAAAAATCTTATCTCTAAGTCATTTAAGTGCTTTTGAAAAGTTGACCCGAAGAAACAAATCACAACTTACAATAATGGTTGTTGTTAATAATAACAATGTGAACCAGTGGTGCAAATAAGTTAGCTGTTCTATTTCATGGTCTCTGCATAATTTTCCCCACCTTTTGGGACCTAGGTTAATAAAAACAGGCAAACATTCAAAAAAAAGTAAGAGTGCATGAAGTGTGACCCATTAAAGTAAACACATTATGGGATTTCATTCCTGCTGCTTATTTTTTCATTTATTTATTATTTCTTGTGGGACTTTCCAAATGAAAATAAAGCTCAATAAAAGCTTTAAAATAAATCAGTCTTATCAACTTTTCATCCTTGGCAGAAGCAGTCTTGGCTAGGACCTGAGAGCTTTGCTGTGAATGTGAGAATATTTTGCAAATAGGTATTCAATGCTTATTTTTTTTTCTTTTCTTTTTGTTGCTCATTTGCTGATCCTTGGCCCAGTGTTTGGGCAATTAAACCCCAAAGTTTAGCAGTATTCAAAAAATAATGAGATGTATATGTGGATAATGAAATTACCACAGTTGCATAGACAGGATTAAAGTGTGAATGCACAGAGGCTTTCCTCAATGAACAATTGTTACTGGTAAATAATCTTTCATTCATCTGGTTACAATGCAGACACTAATGGAAAGAGTTAAAATTAAAGTACCCCATAGGAAAGTTATTAATTATTGGCATTTTTAAATTGTCTCATATCTTCTTCTGAAGTAGGTGGTACTGAAAATGTCAGAGACAAGATAATTGACAAGACTGATGACTAGGCTGATCTGGTAAGGCAATTCCAAAGGCTTGATGCGTGGGATGACATATTACAAGGGAAAAGTAAACTTTAGAACATCCAGGGAACATTTTTGTTGAAGGAGGTGAATTACATAGTCATTAGGATAAATGTAAATTGGATGGCTTTAGGGGATTGATATTCATAGAGAGTTTATTGGCAGTTTCATTTAAAAAGTGGCCGAATAAGGTCTTTTCTCTGTCTGACTTTCTTAGCCCAAAAATTTGGTAGCACATACAACACAAATGAGTTGAAGTTTATAAAGGATAAATTACCGTTTTGATATTTAATCAGTTTGAGGATACAGTGCATCTGTCTGAAACATGCTATGAAAGATTTCAGCCATACTACTTTTCCTCTGATTGGTGTTTAAAAAAAAAAAAAAGAGTTGAGCTCTGGTGGTAAGGGTCTCCCTGGCATTTTAAAGGTGAGGAGGAAGCAAAAGAAATTGGAATGTGGATAGTGGTAATGGAAAGAAGGAAGCTGCATGGCAGAATTGTAGAATCCTGTCAGCAGTCACACTAAAGTATATTAGGAATAGTACCTATAACCTTCAAGAGTACTGTTAAATTCATATTCCACACAAGGATCTACTGTATTATGACCTGGCTCAGTTTCTGTTGTACTGCCTCAATGTTTCCTGTGTTAATTTAGACCTTGAATATGCACACACTTACTAACTTCACTCCCATAAGAAATCTCATTAAGTAAAGTTAAGCACATGAATAAGTGTTTGTAGGATTAGGGTCACAAACTGTAAGCAATTGTCTGCAGAGACTGTGGTACAAATCTCCAGTATCGCTCCTCAGTCCCTGCTCCATCCCCTTTATGCTGTTCATAAAACAGTTGGAGTGACATAAAAGGGTCTACAAAGCCTGACATCCAGATCTAGAAGGGTCCCCAGGGTGCAGATACTGTGGATGACAGCTGTCAAGTTGCCTCTCACAGACCCTCTCGTAACTCCTGGCATAGGGTGTGTGGCAGGAGCAGGGAAGCGTCTTGGAGCACAGATGTTGAGATTCCAGGTAGCACTTCAGCACACAGAATAGCCCTGGAAAGTTGTCAGAAGTTAGCCAGGCCTCCAAAGTTGTCTGGCTGTCTGCTTCTGACTCCAGAAAAGCTCAGGAGCAGGAGAATTCAATGGCACTCTAAAGTCACCACGGTGTTAGCCCCTTCTCTTCCCAGGCTGAGAGTTCCATGTTGCAACTCTGAGGCATGAGGCAGAATCTCATCCCTGAGTCTTGCTATCTTTATACAGTTTCCAGCACACTGAAGGATTTGGGATCTACTGTAGTGCAATTTATTAATACTAAGGGTAGGTTTCACAAGAGAGAGCTTAAATCACTGCAACGTTTGAAGGAGCTTTTAGGCACCCTGCTTCCTGGTGGAATTCACAAACCTGAGTTAGGTCCTAGGAATGGGACTCACAAAAGCCAGTATATTGAGCTGGGAAGCACCTAAGCTAGCTAATAGGAACTGCCAAGGAGAGGGGTATGTCTAAACTCCAGTCATCAGAAGAAGCTAAGCATTTAACTCTAGGCCAGGGAGAGGTTCCTTCCACCACTTGGAATTTACAGTCATAGAATTTACGCATCTAAACAAAGTCAGTTCTTTGGTCAAGCCTATACTATGGAGAGTATATCGATGTAGTTGTGACACTATATCTATGTCGCTATAACCCTGCAGTGTAGATGCAGTTTATGCCAATGAAAAGGCTGTAAGAACACCAGCTCCCTGAGCAATGTCAGCTAGGTTGATGGAAGCATTTTTCCGTAACCTATCTTACCAAGGGTTAGTTGGGCAATAGTTACAGGGTTCAAGGTTTCAAGTGTAGACCAGACCTCAGATTCCTAGGAACTTTAGACACATATGGGGCTAGACAGCAGCTAAACAGGGATTTTGTTAATGCCACTGATGCCCAAATATGGGACTCCACTGCTTAAAGTGGCCCTTGTGAATCCCAGTCTTAAGGTTTTGACCTATGTTTATATAAACACAGAATAGAAGTAAGCACCCTTATACCATCTGAGTTATTCATATGCAAGGATCACTTCCTCAAATATAGGATTCAGTAGATTGCCACCTTCCCAATGAATTAGTAATAAATAAAAATAGCCCACAAGAAGCCATGTGCTGCTATAGTTTGGGTGAAGTGTCTAATCTACCATGGACATGAATGACCCAATTCTATGCAATTAGAGAGAGAATTATTTATTAAATGTTTCAAATGTTCCATAGAGTAAGATAAACTTAAGCTGAGGATGTAGGGGATCAATTACATGTCCAAATATATAATATTAATAAATTTCAGCTGCTATATTAATAAAATTTCAATCAACAGTAAATATATACCAAGAAATTTCAGTAACATAATAGTAAACTATATGACTTGGATGTTTCATGGAACTGTGGGAATAAGTTGCACTATTTTTTACTCTTGTCCTAAAATGCAAGTATATTGGGAAGATGTAGGAAAGAAGATTGAAGCGGGGAGATTTCTGTAAACTAATTATCTTTGAACTGTACAATTTAAACTTTGTCAAAGGTTTGAGTAATCCTCAAAAGCAGTTTTTACTCAGAGTTTCTACAGTGGCCAGATGGTCTGTGATAACAGATTGGCTAATTGCCAAACATGATGAACAATGCAGAATACTACAGAATTAAATAGGAACAGGGTAGCATGGAACTTGCTTAGCTTGAAAGAGCTGACAAAATTACAGTGTTCACTGGAATAACTGTAGTATTTTGCTTAGTATTCAGACCTTAGGTGAGATCAGTCTTACTTATTAAAAACATTGACAACTATTAGAATTTCTGAATAAAGGATAAAATCACAGAAGTGGAAATAAAGACTGATCCATCTATCCTGTTAGGATTACTGTTAACATTGGTGGCAAATACACTGTCATGTCAATGAAAGCTAAAATGTAGAAACTAACCAAAATTACTAAAGAAACCATTTATGAAAATTCCAAAGGGGTAGCCGTGTTAGTCTAGTTCAGCAAAACAAACAAGCAGTATGTGGCACTTTTAAAGACTAACAAATTTATTTATCACATGAGCTTTCATGGGATTTTATCCCACGAAAAGCTCATGCTATAGATAAACTGGTTAATCTTTGAAAGTGCCACTGGACTCCTTGTTCATTTAAGAAAGATTTTGTTCCATAAAGCAATGGTTTTAATGTTTTGTTATTTCATTTGAAAGCTAGTTGAAAGTTCTTATGTGGGAAGGATAAACTATTTATTTTGGAAAGAATGAGCGAGACAGAGAGAGAGAGAAAGATGTCATGGATTTAATATGATATTTGCTTCCCTCACATTGTTCATGGTGCTTCTAGATTATACACTTTTCCCCACCCTCTGTCTGTTTTCAATATACATCTACTTAGCTGGATCTAAATGGATAAGACCCAATGGGTCTAAGAGCTGGAACTCCAGCCCAAGAAGGAACATCTCACTGCTATTTTAGCCATATAACACAAGCCCCATGAGCCTGAATCAGTTGATTTGGGGTCTGCAATGTATTGCCACTTAAAAAAAAAAATTGGTAACATAGACGTTCCTTAGTTGAAAAAGGCCAGGTATAGGGCAGATTGCAGCATGTCCCAATGCAAATGCCACCAAATGCAAAATACATGGTTTGACCACAAAGCAGATGAACTAAATATCCTGCTCATAAACATAACTTCAAAGATTTTTATGATGTGGTCAAAGCTGTGGCCCTTCCTAACTGGCTTTGATACTGCTAACAAGTTCTGATGGTGAGTCTTTCATCGCAGATTGCACAGCCATCCATCAGTGTGGGCATGAACATTGTAGTAAACTACTTAATCATTTATCTACTGTTTCCGATGAACCTCTGGATAATATCCGCAAAATGCCCACATCGAATGCACTTGCTGATCCAACAAGATGAGCTAAGATGCAGAAGATTGCGTATAAAAAATAATCTCCTGTTCCTGCTGGAGGAAAGCATTGACAAACTTTTTGAGTTTTCAGTTTTTTCTTTCATGTTTGACTTCAAGAAATCTTATCACAAAACTGAAAAATGTCAACATCGTCACTGCATATAAATGTAAAAGCTCAAAGAGTGACTGTGTTAACTACCACATTGCCTCTTCGCTTTCTGTGTCAAGCAAGATTCTTGCCTGGCTCTTCCTGAACTGACTACTGACCCAAATAATCAACACTGTTCTATCAGAATCACTATTTGTCCTTTCTGCTCTGTGGAGTGCTGTTTAACTTCATTTGACAATTATTGGGAAAAAAAATGTCATGAAAAAAACCCAACATCAACAGTACATCATGTTTCTTGATCTAACCAAGTCATTTTACATATTCAACTGCACTGCCCTCTGGAAATTGCTCACTAAATTGGGATGTCCAGACAAATTTATTAACATTGTTTGGCAATTCCATGAAGGCATGGGTGGAAGAGCTAGCATTGATGATGATCTAACAAACCCATTTTCAACCATGAACAGGGTGAAGCAAGAATGTGTCCTTACTCCTGACCTTTTTGGTCTATTCTTTGTTCCCATGGAAGAGGAATCCCTTCTTGCCTGTTCAAATGGCATCTTCTGCATTAGTAAATTATTCAGTCCTTTCTGTCTGTGTGTGAACACCAAGGTGAGAGAAACATTGAGCCAGGAACTGCTCTGTGCTGTTAATTGTACCTTGAGGGTGCCATTGGAAACAGCACTGCAGGATCTTACTAATATTTTCCAGTGGCAGCTTATAACTTTGGCCTCTCCATCAGCTGAATGTAAGCTAAGGTAATGTACCAGCCAATACTTATAACATTGCTCTTTGGGTGCAAAGCATGGACCTGTTAATAGTTCATTAAAGCATGAACCTGTTAACTGCTCATTTGCAACAGCTCTGACAATTTCAGGGCTTCAAATGTTAGGTCTGGGTTTCCAACATAGAAGTCCTGGTGAAAGCGCTTCAGCCAGCATCAAGACACATTTAATCTATGCTCAGCTGAGATGGAATGGCCATGTAATTTATGGTCCTGAGACCCACTTATCAAAACATATCTTATATTCTAAATTAATCTCTGGCTATCTTAAGTGTGGAGGGCAAAGGAAATGCTTCACGGACACCATGAAACAAAATCTAAACAAAATGAATATTTCTGGCTTAACCTTTGAGCAACTGTTGATTGATTACATAGTGTCATGCTGTAGTTGTGGGTATTCATGACTTTCAGATAAAAGGCATTAAGCAATTGAAAGCACATAATCAGGGCATGGAAACTACGTGTGCAGCTCAGTTAACACAACTTGGCAAAAGCTCCGTGGCTAAGGTGGTAAACATGATTCTTCCCAAATTGGTCTATGCAAAGACCCATAAATGCAAACTGTATTAGTACAAATGATTGTCAACATCATCCTTGAAATCGAGGTGACAAGCATCAGACTGTAAATTCTTTATGTCAGGAACCATCTATTATTCTGTATTTAGTGTTTGTTAGAGTAGTGCCTATATTCTAGCCACTCCCCTTATAAACATTTATTATTATTCATAAAATATAAATAATAAAGAAAAAAAAATCCTGAAAGAATAACTTGAAATTTTCCAATGTACTTATGTACCCATAACACTGGCAACACTTACTAATACCTGTCATTGGTATCTGTCAGCAGAGTCTTGATGATCTATAAAGATTATCACCTTCCCGAGGAAACAACCTAAAAAAAATCTGAAAGAGGCAACAGCTAAACCCTGAAGGTGAAATCCTGGCTCTGTTGAAATCAATGACATTTTTTTTACCTAGAAACACCAGGCAACCACATGGTTAAAGAGCATGGTTCTATATATAATATATATGTTGTAAATAACTTGTTGCATTAAGCAGATAATGTACAGGATCTGAGCTAAATTGTTCTCTCTGAGGCAGATTCTGATACCTTCATACATTCTGAGTAGTCCCACTGAAGTCAGTTATCTGCTGGTGGAACGCTAATGAAGTCACTGTACCCCAGAATATGTGCCCGCACAAATTCCTTGCAACAGAAACATAAGCAATACAGTAGAAGAATAGCACTAGCAGAGGTAAAGGGAAGAATAGAGTTTATAGGTTGGGCAGAAGCGGGACTGTTAATATACTTGGATTGTATCCCCTCTAGGTTCTAAAATCTGCCTCATAATGTGGAAGGGCCACAGATTTTGTTGGGTTTTGGTAGACTCAATGCTGCAAAACAACAGCTGGCCTCAGCATTCCACTTCTGGCTTCTGCTTACTGGGCACATGCATGCCCACAGCTCACAACTAGGAGATGGCTTCTAGAAGCAGAACTGAAAACACCTAAGGATGGAAGAGGAGGAATAGAAATTGTGCACCTGCATTTTCAAGAACTAAAGTGAACATTGATTGAAGTAGGGCAAATGGCCATCCTGTGGAAGAAGTAAAAGGTGTGGAAGGACTGCATGCTCTTTCATAAACCATCGTGGTGCTACTGATAATGAAAATATTTTCAAAAATTCCAAACGGCAAAGGAACTGGGGTGACCAGATAGCAAACGTGAAATATCAGGCTGGGAGCAGATAGTAAAAGGGATCTATATAAGAAAAAGCCCTGAATATCGGAACTGTCTCTATAAAATCGGGACATCTGGTCACTCTAAAAGGAACAGCCTCTTCCTATTTACATCTATGCAATGTAAAACTAAGAAAAAGCAGCTGCACTTCTGAACCTTTGAGTAGTATGCCTCTACCTTACTTCCCATCAAAAATTATGGGCTATCTCTACACTTGCAAGTTAGTTTGAATTAAGGAAGCTTAATTCCAACTAACTTAAGCCTTGGCCACACTAGGCTTTCATTAGTTCGAATTAAGGGCTTCCTTAATTTGAACTAATACATTTGATTATACCTTTCGAACTAACCCTTAATTCAAATTAGTTAGTTCGAATTAAGTCAATGTGGCCATATTAGTTCGAACTAACTGCTTAGTTCGAACTAACCAGCACATTGAGCTTAATGCAACTGACTAGTTCGAACTAAAATTCCATGGCACTTGCTTAGTTCGAACTAAAATTCCAATGGGGCCATGCTAGTTCGAATTAAGTTAATTCAAACTAACTAAAATTGGTATGTGTAGACATAGCCATAGAAACTGAAAGGGACCATGAGAGGTCATTGAGTCTAGTTCCCTGCGCTCATGGCAGGACCAAGTACCCTCTTAAACAATTCCTGACAGGTGCTTTTCTAACTTGCTCTTAAAAACTTCCAATGATGAAGATTCCACAACCACCTTAGGCAACTTATTCCAGTGGTTAATCACCCTGACGGTTAGGAATTTTTTCCTAATGTCCAACCTAAACCTCTCATGCTGTAATTTAAGCCCATTGCTTCTTGTCCTATCATCGGTGGTTAAGGAGAAAATCTTCTTTTGGATGTTTGCTAATTGATTCCTCAATTATTTGCTCTATTATTTTTTCTGGTACTGAGGTTAAACTGACTGTTCTATAATTTCCTGGGTTGCCCTTATATCCCTTTTTTTATTGATGGGCACTGTATTTGCTCTTTTCCAATCCTCTAGGACCTCCCCAGTCTTCCATGATTTTTCAAAGATAATAGCCAATGGCTCAGACTCTTCTGAGTCAGCTCCTTAAGTATTCTGGGGTGCATATCATCAGGCTCTGGTGACTTGAAGACATCTAACTTGTGTAAGTAGTTTTTAACTTGTTCTTTCCCTATTTTAGCTTCTGATCCAATCCCATTTTTACTGTCCTCCCCTACATTAGACATCCAATCACCACCAACCTTCTCAGTGAAGACCGAAACAAAGAAATCATTTAGTTCCTCTGCCATTTCCACCTTTTCTGTTATTGTTTTTCTCTCTATGTTCAGCAACATGGAGCATTAACTTTGGAAGCCCTTATTTCATATTGTTGGAAAAACTACAAAAGAGGGTAGCTGTTGTAGGTAGAGCACAGCTCTAACCTTCAAACTTTCACACTGTCTTATGCTTGCTTTGCACTCAAACAGAAATGGAAGAGGAAAGATAAAGGACAGGGTGTTACTATTGCTGCTGTATCTGTAAACACAGTTTTACACTCACTAGCTCTTGCTCCTACACTGTTTTCCTGTTAGTGGGCAGCTTTTTTCCTTCTGGGAGTAGGATAAGGGGGAAAAAAGCTCTGAGAGATTTTCCTTGTGGAGTTTCTACCACATCATTCTGACTGATACGGAACAGAGTTTGCCCTCAGGGAATGAGCCATAGGGACCACTTCCAAATTCCCTTAAGACCTCGGTGGAATCTCTGAGATCTGCTGGGATCCTGGGGCAACTGTACAGAGATATGTGCCAGATCTGTAACCCCAGATCTGTAACCACACTTCTCTACTTCCTGCCACTATGATCCAGTGAAACAAATGTCTTCTGCAACCAGTGACTGACTCTGTGGCCATCATTAAGGGGAAAAGCCTTCCACTAAAAGTGTTCTACAAAAAAATTATATGTCATGTTCTGCTGCAGAGATGGATGACCCACTTCTCCTTTCTTAGGGATTTGAGCCCAAAATGTCCCCTTTCTCTGCAAATTGGAGGGAGTGAACATGCTCTGGCCTTCTGTTTTGAGGGATGGGAGAGCTTTTCCAGAATTCCTCTAGTTTTATTCCCTTTACCTTAAAGGGTGAATCTACTGAACTTCTTTTCGCCTGTGCAACCTGAACCAAAATGTAAAGGCAGATCTGTAAAGCTGAAAAGCCAGTGCAGATCTGTATCCTTTGTGCCATATATTATTATTTGAGTAGGACAGATTAAAGAAAAAATATAAATAGTTCAACGGCTCCCATACTGTGAAAAGCCCATAATCACCACCATCCACACACATAGAAACACACTTTATTATTCAAACAAAGAAGCCACACCTTTCTTTTGTTTCGTTGCTGGTGTTCTTAGTTACAAACAGAATTAATATTATAAATTGCAAAATAATATTGCATAGTTTTAATATTAAATAAAATAATGAACTTTCCAGTGGCCCAACAAAAATGTCACCTTGACAGAACAGTAATGTATTGATATCTCATTTCCTCCTGCATCATTACACTTTAATATTTTGCATATATCATAAACAAAAGTATTGCTCACAAACATATCCAACATTTTATAACTTTTATGACCTTTTGGTATGTACTGTAATTTTCCTTAACATATGCCAAGGGACTGACCAATGCATACATTAAGAAACTGACTCATAATTGCTTGTTGGATGTATGACAAAAATATTTTAAAATGGCCATGTTCTTAAGGAATGAATTTGGGAGAAAAAAGTGGCATAACAGTCTTTTTCATTATTATACACAAGCAAATGGTAATTAGTTTCTCTCTTTGGAAAGATCTATTGTACTAACATCTTCATAATACTTGCTTGTTTTCCTGATGTACCATTTTATTTTTTTAAATCGCAGTTTTAAAAGATAATTCCCCTCTCTCCTGCCACACTTTGCTAGTCCAGTGCTATAAATCCTTTTCAAATTATAGTCATTGTTTTAAAGTAGAATATGTATCAAAATATATTTCTGAATTTCCAGTGCCTTATTTTTTGAGTTCAGAACCCTTAAAGGGAACTATAACTTGAAGATACTAGTTGTTAATTTGACACATATCAATCAAAGACACGTATTTCATTATGATTTCCTTGATATTCATGGATAATTAAAGACTATTTTTTTTAGTTGGATAGATTTTTTAAAGAAGATGACAAGTATTGTCAACATGTATTTTAATACTACCAGAATATTATGTAGCTATACATAAAAACAACAAGAGTCCTCTGACACCTTAAAGAATAACAAATTTCTTCAGATGTAAGCTTTCAGTTCAGTTAGGATAGATGAAGCCCTTTTACATCAGTTGATTAGAAGATGAGAATATGTAAAAAGGGACCATTATTTTTTGTAATGTTTTAACCAGACAACTCTCTAACACCACATTCTATAAGCCATTACCCTCTGATCCCACTGAGGAATACCAAAAGAAACTACAACATCTGCCTAAGAAACTCCCTGAAGAAGCACAAGAGCAAATCTACACAGACACACCCCGAGACCCCCAACCAATCTACTACCCAAGATCCACAAACCCAGGAATCCTGGATGCCCCATCATCTCGGGCATTGGCACTCTTTCAGCAGGATTGTCAGGCTATGTGGACTCTCTCCTCAGGACCTATGCCATCAGGACTCTTAGCTATCTTCATAAAACTATTAACTTCCTGAGAAAACTACAATCCATATGTGATCTCCCAGAAAAAAACAACCCAGCCACTATGGATGTAGAAGCACTCTACACCAACATTCCACATAAAGATGGACTACAAGCCATCAGGAACAGTTTCCCTGATAATGACAAGGCACACCTGGTAGCTGAACTTTGTGACTTTGTCTTGACCCACAATTACTTCAGATTTGGAGATGATCTATACCTTCAAATCAGCGGCACAGCTATGGGTACCCGCATGGCCCCACAGTAAGCCAATATTTTTTATGGCTGACCTAGAACATCGCTTCCTCAAATCTCATCCCCAAGTGCCTCTCCTTTACCTATGTTAAACTGATGACATTTTCATCATCTGGACCCATGGGAAAGAGTCCCTTGAACAATTCCATTGGGATTTCTGTAATTTCTACCCCACCATCAACCTCAGACTGGACCAGTCCACACAAGAAATCCACTTCTTGGACACAACAGTATGAATAAGGGATGGGGTTATTAACACCACCCTATACCGAAAACCAACTGACTGCAATACATACCTACATACCTCCAGCTTCCACCCTGGACACATTACACGATCGATCATCTACAGCCAAGCCTTAAGATGCAATCAATATGCTCCCATCCCTCTGACAGGACAAACACCTACAAGATCTCTACCAAACATTCCTAAAACTACAGTATCCACCTGGAGAAATGATTAAACAGATCAACAGAGACAGACTGGTACCCAGGAGTACCCTACTACAGGATAGACCTGAGAGAAAAAAAGAACAGAATACCACTAGCCATCACCTACAGCCCCCAATCTAAAATCCCTCCAGCACATCATCAAAGATCTACAACCTATCTTAGAAGATGATCCCACACTCTCTCAAGCTTAGGAGGCAAGTCTATCTTTTGCTTACAGACAGCCCCCCAACCTGAAGCAAATACTTACCAACAACCAAACACCATACAGCAAGAACACTAACCCAGGAACCTATCCCTGCAACAAATCCCATTGCTAACTCTGCCCACACATCAACTCCAGTGATACCATCACAGATCCCAACCGCATCAGTCACACCATCAGGAGTTCATTCACTTGCACGTCCATTAATGTGGTATACGCTATCATGTGCCTACAATGCCTCCTGCCATGTACATTGGCCAAACTGGACTGTCCTTACGCTAGAGAATAAATGGCAAAAATCAGACATCAGTAATGGTAACATCCATAAGCCAGTAGGAGAACACTGTTTCCCTGGACACTCAGTAGCAGACTTGAAAGTTGCCATACTCCAACAGAAAAATTTCAAAAGCAGACTTCAGTGTGAAACTGCAGAGCTGGAACTGATTTGCAAACCTGATTCAATCAAATTGGGTCTGAATAGAGACTTAGAATGGTTAACACTTTACAAAAAGTAATTGTTCCTGTTCACACAGTCTCACCTAATCAACTGATGTGACTGGGCTTCATCTATCCTAACTGAACTGACTTTGTTAACACTTGGCCTCCTTCACCCTGACATGTGCATATATACTTGTCAAACTGTAATTTCCACTTCAGACAAAGTGGGTTGGAGCCCATGAAAGCTTATGTCCAAAGAAATTTGTTAGTCTTTAAGGTGCCACAGGACTCTCAGTGTTTTTTGCTGTACACAGACTAACATGTCTACCCCTCTAGCTATACATAGTTATTTATCAAATCTTTTCAGGTTCTGTTTTTTCCCCTCACATAACATTAGTCTTGTTGTATCCTTTTTTCTTGAACACTCTACTGTCATCCTTGATTTTATGTCATATATTTGAAATATAATGGTACATAGGAGGAAGTCAAGCAGCACTTGATAGTTAATCAAAGAGTCATTCCATGCTGCTATAATAAAGGCCATAATACCCATCTAAATCCCTTTCTGTTTGAGTCCATAACTCTGTTCAAGGCCACACAGGCAGATAAAGTAGGTGACAGTCTTAATATATTTATACTGGATATATAACATTCAGCTGCTTTGCATATGTATAGATGGGGAAAAGGGTTTTGAAATTAAGCTCTGGCTTGAGTATGAAATGATTTTTTAAAAATAGTATTTGAAAAAAAGAACATGATTAAAGCAATGTGTTAAATGAGTGTGTAATGCCAGGTACCATAATAATGGATTAGTTCCTCCGCTGGGGTAGACTGATAAATTATTTGTCTTCACTACAGGTGCATTGTCTTACCCTAGCCAAGGAGTTAGCCCTATAGCTTTTATTAGTTAGCTCCTGATTTTATTAATCTTTTCTTTAGTCTTCGGTAATTTGTGTTTCTTTCATGCGACACCCACATCCTCTAAGGCTGAGTCCTCTCTCTCATTCTGCAGGACCACACAGGCATCATTAAGTACCATTTAAACAGCCTGTGACTTGAGTCATGGTGTCAGCGGTTGTACGTGTACATGTAACCTCAAGGTCACATATGCTTTGAGTGGGGTCGGGGGAATGTAAGTGTCTTTCCTAACCTACCTACTAGGGCAGTAATATATACTTTGGAACATAAAAGGTGAGAGGATCCCATTTACATGTGTGCTTGTAATTCAAACTGAAGCTTTTAACAACCTCATGGAAATGTGATACCAGCCTTGTATTGTGTGGCCTACAAATGTTGATGTAAGTGTGTATTTTATCCCAGTTCTTGTGACTATTTCAATAAGACCAGTAGAGTCTGGAACATAAGGAAGGGTGAAATTAAGCTTTAATCATATCAGTTACCTCAAATTCTCATTCTTCTCACTCACAACCCCAGATTCTGGTCTCCTTTGTGCCCTGCCCCCAGAACCTTTCTCTCTGTTTCACACACAAACAAAGCAAAGTGAAAATACTAAAAGTATTGCAATTCGTGAATTGGTTCTTGTCTATTTTTTGTTTTAATTCATTATGTTAAAATACAGCCAAAGCCAGTATTTACTGTCTAAATTAAATAGAAAGCATTGCTCAAGTCCTTGCCCATCCTTAAATCCATTCCCAAACCTCTCCTATAGTTCTGGTGTTGGTCTGCCAGGAACTGTGGGAGAACAGTAGAATATTGACATCTCCACTTTATTTCAGGACCTTCCTTCAGCTTTACTGTGGACAATTTGCCTCTTGGGATGCATGTATTTCATAATTATACATTTTAAAGATATATTTAAAATAATAGCTAACATTTTGTGGAAAATATTATGAGGTGCATATTTCTCAATGCTTTCTATTTAAGACCTGGTCTACACCTAAAAAGTAGGTCAATCTAGCTCAGGGGTGTGAAAATTTCACAAAATTCTCAAGATTTGGAGAGATATAGTTCAGCTGACCTAAACCCACAACACAGACACTGCAAATTTGATGCAAGAATTCTTTTATCAGCCTAGTTACCTCCTCTTGATGGGGCTCATTTACTATCATGAAGAGGAAAAAACCCTTCTTTATCTTCTGCTACAGTGTTGTGCATCATAGTTGCAACTGTTTGGATGTTGTACAGGCATTCTCTTATAAAGGTAAATTCCAAAGGGGTAGCCGTGTTACTCTATTGTAGAAAGACAACAGAGTCCTGTGGCACTTTTAAAGACTTAACAGATTTATTTACCGCATGAGCTTTCGTGGGAGAAAAATCCCACTTCGTCAGATGCTTTGAAGATGGGAAACTTACAGAATGGGAGGAAATTAAATGCAGGGGAGTGTATGACATAGGATCAGGTCAGGCTGTAACGTCTCATCCCAAAGCATCTCTACTTTACTTATGCTATATTGATGACATCTTCATCATCTGGACCCATGGTAAAGATGCCCTTGAAGATTTCCATAGAGATTTCAACAATTTCCACAACACAATCAAACTTAGCCTGGAATACTCCACACAAGAGATCCACTTTCTGGACACTACAGTGCAAATTAGCGATGGGCACATAAAGACCACCCTATACCGCAAACCTACTGATCGGTATAGTTACCTATATCCCTCGAGCTTTCATCCTCGACACACCACATGATCCATTGTATAGAGTCAAGCCCTAAGATATAACCGCATTTGCTCTGACCCTTTAGACAGAGACAGACACCTTCAGGATCTCTACCAAGCATTCTTAAAACTACAGTACCCACCCACAGAAGTGAAGAAACAAATTGACAGAGCCAGACGGATACCCAGAAGTCAACTACTACAGGAGAAGCCTATGAAAAACAACAACAGAACGCCACTGGTCACCACCTACAACCCCCAAGCCAGACCTCTTCAACACATCATCAAAGATCTACAGCCTATTTTACAAGATGATCCCTCACTCTCTCAAGCCTTGGGAGACAGACCTCTCCTTGATTTCAGACAGCCCCCTAACCTTAAAAGGATACTTCCAGCAACTACAAATCATACAACAGAAACACTAAAGCAGGAACATATCCCTGCAACAAATCACACTGCCAACTTTGCCCTCATAACTACACTGAAGACATCATCACAGGACCAAATCAAGCCACCTACTCCATCAAGGGCTCGTTCACCTGCTCATCCACCAATGTGATTTATGCCACCATGTGCCGGAAATGCCCCTCTGCTTTATATATTGGACAAACAGGACAGTCTCTGCACCAAAGAATAAATCGACACAAATCTGACATCAGAAATTTCAACATTACAAAACCAATAGGGGAACACTTCAATCTCTCTGCTCACTCCCTTGACGACTTGTTAATACCTGTGTTGAAACAGATGAATAACAAATCACAGCTTCAAAGAGAAACTGCAGAACTCGAACTTATATGCAAATTTGATTCAGTTGTCTTGGGGTTAAACAGGGATTATGGATTTTTCTCTCATTACAACAGGTGATTTGACCTCACCTTCCTCTATGTGCTGTTCCCCAGTGTTTGAATCCTAACACCTATTTTGATTTGCTGTTACAGCCTGACCTGATCCTATGTCATACACTCCCCTGCATTTAATTTCCTCCCATTCTGTAAGTTTCCCATCTTCAAAGCGTCTGACGAAGTGGGATTTTCTCCCACGAAAGCTCATGCGGTAAATAAATCTATTAGTCTTTAAAAGTGTCACAGGACTCTGTTGTCCTTATAAAGGTAATTACTGCAGCTATTTACGTGCTGAGTGTGAACTTATCTTAATCTGAAGTGCGAAAAACTTGGGTTTTTTTTCAATTAATACTTAGATTCTCCTGAAAAGTCCCTCTTTGCTCCATTCCTACCCACAGAGATCAAACCGCAGAACTAACATTCTGGCCCATCTGTATGTGGCATATCTCAACAACGTTAATGAAATGCTCCATGCAGTTTCCTGAAATTCTGCTAAAATTGTCAAATTCATTTACATTTCCCATCAGAAATGAACCCCAATGTGTAGAATTAGCAATCATTTAAAAGCAATCTTTAAAAGGGAGATAGTTGTGCTCTATTTATAAAATGAACTTTGAAAGCCTTGCTGTAGATAATGGTTGCATAATCAACCAAATGGATTAAGAAGCACATTTACAATATAAAGAACCTAAAACATCTCTGATAAAACCTTGATTACTGATATAGACTGTGATAGATTTAGATTCAAGCAACAAACAGATGTTATCTCTGTGATTTGGGCCCACAGGTAACTTCTGAGAGTTCCAAGAGACGTAACAAAATTTAGGTTGTTTGAGAGCTCTTTGCCATATAATATCTGATGTTGAGACTTCTCGAAAAAATGAAACATTGGTCTGTTTCCTTCATTTGTCAGGTAGATGTGTGAAGAATTGACTTTCTTCTGCTTTCCATTTGCTTGTGTTGGAAGCTAGATAGTTAACATAAACAAACTAGTCACATAAATGAAATAATGAATTATTCTGAAACATCATGTAGGGGGACTAAAAACACCCTTTAATTATGTCTAATTGTCTAAAAACTAGTATGATAAAGATACTTTTGATGGATGAAATAATAAGACACTCTGTTCACTTTTGTTTACCCAGATTTTCTCTATTATATTTTATTTTCTTCAAATGAAGGGTCTCTTCTGGGTGTAACTCCACTGACGTCAAGTTTTGCTTTCAGCCTTGGGTTTTCATTAACAAAACATTATGAGAGAGAAATTCCATTAAATGCTGGGGTTTGCTTGAAGCTGGGTCCAGCTCCCTCTGGAAGCTTCAAATTCCAGTTGCTGTTGGACCATTCAGCAAGCCTACTCTGAGGTTCAAGTCTGAAATTAAATGAAAACCAGAGTTTAGCTTTAGCTCTGATTGTAGTTTTCGGGTGAAATTCTCCTCTGGAAAATCAGGCCTCTTATATTTAAATGTCAATCTGTGATTTTAGAGATGTAACATTAGGCACCCAGCTCCTCTGCCTACCTCTCTAAAGACTATTAGTGCAGGAGGCATGCCTACGTAGAACAGGGAGTGAAAGTTCTTAGGGATCCATCGGTACTTTTCAAGTTAGTGAACTCTTCTGACTGCTCTCAATTACTCTGAGCCTGGAATAGAGAATAAAGAGTCAGGAGTCTTGCGAATTCTCAGCATCTCTTCTTTCCCCTCTCCTGAGCTGTACTGGATGGCTGTGTGATGGATGGGAGTCACTCTTTCCTAATTACTGTCCTGTACATAAAAGAGCTTGTCAAGTTCCTCTCCTCCCTGATATTCCCACCATCCAGCAGAGGAGCAGGCATGGAAGAGGCAGAGCTACTCTCTCCTCCCTTTTTCTGCAATGTGATCAGTGGAAAGAGACAACATCTGCTCAAAGTCTTCCTCTTACAGAACAGACAACAGAGTCTACTTCCTCCTGTAGAAAAAGGACTAATTCCGATTCTTCAGTTTAAGAATAACAGAGCTTGGCTCAGAGAACACATTTTCAAGTGATAATCACATCCTATTTTTCTTCTTAACACATTTGCTATTGAGGGCCATGCTTTAATAACTTGAGGGCCACAGATACCTCCCCCCAGTCATAGGTCAAGCATTACTTCTCAGTTGAGTTAGGAAGACCCACAAAACTCATTTTTATATCAAAAGAACGAATAACATAGAGCTTTTTGAAGGCCGCCAGCACAAGGGTGGGTTTCACTTCATTTGAATAAGCTAAGCAGATTTAGTCCTCTGTTTTCATAACTTTTCTTCTGTCTAGTCTCTTATATTAAATCTGTAACTTGACAAGCTTCTATTTTATTCAAATCTATTATAATAGATGTTTGCCCATTGGAGGTATATTTTTTTTCCTGAGCCTCAGCAATCAATATCTGTCACCCTGTCGTAAAGGCCCTTTGATTGCTACATATTTGTGATTTTCACCAGGATAATAATTTTCAAGAAGTTCTACTTTATTTCCTTTTTTCCACTGTGGAACATATTTTGAAAGCTTCAACTGATTACATAAAACCAGAGCCAGAAAGAAAAGAAGGTATTTTGGAAAGGAGAAATTTTATTCATTAGAAAATTAATATTTAAAATTGTAATATTTTTACTAACATTTAGAAATAAATAATCATATTAAATTTACTAAGCCAATGGTTGTATCTCTCACTGCTTGAACACTGAGTGAAGCAATAACTAATGTACATCTGATCTGATTTAACATTTGAAAAGAATAGAAATTTCCCATTGCTTTCAGACTGCACATGCTTTATTTTGAAAAATATATTGTTTTAAAGAAGAATTGCAAAGGGAGGAAAGGTGTTCCCACAAATCTGTATGCACAGACGCCTATAGGCTGCTAAATCGATGTTTTTCCTCTGCAGTGTGTGCATGTGGGGGGGAACACGGGTGGAGGGAAGGGAGGTTATCTTTCCCACCCAATGTTTCTGGTGACAAAGTATCTGCTGAGAAGATAGGGATTGTCTGGAAGTGTTTATTGCAAAAAGATTAATACCTCACCTCACTTGACCATGATTGGACTTGATTTTACCTTTAGAGGATATACTGTATGTATTTAGTTAGTATTTCTACACAGTTCACCACCTTCCCTCAGGCCTAGTCTACTCTTCAAAGTTAGGTCAATGTAAGCCACCTTGCCCTGAACTAGGTGTCCAGGTGTCAACCCTTAAATGTGTCTCCCATTGCTGTAAGTACACCATTTCACTAACATAGGAAACATCACCTGCCCCAAGTGACATTGAGCCATGGTCAATGTACTGAGATTGACGCAGACTCAGTGTAGACACTGCATTGTTAACCCTAACAGTCCTCCAGCAGCTATCCCTCATTGCCTGCACCAACTGCTCCGGTCAAAACTGTGAACTCCACTGGCCAGGATCACGTGAACCAGAAGGCACTCTGTTTTAAAACCTGATGAGTTTCTTAAATTCCTTTCTTGATTGCCCATCTTGGTGAGCCCACCTACCAGCTCTTCATTGTCATGTGCAACTGCCCATGTCAGCAACATGTTCCAGATGTGTCCTGGCTTGAAGTAGACAGGCGATATTGGAGCTCCTGGGCCTTTGGAGAGAAGAGGCTGTGCAAGCACAGCTATGGACCAGCCATAAAAACATCAACACCATGAGCAGATTGAACTGAGGATGCAGGACAAGGTCTATGACAGGAACCAGCAGCAGTGTTGCATGAAAGTGAAGGAACCATGTCAGGTGTATTGGAGGGGACGTCCAGTGCTGAGATACAGACTTGCCACTTTTGCAAAGAGCTACCTGCCGCACTTGGTGGAACCACCACCACCACACAAACCACCATCAATGCCTTTGAGAAGCCTGAGCCATGGACCCCTGGTGTGTACAGTGAGGAGGAGGATGGAGGACATGTGACCAACTGTGAACCAGGATCTGTTTGAGATTGCACTGCAGTCAAACACAGATGAGGCCAATGCAGGGGAAGTTTCCTCAGCTAAGTGTGTAAATTTATTTCCATTAGAGTGATGGTGCCCCAACTAAACAGGATACAGTGATCGACCTTTCATTTATTTGCTTATTCTAGAAGAGAGAGTAGTACAACAAGGAGAGGTAGAATTATCATCTGACTTTCATTCTCTCGTAGAATTGGGCAAAGGGGAGGAGGATATGCACAGAAATTTGTTTATGGACACAGGATGTCCCTTGAATTCTCTGAGAGATCTTGATGAAACTTCCCTGGACATACTCTGCAATCCTCTCCCAAAGGTTTCTAAGGATAGCAGCCTTATTTCTTCCTTTGTGATATAACACTTTCCCATGCCAATTGGCAAAAATTTCAGCAAACACTATGACAGTATGTAGGCTATCAGCATGTGAGCCTGAGTGGCTATGGGACACCAACTGGAGCTGTGATCTCTGTGCCTTTGTTACTCTGAGGAGCAACATATCAAATAAAATCACCATCACCTGTGGAGAATGGTGCCAGTAACTGGTGCCACTACCCTCTAGTCATAATGTTGTGTGTGCAACAAAGGAATTTCCTCCTCATTTCCCGCACTACTGGCACTCCCAAGCAGAAGTGTCAATAAGCAGTCTTGTTTAACACTTTAGGAGCACAAAAGAAGGAGTTCTAAATCTGGAATTTTCTTTTCTGTTATTTTGTACTGACAATGGTACCTCAGTGTATTTTACCTTCAGCTGCTGCCATTGCAGCCTTGAGGCTTGCCCTTCTGCATCCATGGAATGCCTGAGACAAATGAGGAGGAAAAAAAATGAGGATGTGCGAGGACCTGTTCAGTGAGATCTGCAAGTCAGTGAAGCATTAGATTTGGAGTGCAGGACCTGGAGGGTGACCATGGCAGGCAGCTAGGAGAAGGAAAGAGTGGAGAAGAAAGGCCAAGGAGTCCCAGCAGGAAAAAGGAGAAGGAACTGTATCAGCTCCAGGGCTTTTTTTGTGATGGTACTCAGCGATGAGGGCTCAATTCCTGCTGGTGGCAGCCCCAGGTCCTTGGCCCGAGTACTGGCACCTTCCCCGCCCCACACACACCCAAAAGCACTGATCAGCACATAATGGGGCTTCTCCAGCAGAAAACACAGATGCAGCAGACTCTTGTAGGCCTCCAGGTCAATAATGCTGGGCATGACTCCATCTGCAATCCATGGAGAACTTCACCTCAGAACTTCTCTCTGCTCCTCACTTCCAACATTCCTCATAGAGTTATCTACTCCCTACCATTCCACCCCAGGGCTCATGGAGGATAACCACAGCTTCACACACACAGACTTGTGAAATCTACAGTTGCTGCTGTGTAGATAAAATTGACTTGATTGTTCTTTCCCCTTCATGAGTTCTGTTCTATTAATTTATTACATTTTTAATGTGTTTGCTTTAAAATTGCACAGATTTTTTTTCTTTTCACTGGTTTTGTTACAGAATAAAATTCTATTCCTTGGAACATAATTCATCTTTATTAGTTCTCAGCAGACACTCCAAAGTACCTAGTAGTTCTGAAAGCAACCAATTACTTGTTACTGCACAGTGTGACACAGCACATAGGATCAGTGACAAATCCAGTGTAATAATCATAAATGTACAGCAAACACCAGAACATAAAAAGTCTCATTGGCTGTGCTATATTCATAGATATGCAGCAAGCACCAGATAGTTCCTAACAGGTCCCCCAAAAGCAGTGCTTTGTAGAGAAGTCCACCACAATGCATTACTGTGGTTCATTTTAAAGTGTTCTTTCAAAGACTCCTTGAGCTGCAGGACTCCCCATTGAACTCTTCTAATAGCTCTTGCGTCTGCTGTTCAGTCTCAGCAGACAGCTGCTCCACCTCAGCTCTTCGCCCCAGGCAGAAACTTTCCCCCTTTTCTTCATAGATACTATGCAGGACACAGTAGGCAGCTACAACCATTGGAATGTTTTTCTCACTGAGATAAACTCTTGTCAATAAAAACATTCCAGCCTCCCTTTGAACTACCAAAAGCACATTCAAGTGTCAACCTACACCTGCTGAGTTGGTTGTTGAATCTTTCCTCAGTGATATCAAGGTGGCTGATATCCAGTTTTGTGAGCCAGGGGAGCAAAAGGTTGGCTAGATCCCCCAGAATCACTATTGGCATTTCAATATTAATCCACAGGTGAGGGGGGAAAAATCCCTGCTTGTAGAAAAATCTTCCCTGACCAGCCCACATTGATGTTTATGAATTGTGTCTGGAGAATCCACTAAAGTAGCCATTTCTGTTGATGTACTTTATGGCAAAGTGGTTTACTGCAAAAATATGGATGTGGATGTTTCCTGTTGCACCATCAAAGTTCAGAAAATGCATTGCTGCAAATCTCCCCACTATGTCTTGCACAATATTGAGATTCACAGTCCTGCACAGAAGGAGGAAATCAAATGCCCTGCATACTGACATGACAGTGTCCTCTACAGTGAATTTTACAATTTAAAATGATTTCCCACTGTTAGGTAGCATTCATGTTGAATATTTCCACAGTGTAATCACCACTTGCTTCTTCACTACCATTGCAGTTCTCATTTTTGTTTCCCTGTACTGAATGGTTAGAGTGAGTTCAGCGCATAGATTCAGGAACGTGGCTTTCCACATCCAAAAGTCTGCAGCCACTGCTTCTCATCCCACTAGTTAGTACTCATTTCTCAGGCCCAGAAGTGGCGCTCCACCCTCAGCAGCTGCTCATGAATGCCACCAATAATCATGAATCAGTTCTCATTATGCCTCACAGTAGTCTATTCTCCAAGAAATCATCATATTCTTTGCTGATTCAGTTCTATTTGCAAATAACGGAGAAATGTGTGTCCTATGCTTGTAGAGCTCATGACAATAGTGCAGTGCTGTGAACCATGTTGTTGTCAGAGATGGTGGACACTGAGAAGAACTGTGTGGGTTTGTGGGATTTTGAAAATAGGCATGAAAACTATGGGATATAGTAGATTATGGGATAGACACAGTGGCACACTGGGAAGTTGATCCCTAGATCCTACTCACCCCTGTGCAACTCATTTTGGTCCCACCATGCATAGACAAAACTTCCCAAAAGACAGTACACACTGGATGGTGGCAGGTTGCACATTGGGATACCTTCCCATGATGCACTGCACTGTGCATTAATACAACCATTCCTGGTGAGTACATGCACTACCAATGCAAGGAGCCAAGTATGCATGCATACAAGGTAATATAATAACTGAAGTGGTTTTATGCCAATGTAACTTGTGTTGCCCAAAATCTGTAGCATAGATGTGTTCTCAGTTCAGCTATGGAAGAGGAAGAGGATGGACTAGCCTTTTCTTTGGGTTGTGTGACTATAGCAGGGGTGAGCAACATTTTTGGCCCAAGGACCACATGCCACCTATGGCAACTCAAAGAAGGCCACAGGGCGAGGGGGGAAGTGGAGGGGCAGGGCTTGGAGGGAGCATGGCCAGTGCCCCGTCCACCGAAAAAGGGGCACTCCATCTGCCTCCCAGCTTCACCTGGAACTAGGAGGGAGAAGAAGCAGGGACAGCACTCTGGCCCCAGTGTGAGCTGCTGCCGTCGCTGCTCTTCCTCCCCCCTCACTCCTTCTCCCAGGTCCAGTGGCGACTTGCGCTAGACCCAGAATACTGCTGTCACTCCCTCTCCCTAACAACGCTTCAGCTGGAGAGAGGAGGGAGAAGCAGCAGCGGCTGCGCTTTGGCGGCCGCAGCAGCAGTGCAAGCCGCCGCTGGACCTGGGATGTGAAGGGAGAACCATGGCAATGGCACTCTGGCTGCAGCACAAGCGGCCCGGAGCTGGGGAGAGGGCAGAGCCATTCTGAGCCGGCGGGCCATAGGACAGGAGCTCGTGGGCTGGATCCGGCCTGCGGACTGTAGTTTGCCCGCCTCTGGACTACCGAGAAAGAAGAGAAAAGGAAATGGCTCTTAAATCACAGCCAATACAGTTGGATGAGGTCACATTTTCCCTTCCCATTTTTTAATTCTATTGACTGGTTCCTGCATATTTTTATTACAATTCCTATTTACAGCGTTGGTACTACAATTATATTTCTTCACATCAGATAAAATTATTATGCAAATAAATTCAAAATGTGTCAGTGTGTTTCAGCACTTCATGAGTCAATGTTTAAATAATGTCTGAAATATTAAAACGTATATTTAATGTGAATTTATATAACCCAAGAGACACATGTATTCCCACATTTTCCTTTAGAGACTCACATGAGAGGGAGGATGAACTGTATTTTCCTTTTGGCTTCTTCGGCTCAGCATTTTTACTGTTCTTCATTATATAGCATGTGGCAAGTGAAGTCACCTTCCTGCTTTTAGAAGCTTACATATTATCATTCTCCTTAAAGCTATGGCTCATGGAAACTCCAGCCCTTTTGACTGAGCTGCTGCTGAATTCTATCTGACAGGCTTTGCTCTCGAAGTAGGTATCAGATGGCTTTATCTTTTTTAGTAATGTTCTGGGCATGCAGGTTTAAAATTTAGCTCAAGTAATTTAAAGACCTTGTTCTCTGCTCAGTAGCTTCATCCTCAGTGGTAGCCTATGTCCGACATAAAAAATGGCAACATCCATAAACCTGTAGTAGAACACTTCAACCTCCATGGACACTCAGTAGCTGACCTGAAAGTTGCCATACTTCAACAAAGAAACTACAAAAACAGAATTCAACGTGAAACTGCAGAGCTGGAGCTGATTTGCAAGCTTGACGCTATCAGACTGAGTCTGAACAGGGACTTGGAATGGTTATCACACTACAAAAAGTGATTGTTCTGTTCACACATTTATCAACAGGTGTGAATAGGCCCCATCTCCTCTGTTAACTGACTTTGCTAACACTTGCCCTCCTCCATCCTGGCATGTGTATATATACCTCTCCACTGTGATTTCCACTTCATGCATCTGACGAAGTGGGTTATAGCCCACAAAAGCTTATGCCGAAGAAAATCTGTTAGTCTATAAGGTGCTACAGGACTCTCATTGTTTTTAAAAAATAATGCTAAAGTAAATTTCTAAACAAAAATCTTTTTGAATAAAAAAATCAAAATGTTTCATTTTGAAAATGTCAAAACAATATTTAGGGTTTTTCTTTTTTTTTTTTTTTAGTTTAGTTATCTTTATTAAAAATTTTCAGCAAATTTGACATAAATTAACAACATATTTTGTTTGACGCAGATCTCTATATTTTGGGTCAAAAAATGTTTCTGTTCAAGAAATGTCTTCCATTCCTGTAGTGAATTCACAAGTTTTGCTCCTGGTTCAGGTTTTGCTTAACTTGAGCTTTCAGAAGCAACCTCTTTTTTTTTTTTTTTTTTTTCCCAACTGCTGGGATGAGTACAAAGTAAACCACCAAGCCTGAACAATTAACCCCGTGATTTATAATAGCTGGGTAATATGACAGTACAGTAATTCTCATATACTTATGAGGTGTGTAATAGGGTCACATAGAGATGATGTCATACAACTGTTTATAATATGATATATGTGATTTTTAATAGTGACTTTTAATTAAATTGACCATCTCTCTTGGTTTGCCTAGGAGCAACCCTGGATTTTTGTATCATGTTCACGTATCCTAGGAATTTCTGTAAGGAGACCTGTACTGTCCCTTTTTTTATTTAACCAAATGTTCTAATCCAAATGTTCGGGTTTTTGCATAACCACAAATGTTTGCTCCAGATATTACTATACCGAGTAGAATTTGGTCCAGAAGAACGTTCACTGGAATGAGTGTTCAGCATTCTGTACAATGAAAAGTTAAATGAGCATAGAAACTATTGAAACATTGCTTTAACTCAAATTAAATGTAAATGACTATTGCTCAGTATTTCATTACGAATTTATTCTAAACACTAGTTATTGGAGAAAAAAAATCCTCCAGTGTCAGAAACATACACATATTGCTTTAGTGTTGTGAAAATGACTTTAGTGACACAAGTATACATTTTAATGTGTTCCTTTGTCTTTTGAATGTCCCTAAAATGCATCACCATAAAAGCATCCCAATTTTAAATCTTATAGGCTATGTCTACATTTACAAAAGTTAATTCGAACTAACTAATTCGAACTAATTTTAGTTAGTTCGAATTAACTTAATTCGAACTCGCATGGTCCCACTAGAATGCTAGTTCGAACTAGCCATGTCCATGCAGGGCACTTTCTTAGTTCGAATTACTCAGTTGCATGAAGGTCAATCTGCCGATTAGTTCAAACTAAGCAATCAAATTGACTTAATTCGAACTAACTACTTCGAAATAAGGGTTAGTTCAAACTAAGCAATCAAATTTATTAGTTCGAATTAAGGAAGCCCTTAATTCGAACTAACGAAAGCCTAGCGTGGCTAAGGCTTAAGTTAGTTTGAATTAAGCTTCCTTAATTCGAACTAACTTGCAAGTGTAGACATAGCCATAGAGAAGGTCACCCTAATTTTAATACCTTGTTCTATCTACGTTAAATATTAATCATTGTGGTATGAGAGTCTCTACAATTAACACCTACATTTCTGGGGTAATTTTACCCAAAGTGGGAAATATCACGCCATGATATTAACTCACACAAAAACCGCAAGAGAGGTTTGACTAATAAATATTTTAAACTAATAGAGCTTCAGTATTAGTTTCTTAACATCTCCTACTTTGGTCAGCTAACATTAATCACACTAGAAAGAATCAGAATATTTTGCTGACCATGTTGTTTTTCACTCACACACTGTGTCAGTTCAAATCTTTAGCTGATACAAAGTGTGATAGTTGAAATCAATGGTGTTTTGATACTCTCAATAAGACATAGAAATCCCTGAGGCTATATATTGTGTTCTGTATATCTGAGACATTACAAACTGGGCTGTAGAACTGACTGCTTCTTTATCTTTTGTCACTTTGATCTGGCCTCTCAGTTGATGCTTACTATTCTACATCCATGTATGCAGTGTTACTGTAGCTGTGCTGGTCCCAGGATAAAAGAGACACAATATGAGAGAGATGATATCTTTCATTGGACCAACTTCTGTTGGTGAGAGAGACAAGCTTTTGAGCTTACACAGGACTCTTCCTCAGATCTGAGAAATCTACACAGAGCTGTGACAATCTGTAAGCATATGAATATTAGACATTACACACGGCTGCTGGTCGTGCCTTCAGTGGAGGTACTTCTCCACTCTAGGATTTTTTTTTTCTTTATTCTTTAAGGTTTTCTTTAAGAGAGATTTTACAATTTTGATAGCTGATTCCGCTTTGCCACTGTACAGACTGCCGTAGTGGGAGGCTTTGATTCAGTTAAATTCCAAGTCTTTGGTGAAGTGTGCAACTTTCTTGGTGGTGAGCTATAGTCCCTTATTTGAGATTACAAAATCTGACATGCCATGTCTACTGCCATGCTCCATTGCTTTGTCTGCTATTGTTGTTGCAGTGATATTTGATAGTTGTTTAAATCCCAAAAGTCAGAGTAGTAAACAGTTATGATGAAATACCGTATATACTCAAGTATAAGCCGACTTTTTCAGCACCCAAAATGTGCTGAAAAAGTCGTCCTCGGCTTATACTCGGGTCTATACGGTACCCCCGGGGCTGCGGCTTTGCCGCAGCAGACCCGGCCTGCGCCCGGGCTCTGGGCTGGCCCTCCCCGCCCTCAGGGTGGGACAGGCAGGCTCAGGCTCAGGTCAGGAGCGCGGGTCTGCCTGCCCCGCGCTGCCCGTCTTTGCTGCTGTCGAATGCTCTAGAGGGAGAAAGGGACCCCCCCCCTCCAGCATTGAGATAGGGTTGCTTCGAGGTCGAACATAGCTCTTCCCAGCAGCCAGAGCAAAAGGCATTGACAAATGCACCCCTCACTGGCCCCACACCCCACTATAACACCAACCCCTGCCCCTGCCCACTCACACCCCATCCTATGGATCCCCATCCCGCCTAACCCCAGCACCCAGCGCACACCTCACCCTCCACAATCTACACACCACACCGTAACACCCACACCCTGCACTGCCCCCTCACATTCCCCCATCCTGCCACCCCTCAGCTCACAACCACATCCTGCCCCCACAGCCCTCCATTTGTGCCCCATCCCCACTCCCTAAACTCAGCCCCCACTACCTGCAGTGCCTCCCTTCCCCCAGCCGGGGGGGCTCAGCACCCCAAGCTGTGCTGAGTGGGGGCCGTTGCTGCACCCCATGGACATGCTGCTTACAGGGGGGAAGAGTCACCAGGTCTCCTGTGCCCCTCACATCCAATACTTGCTCCCGGCTGTCAGCCTGCAGCTGCCCCCCCTCTCTTTCTTTCCTTCTTTCTCTTTCTTTGCTTCCTTCCTTTCTCTTCCTTCTCTTCCCCTTTCTTCTTTTCTTCTTTTTCTTCCTTGTTTCTCTTCCTTTCTCTCCCTTTCTCTTCCTTCCTTCTCTCTTTTTTCTTTCTCCCTTCCTTTTTCTTTCCTTCTTTCTCTCCTTTGCTTTCCTTTTTCTTTCCTTCTTTCTCTTCTTTGCCTTCCTTCTTTTTTCTTTCTTCCTCTCTTTCTCTTCCTTTCTTTGTCTTCCTTTTTCTTTCCTTCTTTTTTCTTTCTTTCTCTTCTTTCCTTCCTCTTTCTTCTTTCTCTTCCTTCTTTCCTCTTCTTTCCTTCTCTCTTTCTTTTTCTCTTCCTTCCTTTTTCTCTCTTCCTTCCTTCTCTCTTTTTCTCTCTTCCTTCCTTCCTTCCTTCCTTTTTAAAAAAAAAACTTTTTAAAAATTAATTTTAAATAAATACCTTTCTAAAATTAAATTTCAATTCAAAATTCATTCAAATTCAATTAAACACAATTAATTAATTCTATTTACAATTACTTTAACTTCAATTAATGCCTTTAATTTCTGTCATGTGAGTTTGCACAAAAATTTTATTCAGAAAAAGTTTTGCACACGGCTTGAAAATTTTGCGCCTTCCAGAAATGTGGCATTAGTAATGCTATGGATGGCAGTGAAGACAGCGCTTTGTATGAGAATGACAGCAGTGATGGTGATGACTGCGAACTCAGTGATGATGACAATGTCTATGCTGATAACCTCACACCAGCTGAAGCTGAAGCTCTGTTTGGACATACAGATGATGAGGAGGAATCCAGTTTTGAAGGATTTTAACTCTTTGTGTTTTAGCTTGGATACTGATTGAGCTAATTGTTGTTCTTGACCCTCTATATTGTTTTTGTTGACCCTCCTCTCCACTGTTTTTCTTTGAAATAAATATTCAAAAACATTTAACCCACTGATGCCTTAATTTAATTAATGTAATTTTATTGGTATTTACGGTATCTTGATTATTGAAACTTACCAGTAGCTGCTGCATTTCCCACCCTAGGCTTATACTCGAGTCAATAAGTGTTTCCAGTTTCCGTAGGTAAAATTAGGTACCTCGGCTTATATTCAGGTCGGCTTATACTCGAGTGTATGCGGTAATCATTTGGCTTTTAAAAAAACCCTAAAATTAAAAAACAACAAAATGTCCATTCTCATCTTGCTCCAAGTTCTGTTGAGAATAATAAGTATTTCCAAAAATTTTCTTCTGCTGGTTTCTTTGGGATTCTTTACCTGCTTCAAATTTTCTTATCAGGTTTTTAATTCTATTGGTAATATTTGGCAAGTATATTATGTCCCTACCTTCTCCCAGAGTGGCTGTGATATGTTCAAGATAGGGTCTCTTTTCTCAAGGATTTAGGTATAAGTATTCAAGTTGCCTCTGAAGCCTCTTCACATGTCTGGTCATCCTGCTAAAATAAAAGATGTCAGAATGTATAGCTCTTTATCCTGTTAGGTATGCTCATAGGCTATGTCTACACTGGCAAGTTAGTTCGAATTAAGGAAACTTAATTCAAACTAACTTAAGCCTTGGCCACACTAGGGCTTCCTTAATTCAAACTAATAAATTTGATTATATCTTTCGAACTAACGCTTAATTCGAACTAGTTAGTTCAAATTAAGTTCAATGTGGCCATGTTACTTCGAACTAACTGCTTAGTTTGAACTAACCGGCACATTGAACTCAATGCAACTGACTAATTAGAACTAAGCAAATGCCATGTATGGCACTTGCTTAGTTCGAACTAAAATTCCAGTGGGGCCATGCTAGTTCGAACTGAATTAATTTTGAACTAACTAAAAATTAACTAATTCGAACGAACTTTGGTAAGTGTAGCCGTAGCTACAGACTTTCTGTAGTCCTTACTGGTAAATAGGAATGTAAATGAATTGATTAATACTATATTTTGTGTCTGTTCTTTGTTTTAAGTAGGTTAAGAATTTCATTGTTTTGTTCATTTGTATCAAATTCTTTGTATTATCGCTGCTTTGGATACGAAGTCTGCAACATGCATTAAGTTCCTTTCTTATGGCTTCAGTGGTTCCCAGCCTTTTATGTGGCCCACTACATCATCATCAAAAGCTTTTGTTGACTACCACGTAAGCAAGCCATTTTAAACATTTTTTAACATATCCTATGGCTAACTGGGGTCAAACTTATATATCAAGGGGTATTAAAAACACAACTATTCTGCAAGGATGTTTGTGAAGCAAATTACATTGCTAATAATAAGGTAACATCAAATATGATACATAAGAAGTACATATGATTATATTATTATTATTATTATTATTATTATTATTATTATTATTATATTATCTCCCACTTCCCCCTCTGCTCCCCCTGGCATGGACCACCTGCAGTACCCTCACAGGCCACCAGTGATCCATGGACCATAGGTTGGGAACCACTAGATTACTTCTAATTTGTAACTTTGTAGTTTGAGTAGTATCTGTCACAGGCATTTTGGGGTTGTTAGCAGTGGTTTCTTGAAAATGATTCAAGTGGATTATAATCACTTCCCGTGTGTATGGATTGTTGACCTCATGTGTACTTATCAATTTTTTTACTGCAATTGCTAGATACTTTTCTCAATTTGAGCATATTGTCATTTGGTCAGAGATAAGGACTTCGATGCAAAGACTACTGGTTGTGTTTTATGCAGAAAGGCTGCTCCAAGCCCAGTTTCACTAGCATCACATTGCATAGTAATAGATTCTTTCACATCATAATACTTTAGTGCAAGGTGTATGGTGACCAAGTCTTTATTGTGCTTGAGAGCTGTGTTATACTCTTCACCAGTATCTAGTAAGCATCTAAGAGGTTCAAATTTGTCCAAGAGACGAATTCAGGTGGATAATTTACAAAGTCTAATAATCATTGCAGAGACTTGGCATTTGAACACTTGGTTGGGCATTTGCTGTATTGTCCTCACCTTTTCTGGATTTGGGTACAGGTGTCCCATGCATTGTACCTCAGCGAGTGACAGTCTCATTTTCTGCTTGTTGAGTTTTAGGTTAACCTTCCTAGCTCTTTACAGGAAATTGGTGCAATTATGATCATAATCTGGTATTGCTTTATCCATGTTGCCACCACAGTGAAGTGTCATCAACTATAACACTAATCCCCTTGAGGCCTGCTAATACATCTTGTTGGTGCTGTTGAAACTTTTCTGCAGCAGTTTGATTCCGCATTCTCAGCCACCCGTGTTGGCCTATTGAAATCCAAAACATGATGTGAAAATGTTTTCTTCATCAACCAGAACTTGTCAGTGTCCATTGTTTGCCACTACCACTGAAAATATCTGTCCTTTAACAAGGTCACATAGGATTTCCTCTATTGTATGTATCTGCCTTGTTTATATTTCTTGGGTCTATCTACATACAAAGTTTTCTTGATTTTTTCTATGGTCACCATGTTAATAATCTATTTTGTAGGTTCAGTCTCTTTGGCAATATTGCCATCCTTTGCCATTTGTTTGATTGTTTTAGTAATACAGAGACTATGTTTTAGGTGTTACAGTGACTGGATCTTTTTGTTTATTTTTAAATATAGCACCCTAGTCCTTCAAATGCACTCTTGTAGCTCCTCGGGATTCAAGCCCTGGAGATGCCACCTGGTTATGTTTGTCCATATGAATAGTTTTCTCTTGATTGTAAGTTAATTGCATGAATTTTAGTGGGGAGGTTTAATCCACTGTGTTTGCCTTAATTGACAGATAGAAGTGATTTCTGTCTGCTGTTCACAACCTGAAATTCTAGCTGGTATACCCTGCACTGGTGTCATCCATGTAACATATATTGCTCTGGTGGTGCAAGGTTAGAAGAATCATAGAGTTTTAATTTAGCATTGCTTGACTGCAGTTTTGCTGATCCATCTTGCATGATGTTGAGGAAGTCCTTGCAGTCCATCACATTTACAGATGCTCCACTACCTATTTGGCATTCTATCTCTTGGTTGTGCTAGCATTTCAATGTTACTTTGTAAGGTGCTTTTAGGAGCTTTTCCAACAATTTTATTTTCTTAGCATGTATTTTTCTGATATCATCTATGGGATTTCACAATTTGGACTGCTCTGCTCATCATTGTTCACTTCTACTACATGAGTTTTGTTTCCTTTTCTGCACACTTGTGCTTAGGGATGCCTCCTTCTGTGGTTTCTGCACATAAAGTTGGATATTTGCCTGCTTAATGTCTTGTACCACAGAATTCAGAGCTTTCCTTATGAGATATCCTGGCCTCATCAATGGAAGTATGGAAGGTTTTTTTTTTTATATATAATTATTTCTGCGGATCCCTGTATTTGTTGTTTGTTTGTTTTGGTTTTTTACATAATGCTTACTTTATCTCCTGTGTCTTTAGCATCTTCATTTCAGTGAGAGTTTGTTTGCTCTCTTTACACATTTTTATAGCCCCTGTTATTGTTAATGTGGGGTTCCTTTGGTCCCTATGACTAAACAATTTTATATCAACTTCTCTTTCAAAATGCAGCACTCACATGAATCCACTATCTTGTGCAGCTTGGCAACATGCTAATCAATGGTTTCTAGAGATACTTCCTCACACTTGTTGAAGAGGTAACCTTCATATAAGACATTCCTTGTAGGTTCATGAATTTTGGACATGGTCAAACACATTTGGAGGGATCTCTGCTGTCTACGGTGGAATGTCCAGATGATGCTGGAGCATGTGACATTCTGTCTGCATTACTGACAGCAGCGCTGCAAGCCTTATGCTTTTATATTTTTTATTCATTCCTGTGGTCATTTCATGATTTTGCTCTGAAGTACAGCCTGGTACTGAAGACATGCCCTTCCATGTCCATGGGTCCAGGGAGAGGAATCAGGCTTGCTGCCATGATTGGGTTTGTGTTTTGTCTGATTGTGTATGTCTGACACTCCTATCTGCTGGATTGTTTTGTCCTGGCAGGAGCATGTTTACCACTGAGACCATGAGCTGGTTCTGTTTATAAGATACAGAAACACCCAGGCCTTTAGAGTAACAGATCTTTATTTCATATTCCTGAGATGTTACAAATGGGGTTGGAGCACTGACTGTTTCTTTATCGCTTGTTACTGTGATCTGCCCTCTCATTGGTTGCTGACTATTCTATGTCCTGTTACACATCTCAGGCCTTGGAGGTCCTAGTTGCAGCTCATTCTTCTGAACAGGAAGCTCACTTTCATAATAAGTGAGGAGCTCTGTTGATTTCTCATTCGCTGGTGGTTCTGCAGCTCCCCACAGCACTAGAAATGAGATTAACAACTGCCAGGAAAATTTTACTGCAACCTCAATAAGCAAGGCAAGTATGCCCAAAGATGTCTAAGGACCCCTTTGAGGTCTATGGCATTTGAGGTCTATCACAAATTGCAGGAAACTAAAGGTGAGCCAATCTTCTGATCACTTAAGCACCATTCAGTTCCCCTAGAAAAGGCTGAGCAGGGAGATGCAGCTAATTAGCTGATTAGGCTTAGGAGAGCTGATGAACCAGCTGAGGGATAAAAAAAAATGACTCAGGCAGGAAGTGATGAGGAAGGTTCAGCATGCACTGCAATCTCAAGGAAGGGTAATTTCTGTTCCTTTCTAGCCCTGTGGGAAGAGACAAGAAATACTGTAGATGCTATATGCATGAGATTGCAGTCATTTGGGTGATGGGAATATAAATATAGTCACATTAAATTGTCACTTACTGGCCAGCATCTGGGTGGCTTCAGAGGCATCAGAGAATGGGGATAGAGCATGTCCTGTTACAGGTACCTAACTCAATTAGGTGCTGTGGAGAAGAAACTATGTTATTTCGTATCATACATTTTTAAGTTAAGTGATAAGTGTCTGATGTTAGATGATCGGAGTGAAGATAAAAAAAAATACTGCTGACTGCACATAGTACATAGGCTTGGACTCCTGCGAGGATACTCCATCCGAAGTGGCCTGCGTGGGACTTTGGAGGTTTTGAATTTCAAGAGAAATTCTGAGGGATAAATCACAGAGGAGGTCAGGTTGCTAAACTATGGTCAGGAAAGGAACAAGCACTGCTGGGCTTTTATAAGATTAGGGTTTCCCTAGTGGAGTCAGAAGTAGAAGAGTTACTGAAAAAGCTTTTGTTATGGTTCCTCGGCTTAAATAACAGTTTAGTTGTTTTTTCAAACCTAGGAATTATTGGTGTAGTCAGTTGAGCTATATCTACACTTGCAAGATTAAGTTGATTCTGTTAAGTCGACTTAACAGTAGACATAGCAGTCCACACTGGCTTTAAGTCAACTTAAGAAGTCGATTTAAGGCTTAAGTCACTTTCAGAAGTAGTGTTATTAAGTCGACTTAAGGAAGCACTTAAGTTGACTTAATAAAAGCCCAGGGTAGACGCGGCTTTGTGTAGGTCGACTTAAGCATCCTTAAGTCATCCTAAGTTCCCAGTGTAGACACACCCATGGTGATGTTTTGAACGGAGCTGCAGAGCTTTCAAAACACTTAGAAAAACAGTCACTATCTCTTGATAGTCACAGTAAGTGTCTGATATATGTCAAAAAGAGGCAGGTCGTGACAGGAGCCTTCGAAAATCCAAGCCTGAAGGTATTAATTTTCCAACATACTTGCAGTAATTGGAAGGATGAAGGAGCCCTGTTATGTTTATAATTTGCAGGGATACAGACAATGCTGAAGGTAGAAGTGGAGTGAAGGAAACCCAGGATTAAATACTATTCTCTTTCAAGATGTACACCATGCCACATAGTCCTGGAGATAGTTTCCTGTTGACTTTAAAAAAAAAAAAAAATAATAATAACTGACACAGCTATTATTCTCTCACTTTGCACACAGAGTGCCCTTTAACAGGCATCAAGTATTCATTTAATTATCTTACTGATTAAGATTTCATAATATTTTAATAACTCACAAGATAATATTCAATGTAAAATTTAAGAAAAAAGCTCATAGGACATGAAAGCCATACCAAATTGTTCATCCTTTATGAGCTCTTGAAAGCTCAGCAGGAGCAGACCAAGTCAGTATTGGGTTCAAAGACCTCTAAGATTCTCAGGTGCTAACAATTCTGTATATGTCTTCTGAATTGGTTTGGCACCAATGTCTAAGCACAGGACTACAGGATGCTATGCTGCTGAAGGTTGAACTCTTAGCTGTCCTCCTCCTCTTACAAACTTCACAGTAGGTGAGTTCTATTGTTTTGGGATGTTCAGGACTGAATTTAGAGGACCTTTTAGAGTTTAAAAGGAAAGTCTCACATTTACATAGACCAAGTTTACACAACAAACCTGTATTAGTATAAGCACGTTGCTGAAAAGTGAGAAAAATTCATACCCCAGAGAGACGTAGTAATACTGTCTTAATCCTGTGAGTAGACTGGTCTGTGTCAACATAGCTCCTGTTAACATAGCTACCACCTCTTGAAGAGGTGGATGAACTACACTGATGGCATAGAACTCCAACTCCAAGCACCTGCACTTAAAGTGTGACAGCGTTGTATCAGTGAAGCTGTTCTGATGCAGTGTTTTAAGAGTAAAGCCACCCAGCACGTCAATTTAAATTTATTACAAATTCTGTACCCAGAGCTTATTACATTGACATGAAACACAGCAGTGTTCCACAGAATACTAGATTAGTAATTAAAGAAAAATAGTGTTAATTGAAATTGAATACAGAATATAGGTAGGCAAAAATATAATGACCTGAAAATGACATTGTGCTGTTTCTTGCTGCAGCTGGTTTGAGAGTGTGTGGGTATGCGGACTTGTTAAACTGCTACCTTACCTTTTTAGAAGACTCCAGAGAATTAAACACAGTTTTGACCTGATCTGGCAACTCCTCACCTCAGATGTATGTGTGACTCTTAGGATTTGTCTGGGAAGAGTGGGTGACATTTTTCTTGTTGTTTTCCGAATCAGTTAAACAAACCTTAAACATAATCATGTCAACTGGGATCTGCTTTCACCCACTGTTTCAAAGCACAGTATGACGTCCATATTTCATCATTTCAAATTTTTTCCTCTCAGAGAATTTTGTTAGTGGCATGAAAAAGAAAAATTATTTTATTATTATATTTCATTATATTTCATACAGTGCTTCTCACTGATGTCAAAGGAATTCATGCTTCTAAGTCACATAGGCCCAGATCCTCAAAGACAGTGCTGCACCTAGCTGGTGTTGAAATGAATGGGAGTTAGATGCTTAGCCACATGTATATCAAGGCCTTAGGAATTTTGAAAATCCAACCTGCAATGCTGGTTCTCTGTGCCAAACTGGTTACCTGCCCCAAGAAAACAGGCTCTGCACAGGCATTCTGTGGTGGCTGGGGAACAGAATCATGGAAGTTAGAGATATAGAAGACTTATCAGATCCTCCATTGCACTATTTTGCTATAGCAAACTTACTCCCAAAAGCACATTTTCTATTGCTTTACCCAAGCTTATTTTGTAGTGCTAAGCAATGGGCTTTCCACCATGGTTCTACAGAGAAATGGGCATTCTTCAAGTAGCTGGTTAAGGTGGCCATAGAAATATGCCTCTGGACCAGCATTTAGGAGCCTTAATACAGAATCTGTCCTGAGGTCTTCAAACATCAAGATTTCTAGGGTGAGACACGCCATTGGACACATTTCTCTCCTGCAAAAGTAAGTGAAGTCAGCTTATGTTCATTATGTAACATGTTGTGACCACAGCGACTGGAGGGGTCATACTGAGAGTGCTCAATCAATGCAAATTTCAAAAAAGAAAAATAAATAAATAAATAAATAAATACATACATAAATTAAAAAAAATAAAAATAGAGCAGACAATCTACAAAACTAACAGTATTCTTATAATTAGATTTCACCAAGCCAATAACAAAATAGCCTTTATTATAACACCTTTCTGGTTACCAAGAAACCAAAATACAGTTCCCGTTAAGCAATGCAGACAGCTAACCCTATATAGTGATGATTACTTAAAATCTTATTCACCATATAAAAAGTTCTACCAGTCCCAAGAGAATGGACACATTACTCATCAATATATATGTTAGCTCTTACATAAATACATGCTAACAGTAAATTCGTATTAACTAATCTAAGATTTTTTTTTATTTAAAAAAAAGGAAAAAGTGTTACTGTGGTTAAAAGATCATTATATACAGAGATATGAATAAAGAAGGGCTGTCAATTAATCACAGTTAGCTCAAGTGATTAACTCAAAACAATTTAACTCAATTAAAATTGATCATGATTAATTGTAGTTTTAATCACAATATCAATTTAAATTTATTGCAATTATTTTGGATTTTTTTCTACATTTTCAGCTATATTGATATCAATTACAACACAATATGAAGTATACAGTTCTCACTGTATATTCATTTTTATTAAATATATGCTGTCTAAGAAAGAGAAAAGAAATACTATTTTTTCATTTTACCTTGTACAACTATTGTAGTGCAATCTCTTTATCATGAAAGTGCAAATTACAAATGTAAACTTTTTTTGTTACTCAAAACAAAATAATGTAAAACTTTAGAGCCTGCAAGTCCACTCAGTCTTACTTCTTCAGCCAATTGCTAAGAGAAAACAAGTTTGTTTACATTTATGGAAGATAATTTGTTTTTCATCTGAAAATGAGAACAGGAATTTGTATGGCACTTTCGTAGCCATGGTTGCAATACAGTTACATGCCAGATATGCTAAACATTTGTATATTCCTTCTTGCTTCAGACACCATTCCACAGGACATGCTTGAATGAAGAATAGGTAACTCATATTGTTGCTTTCAAGTAAATCCCTATTTCCTAGGCACATATCACAATTATGCACACACTGCATTCATTAACACAAGGCAATTAACCAGTCAAGCAGTTCACAGATAGTTTTTACGATGTGGAATCACAAATTTCAAAGAGAAATGAAGACAATAATTTTATTACACTACCAGTTCTATCTAAAAGTTATTCCTTTTTGATCTCTGAGTTAATAAGATATATGAAGGAAACATTGCATACAGGAACAGAAGTTGGCAGCTACAAGCTAATTAGATCATTGTTATACTTCTAACAAGCTATAGGTAAACAGAGACATATACAATTAGTATCTACTTCTGTTTTTCTATCATACAGTTCTACTCAAAGACTCTGTTTAATTTTGAGAAGTATCTACAAGAAATGCTCCCGTTTACCATTCCAGTACTTTTCTAATATGTCCTTAAAGGCTGACTTTCCATTTACATGCTCTGCTGGTTATCAACCTTCACTGGCTCAGTGTCACACATGTTCTCTGTTCTAACATGATCCAGGACAGCAGAGGGAATCATCTTCTTCTTTAAATAGCTCCATAAGTCCTCAACTTAAAGGTATAAGTCCAATAATGGTTCTGGCAATTGTTAGGCAAATGTTGCTATTCATTGTTTTATGTTTTGACTTTTTTGACTTTACTGATGGACCACTTTTTTCTCTATTGTGAACTTGGCAAACTTGGAACAGCCTCTGACTTTAGCACCTACTGCCAGCATCAACCAATTTATGACTTCATCTCTGTCTTTTGAGTCCTATCAGTAACAAGATGTAATTAAGAATTTTCACATGGTGAACTAGAAGCCATATTTTTGCTAGTTTAAACTAGTGCCTGAATTGTATTTCTAGTGCCACAGAATACTGTGAGCATATATGATAGGTACCATTGTAATGTGAAGAGGAAATCCTGCTTATGACATTAGGGCCACCTTGAATAGCAGAGGAGGTGTACCCCCCAATATTCCTCATATTCAAGGATGAAATGACAGTTTCATAGAATCATAGGGTTGGAAGGGACCTCGCGAAGTCATCTAGTCCAACCCCCTGCTAAAAAGCAAGACCACTCCCACTTTTCACCCCAGCCAGGGTTTTGTCTAACTGGACCTTAAAAACCTCCAAGGATTGAGATTCTACCACCTCCCTAGATAGCCCATTCCAATGCTTCACCTCCCTCCTAGTGAGAAAGCTTTTCCTAATATCCACCCTTGACCTCCCCAGCTGTAATTTGAAACCATTGCTCCTTGTTCTGTCCTCTGCTACCATCGAGAACAACCTAGCTCCCCCCTCTTTGGAGCAACCCTTCAAGTAGCTGAAGGTTGCTATCAAATCTCCCCTAAGTCTTCTCTTCTGTAGACTAAATCAGCCTAGTTCCTTCAGTCTCTCCTTATAAGTCATGTTCCCCAGCCCCCTAATCATTTTTGTTGCCCTCCGCTGGACTCTTTCTAATTTGTCCACATCCTTTCTGTAGTGGGGAGCCCAAAACTGGACACAGTATACCAGATGCGGCCTGACCAGTGTCGAATAGAGGGGAATTATCACATCCCTCGATCTGCTGGCAATACTCCTACTGATGCAGCCTAATATGCCATTGGCCTTTTTGGCAACAAGGGCACACTGTCGGCTCATATTCATCTTCCCGTCCACCATAACTCCCAGGTCCTTTTCTACAGCACTGCTACTTAGCAGCCTGTAGCAGTTCATGGGATTTTTTCGTCCTAAGTGCAGGACTTTGCACTTGTCTTTGTTGAACCTCATGAGGTTTCTTTCGGCCCAGTGTTCCAATTTGTCCAAGTCTCCCTGGATCCTGTCCCTACCCTCCAGAGTATTTACCATTCCCCCCCAACTTGGTGTCATCTGCAAACTTACTAGGCACGCAGTCTATTCCATCAGCAAGATCATTAATGAAGATGTTGACTAGAACCGGCCCCAGGACTGACCCCTGGGGCACTCCACTCGTTACCGGTTGCCAACCAGACATCGAGCCATTGATTCCTACCCGCTGAGCCCGTTGATCTAACCAGTTTTCGATCCACCTTACAGTCCACTCATCCAACCCATACTTCCTTAACTTGCCGACGAGAATGCTGTGGGAAACCGTATAAAAAGCCTTGCTAAAGTCAAGGTATACCATGTCAACGGCTCTTCCCTCATCCACAAATCCAGTCATCTCATCATAGAAGGCAATCAGGTTGGTCAGGCACGATTTGCCCTTGGTGAATCCATGTTGGCTGTTCCTGATCACTCTATTTTCCTCCAAGTGTTTCAGGATGGATTCTTTGAGGACCTGCTCCATGATTTTCCCAGGGATTGAGGTGAGGCTGACTGGTCTGTAGTTCCCCGGATCCTCCTTTTTCCCTTTCTTAAAGATAGGTACTATATTTGCCTTTTTCCAATCCTCTGGGACCTCCCCCGTTCACCACGAGTTCTCAAAGATAATGGCCAGCAGCTCTGCAATCAATTCCGCCAACTCCCTCAGCACCCTCGGATGCAATTCATTGGCCCCATGGACTTGTGCACATCCAATTTCTTTAAGTGTTCCCTAACCTGACTTTCAATCACCGAGGGCCGCTCTTTTCTCCATTCCACATTACCCTGTGTAGTAGCCTGGGAGCTGGCCCTCCCTGTGAAGACTGAAGTAAAAAAAGCATTGAGTACTTCAGCCTTTTCTGCATCATCCTCCACGAGGATACCTGCCCCATTCGGTAAGGGACGTACACCACCCCTGATCCTTTTCTTGTTTCTGACATACTTATAGAACCCCTTTCTGTTATCCTTCACATCTCTTGCTAGCTGCAACTCCAATTGTCCTTTGGCCTTTCTGATTTTATCCCTGCAGTCCCGAGCAATATCTTTATACACCTCCCTTGTCATCTGTCCAAGCTCCCACTTCTTGTAAGCTTCCCTTTTATGTTTCAGCTCCCCACAGAATTCCCTGCTAAGCCACGCTGGTCACCGTCCACATTTGCTGTTCTTTCTGCACATCGGAATGTTATCTTCCTGTGCCGTTAACAGGGTTTCTTTAAAATACAGCCAGCTGTCTTGGACACCCTGTCCCTGTTTGTTTGTCACATTGTGATTGATCGGGCAGACATTAATGCAGATCTAGACAAGCTTTTTCCTTTTTTCCTGAAATGAGAAAATCATGTAATGTACTTGACTTTCCACCTATAATTTTATACCTCACTGGTTTAATCTTATGAAAACAGGCATCTAATTGTTTCACTGCTGCACAGTCTCCTTGAGCTTGGGATTTGTTATTCATTCTGTTATATTATCTGGATTAGTGACAATTTACTGTTTGACTATTTGGATCATGAAACCTCTAATCTGCAGTAATGTTCAATATAACTTTATAACAGGTTGCTTTGTTATGCTTTTTCTTCCCAGTAGCTATCATGAATAATATGGAGGTGCTGGCCACAACTCCATAGTTAAGATTTCATTCAGTTTTGCCATTAGCAGGGATTCAAGTTCTTTATTTTATATGGTGGGAAAAAGGCATATTCTCCCTGAGTGACAGTAGCTGGGCCAACAGAAGTCTACACCAGGGGTTAGCATTGCATAGCTACTGCACACAGAGATGTGGATTTTTTACACAACCCACTGTTGTAGTAATGTTGACCTAAATGTTAAGTGTAGATTAGGCTTTTTTTCTATTTCTCTGTCATAGTACAGTGATTTATTTTTGGTTTTTCATTGTATGTTTTATCCTAATCTCTTCTTTCACTCTTTTGTGCATGGCTGACATGTGTTTTCCATATCTCATGATGGTGAGAATTTGCTAATGAAAATACTGTGGTTTGAAACATATAGTAATCTGACTTGTTTTGCTTTCTGATATTTAACCCCCTTGTTCAGTTTACTGGTATTTTAGATTAACATTCTGAATAGCTGCTCAGAGGTAATGTTAGGGTCTGGAAGTTGCAGAATCCCTAGATTTCTGGTGATATGTAGTCTGTGCAAGATGCCCAGCTCAGAGACAAGAATAAGGACCTAAGGCAATCAAACAATAATGTCATGAGATAGTGCAGTAGCATTTCCAGATTACAATGTTTTGGGGTTTGTGCATTTATTTGGTTGATGAAAATTGAAATTTTCTGTGGAAGGCTCATCACAGTAAATTTCATTTTGTCAAAAACCCCATTGCCAATCAAATTTCCAGCTTTACTAGAATTGTGTACTTTTAAGTTTTAACCTCAAAAGAGAATATTTCAGAGACCGTGTGAAACCAGGGAATTATTAAAAAAAAACTCCAAAGAGAATTTTAATCAGATTTTGCTAGTGCAGCCTGAGCCAAATGTAGCAAAACATCTGCTACCCCCAACTGATAGCTCTGTACTTTGCTTCTTGTTGCCTGCACACTACTTTCAGACGTTAGGTCCACAGCTAAAATAAGTAGGAAGTAGTGCTTCTAATACAGATTCTCTTTAGGAGTTGGTAAAGAAAATATCCCTGAATAGTGTTCTTACAGTATATTCTCCAATGCACAAGGATGCTCTGAAGAAACCAAGCTTAATATAATGCTGGTTGTATGTCTTTCCTCTCTGAGTAAACAGCTAAGAACTTTCCCTTCTCACAGGCTGTGGCTCTTCTGTACTCCTTTTCAAATATTACATGGACCATTAACATTAATTGAAGTTTTATGCTATAGGTTGAGCCAAATAAATTGACAATATTCCTTTTTTCACGCTCTCAGATGTTTTACGTAAGCTGTCCTCTACTTCAGCCTGTTGACTTCCAGAAATCTCGGTTGTGTATCTTGTTTGAGTCTGAACAATCATTTTAGACGTTAGTAGATTCAAACTGGTGGAAATGTGAACTCCTCTTTGATCTGCAATAGGCAGTGCATTCTGTGAGAAAGTATATGGCCTAGTGGTTAGAATTTCAGGCTAAGTCTACACTGATGGCAACAAATTTGTATTTGGCAGTTCAATCTTCCAGTCAGTCAAGCCCTGCTTAGTTGATCTGGAGTTAGATTTAGTAACTCCAGCCCCATAAGAAGAGTAGTACTGAGTCAAAGGGACAGCATTTCCCTTTGACTCAGCGAGTGGAGACAGGGAGGTAAATAAAAGTTAGACAGTTGAAGGGAGATACACAAGTTATTTTACGTAACTTGCATATCTGCCTTTGACCACCTGAAAACAGCAGCAAGTGTAGACAAGGCCTTTGTTTAGGACTTGGTAGACCCAGGTTCAGTTAATTGAGGATTAGTGTTTGACTTTCTAGAAATCACCTCCACTTCAGCAAAACAGGAATATACTATTTCCCTGTCTCAAGAGAGTGTGGTAACAATACATCTCTGAAAGAGCTTGAGGCACCAAGCCGGGAGCCACATATGTCATAGTCTTTCAGAGACATCACAATATTGCACAGACATATCATACCCAGCTACCTACCTATAGAAATATATACAAATATTTTCATATTCAAAAGTAGCGTGTATTGAAATGCCATTATGTTGGATTGCAGCCCATTCACAGTAAAATATTATAAACCCCAGCACTTGGCATTGTAGGAAGGTTTGATTTTCTGAAAAGTTTGATTTACAGGAAAAACAAAAAAAACCCTTTTGTTACTTACATTTTCACTGTTAACTGGTAGGTAAGCCTGCACCTAAAAAGGAGATATTTTTGTTACTCATAAGTTGGCCCATAATGCAGTTGCATTTATGCACATCATAATGAATCCATTCCTCAGGTGAGCTATTGAATTATACTGCTGAGTAGTGATCATGAAAATTGAAGTGAGTGCAACATATCTGCAGGAGCCCTGAGATTAACTGTACCTCTGCTCAGACCTCAACCTAAATAAAACTCTGCGTGAACAGGCACCAAAAAATTAAATGCTGTTTGGTAATACTAGACAATACATACTGCATTATTGTCATAGCAGACATATAGCCTTGTTTTTATAAAGAAACTTACAGTAAATATGTAAAAGCTATAGTGTTTTGCATGTTCTTCAGTTCTAGCAAAGAAAATAATACAAAAATGCTTTTAAAGTCTGATCTCTTTTCTATATTTACCAACTGAAATTTTTAAAGGAATTAAAACAAACAAAATTGGGAATTCACATTAATCATCACCTATTTACTGCCAGATATTTGCATGATACTTTATAAACTTTTAGAAAGCACCATTGACTGAAATGGATCACTGATCAAGGTGTGAGAGAATTTTAGGGCATGATTCACCACTTCTTTTGTATCTTCTGTAGTCATGTATTCCCACCAAGTTGGGTGTAAATAAAATTCTTCATTCACTGACACCAGTGCTAGAATTTTACACCACTTTGTGTAGGTGTAAATGCCTACATGGAGGAGCAAGGCAGTGGCCTTTGGAGGAAGTTAGTTGTAGACACTGGGCCTATGGCAAAACTTTTCTATAACCACGGCCCAGTGAACTCCACAACTCTGTGGCCATTAAGTTTTGTCCTCTTTTTGTTACAGAATCCAAGCTTTCATTTAAAAAGACATGTATGTTTCAAGCCTTTACAGTTGTGTACAAAGGACATGGGAACATGAAACCTGGGTAACTCATGCAATCTTGAAAAGTTCCAAAGGGGTAGCCATGTTAGTCTAGTTTAGCAAAACAAACAAGAAGTCTAGTGGCACTATTTGTTAGCCTTTAAAAGTCTTATTTTCCCAAGTCTGCAGACAGCCCTTCACTAACAGCTCTCAGAGGTGTGAACTGCCTTTTCTCCTCAAGGAACATTTTAAGCCTGAAAACTAAATATGACTGAATAAATGTGAACATTAATTCTTTTGCTGCTGATTACTTTAGCAGAAACTTCCAGTTTATGCATGCCCCATTCAGAACTGTCAAAGCCTCTGGCTTTATTATTTTAAAGAACTTCTGCAATTTTGGAGCCACGTGTTAATAAACAAATTGCTTTTTTAATTGAAATCAAGCTGCTGAGAATTTTCAGTCAGGATCACCAACATGCTGCAGAATCAATTAATTTCGCCACAGGATTGGGGACTGCTATGTCATAACCTCTACAATGCCATCACCATAATCATATAATCACTCATCTTTCTCCCTCAACAACCCCTGATTTCTAAATTCTCTCACACAAAGATGAGGATAAGCAAATTAAAGCCCACTGTATTATTCCTGGTTTATTTCCAGGGCTGTTATTCAACCAAAACAAAGCATCTGGCTGTAATTCCCTTATACAGGTTAGTAGTCTGTAGAAAAAAGACAACAAACTGAATAGGGTATTAGAACTAAGGGTTAATTTGAACTAGTTAGTTCGAATTAACCAATGTGGCCATGTTAGTTCGAACTAATTTCAATGGGGATCGCTAGTTCGAACTAAGCAAGTGCCATTAATGGCACTTGCTTAGTTCAAACTCATTTTTTCTAGTTCGAATTAAGTTAATAACTAACTAATTTGAACCAGCTAATTCGAACAAATTTTAGTAAGTGTAGACATAGTGCAGATGTCCCTGTCTTGGTTTCTGCTTAGCACAACCTGATGATGACAGAACTGTAACTCCTTTTAAGGGGCTTAAGGCAATTGGGCTCCCCTGTATGTGACAGCCTCAGCTCTGGGAGACAGTCCCTGCAGAAGTCTGTGAAACCTGTATGAGTTTTAACCTTTACCCTCCCAGACTGCTGTCTGGCTAAGTGGAACATTTTGCCAGGTATGGCATAGTGGAAAGGGTGAGTTAGCAGCTCTGTCTTGTGGCCTGGGCACTTGACTCAGGAGCACATTAGTAGAACTGGGATCCAGAAGCTGAGCGGGGAGGTACTTTTCGCGTGTCATAAAAGTGGGACTGGTGATTTTTTTGTTCACAGAATTATCACTATGACTTTCTAGTTTAAATGTTTTTCTGATGCAGAAAGTGGAAAAAAAAAATTCTTTATTGTCAGCACAGGCATCTTCCCTCTTTTGATTTTCCACTTTTGTGCACAGTTAAGCCATCTTTTTTACGTCTCTCCTCTTTTCCACTTCCTAGCAGCAAATGAGTGTATCGTGCTTTTGAAAGATACTTTTCAAGGCTATTTGCCAGAAATTGGGTATCAATTTAAAGATTTCAGCACAAAATTTAGAAATCTTAACTGACTTCTGAGATCAAGGAAACAATGCTTTTTTTCATTTACATATTATATCTATAATCCTGATATTGCAGTTAGCCGTCTACAGGGGCATAGTGGTCTGTCCACACAGTCTAAGACATGATGAGGATCTTTGTGATATTTCTCATTACTTATACTAATACTTTTGTAAACTAGACAAGTTTCTGAATGCTAATAATAGATATTAGAATGTGCAAAAGACACTGAAAAGGTGGTATTGTCAGATGGGGAAACTAGAATGGCATGTCCCTTTAAGGTTGGCATATTCATAAAATATGAGAACTTCAGTGTAGGATCTTTACAGAGAATTGTGAAGTAAGCTTCTGGACTTCTGCCAAAGACAGGGTGTTAAATCAATTCCCCTGAGTTACTTCGCATAAGACATTAGAGATAGGTACAGGTATTCTTGAACATATGGTTTCACATACTATAATCAGAACACAACGATGAATGCAAACATAACATTGATATGGAGAGGTGAAAATGTTGAGTGAGAGATTTATGCCAGTACATTTAACTCAGGGAACAAAAAGAAAATGTGCTATGTAGTTTCTTGCTGTAGAGATCTTTAATCCTGTTACTCCAGTTCAGGGCATCCGGGCCTCTTTAGAAGCAGCAGGTTGCAGTACACTAAAAAGAGCATCTGTGATGACCTGTAATCCTTTGATTTTATAAACAGAGGCCTAGGGCTGCAAGTGGCTTCATGCTGGTAGACCTCAGCTACCTCATGGAGCCCCAATGAAGTCAACAAAAGACTCTTGAGAGACTAGGACAACACTGGTAGAGCATCTCCTCTCTGATGCAAGTTGAAGGACTCAGTAACTTTTGGGTCATCTACCACATTCTCATTTCCAATAAAATTGCGCTCTTCATGGCCTCCTTGAGGATACCCCTCCTCAAATCTTAGGCCTCTGGTTATCACCTTTCTCAGGGCAGGAACTCACACACTTTTCCCTCCAGACCAGGGCTTTAGGATAAAATTACCTTTTTAGTTCACCATGCTTAATCCAGCACCTTTAGCCTAGCACCTGTAATTTTGCTCTCTCCCAGGGGCTATGAGAGAGTTTACCAATAACCAACCAGCTTTCACAGAGCACAGTAGATTTATTTAGGATGAAAACATTACAGAGAAAACATCATATGATGAACAATCTATACCCATTCTAAACGTAGTATGTGGAGACCACTGCAGATTTCAAAAGTCCTTCAAACCATTGCAGCAAGGTTTTGCCCTCTTGGTTACAGCCTCATGTCAATCTGTGGATCAAGTGAAGATGGTTAAGTCAAAAGCATACCGCCCCTTATACCATTCTTCATCCTTGGTTTGCTTCTGAATCCAGTCAAAAATATTATATGCAGCTCCTCATAGAGAGTATTCCTATCTAGAGATCCGCATTGATTATCCCATCTGTGATTTCAGTTTTTGCAGTAAACTCTGTAACTCTCCTGCATGAAGCCAGATTACAATCCCTAGAGCACAAAGATACACAACTTTATAACGTTTGCATAAACATCTGCAAGTATTTCTTTTTCCCAACCTTTCCCCCAGCTTTAATCCTAATAGCAAGAAACCTACGGATAAGTAAGTTTCCACTACCTATTGAATGGATAGTCAATTTCTTTCTGCTCTGAGATACCTGAATTTATTACTAAACTGATCATACTAAGTTTACACCGAGAAAGAAAATCCTATGAAATCTTCATGCTTCAGAATTTGTTTTAGATACTAATGTTTCATGAAAAAGCTCTTTACTTAAAATATTAATTCTAGTCCTATAAACTTCCTCATTAAGCATTGTAGCTGAAATAGAAAATCTTTAAACTCTGAGTTTTAGTGTCTATAACAAAAATAATTTAAAGCCAACTTCATTTCTTCACTGTTCGTTAGTAAGGCTTTTAATAATCTACAAAATAAAACAGATTTTAAAATAGACTCCAGGTATTATAGCCAAGCACAGCAACATTATTCATTCCTAAAATGTATTTTGTGCAGAAAAGGTATCCTTTTCACAATAGCATAGGTTTGCAAATATATTGGAAAAGATAGATCTCTTATGCAAGAACACAGGTTATGATTATTAAAGTTTTCTCGTTTCTCTTTAGCACTCAATCCACAGAGGATTGGAAAAGAGCAAATATAGTACCCATATACAAAAATGGAAATAAGGACAACCCAGGGAATTATAGACCAGTCAGTTTAATCCTGTATCAGGAAAAATAATGGAGCAAATAATTAAGGGATCAATTAACAAACATCTAGAAGAGAATAAGGTGTTAAGTGATACTCATCATGGATTTGTCAAGAACAAATCATGTCAAACCAACCTGATAACTTTCTGTGACAGGTAACGAGCTTTGTGGATAGAGGGGAAGCAGTAGATGTGTTATATCTAGACTTTAGTAAAGCTTTTGATACAGTTTCACATCACCTTCTCATTAACAAACTAGGGAGGTGCAACCTGGATTGAACTACTATAAGGTGGGTGCAAAACTGGTTATATAACCTCTCCTAGAAAGTAGTTATCAATGTTTCACAGTCAGGCTGGAAGGGCATAATGAAAGGGGGACCACAGGGATCTGTTCTGGGTCCAGTTCTGTTCAATATTTTCATTAATGATTTAGATGATGGCATAGAGAACACACTTATAAAGTTTGCTGATGATACCAAGCTGGGAGAGGTCGCAAGTGCTTTGAGGATAGGACCACAATTCAGATGATTTGGAAAACAGGTGAAATGGTCTGAAGTTCATGAAATTCAGTAAAGACAAGTGCAAAGTACTCTACTTAAGAAAGAACAATCCATTGCACACATACAAAATGGGCAATGACTGCCTAGGAAGGAATACTGCGGAAAGGAATCTGTGTGTCATAGTGGACCACAAGCTAAATATGAGTCAACAGTGTCACACTGTTGCAAAAAAACCCATACACCATTCTGGGATATATTAACAGAAATATTGTAAGTAAGGCTTGAGAAGTAATTCTTCCACTCTACTCCACCCCGATTAGGCCACAACTGGAGGATTGTGTCCAGTTCTGGGCACCTCGTTTCAGGAAAGATGTGGATAAACTGGAGGAAGTCCAGAGAAGAGCAAAACACATGATTAAAGGTCTGGAACACTTGACTTATGAGTGAAGATTGAAAGAGCTGGGTTTGTTTAGTATGGAAAAGAAGAGACCGAGAGGGAAGTTAACTGTTTTCAAGTACCTAAAAGGCTGTCACAATGAGGAGGGAGAAAAATTGTTCTATTAAAAAATTGTGCTATTAACCACCAATGATAGGACAAGAAGCAATGGGCTTAAAATATGGCAAGGGAGGTTTAGGTTGGACATTAGGAAAAAAATTCCTGTCAGGGTGATAAACCACCGGAATAAGTTGCCTAGGCAGGTTGTGGAATCTTCATCATTGGAAGTTTTTAAGAGCAGTTTAGACAAGCACCTGTCAGGGATGGCTACCTGGTCCTGCCCTGAGTTCAGGGGACTGGACTCGATGACCTCTCATGTTCCCTTCCAGTTTCTATGATTCTATGAAGAGAACAATGTTTTGCACGTAAATCTGATCCTACTAGAATTTATGCACATGTGTAAATTTAGAGTAAATACTATACAATTCTGCTGCTTTCATCCTTTTCAAATGCAGATCTTCAACTATTGTAAATCAACATCATTCCAGTAATGGAACTACACTGATTAATACTGGGTGAAGAAATAACTGGCCCTACAGTTTCAAATAGACCTTTCTCCTAAGGGCTTTCTCATGGTGACCATCTTGTTAAGCATGGAGGACAAAAAGTGGCTACTTTACATTAAAAAAAAAGCAAGCTTCAGAATTAATCCCTTGCTTGAATCTCACAGTCTGCAGCTGCTTCCCTTTTGATGTGATAGAAAATCAAACTATTCTGGATACCCACAAGAAGTGGTCAAAACAGGCAAGTTGGCTAAAGCTGAGTTGAGCAATGTCTATAAACTAGAGAGCAATTGTGAGTACATATGGGTTAATTTTTAGTTTCAAGTCAACACCTGACAAACTAAGATTTCTTTATAGTTGTAGGTGAAAACTATACAATTTTATTTTCTGAATTACAAGAAGGAATTCCTTGGCTCTCAGTGGCAACAGGCTTTCCCATATGTATTCCTGCTCAAAAAAATATATACTTCTAATAAAATAATCTAATGGGAAAATGTATGTCTAAAATAAATTGTTTTAGATATTTCTTTTTCTTAATTTCTAAACTGTGGTCTTGAATCTCATTCACACTAAAGCCCTTTACACTTTAATGGGGCCTGAAAGTGAATATAAATACAGGAGACTGAACTAGATGACCTCTTGAGGTCTCTTCCAAGCCAACAATACTATGATTCTGTGATAAGTGTGGTTTACACTTAGTTCATGGGCCCTTTACATTACCAGGCCATGTGCCTTAAAGTAAATGAGAATCAGATGGTATAAGCCTATGAGTTGTATAACATGTGGGCCCTGAAATAACAGGAATTTTGTTTTTAGTTCAGTTCTCGATATCCGTGTGGAAATCCAAAGCAATCAGCATGGGGGCAGGTTACAATTATGTGTATCTCACTGCAGGACTGGGCCTGTTTCTGGAACTTGAACCCAGATTTATCTTAAATAATGTATACTCCAATTCTGCAAACACTTCTGAACATGCTTAACATTAATCACATGATTAATCATATTGATTTCGATGGAAGTACTTGTGTTTTAAGTTAAGCACATGTGCAAGTATTTGCAAGGATAAGGGCATAAATGGCAGGAGCATCCTCGTAAGATGCTGTTTGTTTCTTTTAGTTTTTAAGTTTCTGTGTCTTTCTCCATTTCTTCAGAGATTTGCAACATATTTGTGGCAGGGAAGAATCAAATCCCATTTGTTTCATCCTTGCTACTAGCAAAGACTTTCTTCTTCTGGTTCTTTTGTTATTGCATTCAGACCTTTTCCTCCTTGCCACATTTTTCCTTCCTCAGTCTCTTTCACTGTGCAATTTTTCCTTTCTCGATCTTCTAGTCCCTCAGCTGTTTCAGTTTCTCAACCTTATGAGGCAACCCTTTATTCGAAGTCACAAAATCTTTCTGCCATCTTATATGTTTTCTGTTACTTGTACAGTAAACGTATCAGTGCTAGTAATGATGAAAGCCTGCATCATTTGAGTGTGTTTTCAAGGATAAACTTGAAGGTTGAGGGAGCAAGACTTTATTTGATTTTAAACTGTAGTAAGATCTTCAATGACTCAAACCCTTTGCTTTCTGGGGCAAACTGATGGGAATCATGACCCACCAGTTCGGACAATGTTCTATAACAAACTGTAGTCTCAGGCTCATGCACATTCCTCATTTCATTTTTGACATTTTAATGGAGGCTCCGAGTTTTATTTATTTATTTATTTTTACTGTTTCCCAAAGGAGTCTCATGTAATATAGTAGTTTTTAATATTTACTGATATATGTACTTGCAGAAGTTTTCTGAACCTGAAAAATATGAACTTTTAAAGACTTTTTTCCCCACTTTATTCATTGAAAATAATTACTGACTACTAATCTGTATTCCAGCCTTATTCTTGCCACTTATACGGGACTGAATAGGATTTTTTCCCTGATGACAATTTTGGGAGGAGTAATAAGAATAGGATTGAAATCAGGAGGAGGACCTGCTAATCTTGGCTCTGTCATTTATTTTCTCTGTTGTCCTGGGTAAATAACTTCTGCCTCAGTCTATCCCTATATAAAATAGGGATAATGCCTACCTATTTCACAGAGAGGTGAGGGTGATTTGCCCTAATTTAGGATCCCATTGTTCTATGGAAGACTAGGCAGATGGAAAGAATTATGTAAATAATACATATTATTTAGGGTCACACTCTATCTTTTATGTATTCAGAAGTAGAAAGGTTAAAATCCTCAGTTACTCCTGCCATAAATAACAGCTTTCATTTGTAGTTCTCCTTCCTATTGAGTCTCTTATCACTTTTCAGCTGTCATCTGAAAATATTTCCTTTATCCCTTCCTTATACATTTTAATCTCTCTTCTTCTGCTATTTTTTATCTTCCAACTATGCAATTGTGTTATTAAACTATAAAGTATTTGAGACACAGCATATATGAAAAACTAAAAAGAGAAGGTTTGGTACTACATGATCTTTAAGTGTAATAAAAGAGTCCATAATTATTTATTAGTTATATTACACCAGTGCCTAGAAGCTTCTAGTGATGCTAAGAATTCAAGAGCTAAGGAAACTATGATATAATTTGAAGGACCTGCTATAAATTTTCTTCCTTCTTAGCTACTTATAAGGGTAAATGTCCTTACCCCATGAAACCAACTGCCTTTGGAAATGTCATACTTGTCAGGTTGCATTTCCATTTCCTATGCTTGTCACATGCATGCCGTTATGCTTCTCCTTCTGTGCTTCTTCTGTGTTTCCATACTGCATCACTAAACCAAGCACAGATTTAGTTCTGTTGTGGGTTATAGCTTCAGATTTATTTAGGGTCTCTGATTTAAATACATCAGTTCATGAGTCCCAGTCCAAACTACTATTTATATTGGTATGTAAAAACATAGTTCTTGTAATCAGACATAATGATTGAACAAATGTGAAATCTTCTGCAAGGTAAGCATCTCAAAATAAATCAGAAATTGCCCAGTCTGTTCCTGGACTCACACATTCATTTATCTAGCTAAGTTTCTCATTTGGTTTTGGAATGATTAATGGCTTTAGTTGCTGTGCTACAAAAGAAAACATTAGATATAGTAATTTTTTACTCCTGGCATCAGGCCTGGCATGATGATATGCTTATATACATTTAAGAAGTCTATAGGATCTGGATACCTAGAGAAATTATTAATGATTTTGGCTGGAGGTCATCACCAACTAATGTTCCTTCAGCATTCTATATGCAACAAATTCATGGTGGAAGTCCAAACAGATGTGCACAGTGTCTAATCCTTCACTTTAGAAGAAATAGGAGCTTTAGGATTGATGTCAAGCCCATAAACAATGCCTTCCACCAAAATTGGCACCCTTAATAGTCTCCTCAAGAAATAGGCCAAGGACTGAATAGCTATGGAAAATGAGCTACCATCTCCCTGAACAGATGGTCTATCCAGAAACAGAATGGACCTTACATGGAAAGCTGCTCGACTGCACCTGTTATGTGGCTTTCAAGTACTATTTTCTTTCTGATAACCTTTAAAGCAGGCTACGCCAATTCACTCTGGTACAAAAGTTTGGCACACAGAGATTTTGGAACGGTGGTGTGATAATGTTGCTAAGTACCACACTGTACAGACACCAATTTGCTGCTAAAGGAGCTAACTGATGCCCACAATTCAAGAAAGATGTTGATAAAATGGAGAGGGTTTAGAGAAAGGAAACACGAATGATTAAAGGACTAGAAAAATACTTTATAGTAATAAACTAAATACACTGAGCTCCTTGACTATGTCTACACTTACTAAAATTAGTTCGAATTAGTTAGTTTGAATTAACTTAATTCAAACTAGAAAAAATTAGTTCAAACTAAGCAAGTGCCATTCATGACACTTGCTTAGTTCGAATTAGCAATCTCCATTGATTTCAATGGGCTGGGTAGTTCGAACTAAAATTAGTTCGAACTAACATGGCATCATTGGTTAATTCTAACTAACTAGCTCGAATTAACCCTTACTTCTAATACCCTATTCGAAGTTATTAGTTTGAATTAAGGAAGCTCTTAATTCGAACTAATTAAAGCCTAGTGTAGCCATGGCTTTAGTTAGTTCGAATTAAGCTTCCTTAATATGAACCGAGTTGCCAATATAGACATAGCCCTCGTGTCTAACAAAGAGAGGGTTAAGGCATAATTTGATTACAGTCTACAATCACCTATATTGGGAACATTTGTTTAATATGGGTTTTTCTATCTAGCAGAAGAAGGTATAATATGATCCAATGGGTCGAAATTGAAACTAGACAAATTCAGATCGGAAACAAGCCATAGGTTTTTAACAGTGAGTAATTAATCATTGAAACAATTTACCAATGGTCATGATGACTACTCAATCACTGGTAATTTTGAGATAATTTTTTCTAAAAGATATGTTCTAGTATTTGTTTGCAGGAAATTCTATGGCCTGTACTATCCAGGAGATCAGATAGAGTATCACCATGCTCCTTTCAGTTCTTAGAATCTGGAACTGCTGGGTCCCATGTGATTCTAAGCCCATTGGGTCTGGATAGAGTTTAGTCATTCTTTTGAGCTCCAAAACTCGAACACTTTATCTAAGCCCTTTTTGGGGATATCTACAGTCCATCTACCCTGGGGTCCAAGACTAGTGGCTCAGACTTCCTAACCCTCACAGTCATTAACACACACTCTCTTGGGGTGCGTCTACACTTACAAGTTAGGTCAATTTAAGGAGGCTTAAGTCGACCTAACTTACTCCACATCCACACTGGGCTTTCCTTAAGTCGACTTAAGCTGTTCCTTAAGTCGACTTAAGGGAAAGTTAAGTCGACTTCTTAACACCTCAATTTACATCGACTTACTGCTTAAGTCGACCTTATTAGGTCAACTTAAGCCAGTGTGGAGGGGAATTAGTGTCTAAGTTGACTTAAAGTGTTAAGGCTCTATACCTTTGTACCCCTCTAAAAATAAACTAGATTATCTCATTCTTCTTTACTCTAATATGGGTTCTGACCACAGAAATTGTTGGGATACCTCTATATCATTGATTAATTGGTTCATGTGTATAATTGACATATTTTCCCTACTAGAATGTTCCTCATCACCTTTCCCCTTTTCTTGTTTATGAATTTTGTGGTTTTGACAAAACATCAAAGGTCTCACCTAGAGTTGTTATTCACCTGTTCTATATATCATGATCCAAAATAGCTTATCTGGGGTTTTTCATCAAAGGCTGTGGAACAAGAGACCCACTCTGTCTGATATATTTAACCTCAAAACTACTCCTACTATAGCCTATTGCAAAGCGATTACATACAGACAAATTGTCATTTCTTACAACAAGGCCTGTAGGTTCATTGTATTTCAGCTACTAATACAAAAGTCATGCTAACTTATCTACTTATGCTAAATACACTACAATAAAACCAAGATTTCTTGAATTGATAAAGAAAGATATACATGTATGGAATAAGGTATAAAGTAATATACACATGCAAGCTAAGTATAGGTATAGTCAAAGGCTACACTGGTAAAAGGAACCAAGTATTCAGATACAAGACATTCTAAGGACTTTTATCTTAGGACTTAAAGGCATAAGGTAAATATTCCAAATCAGGAACTTAGTCCTGAATGCACGAAAGGAGTTAGGTCTTGACATGGCAAGTGCTCACCTTAGGTGTGGCAGTTCTCTATTCAAATCCCTTCTTCCCCTCAAGTTGTGGAAATAAAGAGGGAGGACTTGACTTAGGGCTCTCAACTACCTCTAGTGACCAGGGCTAAAAGCTATGAGAATGGCATCATAGTCAATCTCCTTCCACTCCATCCCCAAGCTGATGTGTAAACTCGCCTGAAGGAGCCTATGCAATAGGCAGCCTCTGAGCAAGCCTACCAGCTTGGTCCTTCACATCTTCCCTTGATTTTTGAATTGCAGTGGGAGTTAGATGAGAGATAGGGATGCAGAAAGAGACATTTAGAAGCCTAGGGAACTTTTAATATAAAAAGTTAGATGCTGAGTTCTATGCATTACAGTGGCTTCAAAAATGGTATTATTATCTTTGTGCATTCGGTCCCTAATTATTGATTATACTACTACCTTTATCATTTATACAGCCATATTAGCCCTTCATCTTTGCATGAACAGCCAGACGAAGTGAAGGTAGCTGGCCAGGGTAAGTCTTTCTATCAAAACCTCTGGAGCCTATATATTATTGCTTTGGGGACAGCAGTCTTATTCTAAATCACTTAGTCTTAATTGACAATTCCTCCTCCAGCATTAGGAGTTAGCTTGTCTGTTAGCATTATACTAGTAACCCAAGTGTCAGTATTGTTTTTTTTGAAAACTAATGAGCCTTAGCTAAGGACAAATCCTAAGACCTATGAATTTCTCTTGTCGGGAAGTTACAAAGGATCAAGATTCTTTCCCATCTTGTATTACAGGTGTAGTCAAAGAAGGACTCATAAATCCTTTTTTGTTTCAGCAGATGGTCATATAACTCAAGTCTAATATGGTCAAGTCTTGAATTAAATCTCATCAGACCTAGGGCCCAGTTCAACTCCCATTGCTGGAAAACCTTCATCCACTTTGATGGGGATTGCATCAGGTTCCTAGAAATTTCAATGAAGTTCATTGTTTCAGAGAGACATCAGTGAGCAGAAGATGTAATTCAGCCACAGCTTTTCCTGTGACTCTGTGACTATGACATTAACTCATGTGGATAAATACAATAAGTCTCAGGTACCAAAAGGGGAAATTTCACAATAGTGAAAAAATATAGTGATTGCCCTTAAATTTTCAGCATATAACCAGTTTCTGAAATAAAATAGCTTAGTTATATTCCAGAGTAACTGAGGATGCCAGATAACATGGCAAGAGAACTAGAAGGAAATTGTGCCTTTTAATGGCATCCACTGCACTCTGAATTATGGACCTCCTACTTCCTCCCCACCCCCACTGTTCAATTCCATAATATCCCTATGGCAGCTACAGCAATAGTTTATGTGAAAAAATAAAGTTATGTACTGCTGTCATCTTTTAATGTGGTTCAGCAGCTGGATGTGAATAGAGCTTGTGATGCTGGGATACCAGGAGCCAGCTCATACCCAGGCCCCAAGCCTCCCTGAATACTGACAAATGCACAGCTGGAAACCAGTCTGGTTAACCTGTGTCTAGACCTTATGACTAGTGTAGGATGCTGCATGTATTGAGCTCACCTATAACCACTATAGTCTATGGCAGTGGTTCCCAATCTTTTTGGTTCGAGGGCCACAAATATAATTTTTACAACCTTGAAGGGCCACCAGTCTAATTAATTAAAATTTAATTCATGGAGTTTTAATTATAATTAATTGTAAATTAATTAATTTATTAAATAGACTGGTAGCTCTTCAGGTTGTAAAAAATGATGGTTTTGGCCCTTGAGTCAAAAAGGTCTTTAAACATTTCAAAAAAAAATTTAAAAAAATTATTTAAAGGGCTGGATACCCATAAACACTCGTGTCCTCCTGGCCCCGGGTAGATGTGATCCCCTCCACTCCGCACCTCTGGGTGTGTGGGGCAGCATTGGACCCAGTGTAGCGCTCCCTGTGGGCCAGCTCTCGTCCAGATTCCTCCACCCAGGGTCCCTCTCCTGCTCGGGGACCAGGACAGGTCACCTCTGCCAGCCCTCACCTGTCCAGCACCCGCTCAGCCATGGCCCTGACCCAGTTGGCTCTCTCCCAGCTCCACTCCTGGGTCCTCCTCACTGGTCAGCGCCTCTCTCCCTCCCACCTTGCTAGAGGCCCCTGCATCTGCTGACTGGCTTGGGGAAGGAGGCAGGTGACCGCAGTCTGGCTCTGAGCCACGAGCCGGGAGCGAGTGGCTGCGGCCTGGCTCCCAACCAGTGGGGCGCAGGCCACTTCAAAAAGCCCCGCGGGCCACTTTGGGCCCGCAGGCCAGGGGTTCAGAACCCCTGGTCTATGCTATAAAGTTATATTGAGTGTTAAAACTCAAAAAGGAAAAGAAAAACATTGATTAAGGCTAGTGTTCATCCTGTACACACGAATCTTGGATTCTGGTGTGAAAGGATAAAAATCCTTGGCAGGAGAAACTGAAATCTTTATGCTATCTGGACTCAAAGGGGCCACAATTCCTAATTATAAGCAAAAAAAATCACAATGCTGCTTTCCATGGACCAGTCTTAAAGGACTATAGAGCTGCTTATCATTTGTGTGTGTGTATCTTTACTGCTTTAAACTTGTAACTAGGGTCTTTTTTCTAGGTAATAAATCTTAAGTTTGTTTATTACAGGATTGGCTATAGGCCTTCTTTGGTTTGAAATCTTAGGTACAATTGATATAGGGCAGGTGTCAGCAACCTTTGCTGACCACCATGCCAACCTCTCCTCCCTGACCTTCAACCTGTGCCAGCAGACACCCTCTGCAAAAAAAAAAAAAAAAAAAAAAAGAAAAGTGGCCACTGCCTGAAAATTCAGAGTGAGGAGCAGAGAGCTTCCAGGCATGCCATGGAAAAAAATGTCTGGAGTGGTTCCTTTCCACAGCATGCATAGATTAGGCAACACCTTCCCCAGGCACGCTGTTGAAAGGAGCCACCTGGAGGGGCTTTTAGTAGCAGGAATGGCAATTTCACTCCAACTGGGCTTGCGTGCCATTCTTGGCATACGTGCTGGGAGTTGCAGACCCCTGACATAGGGTAAATGGCTGCTCCTTTGGGACCAGAAGTTACCTGAATATTGTTGCGGTTGTTCATATAAGTGACCATCTATCACAGAGTCCAACTTGCCTGGTGTGACACACTGATATTTTTTGAATGCTCAAGATGTATTAAACCTTATTGTTACAGTAATATGTGTGTTGCTATATCATATGTATGATTATGAGGCTTCTCTATGTACTATTCCAAAGTGTGTTTCATAGCTTGAAATAGGTTAACGCAAAACCCACCAAGAGCAGAGAGGCAGTTTGCACCTTGAGGTATCCCAACAGTGCAGGATTGTTTTTTTGAGTTTGGTTGAACATCAGTACAGATGTACTAAATCAAACCCAGAAGTGCCCCAAAGTCAATGGTGCACTGCATCAAGAGGAATTAATTTCCCATTGGCACAATGCAATGAAGACACTGCATAAAAGAGGAGATAAGAAGTCAAGAGGAGTTACACAAGCTACTGTGAATAGCTTGTGTAACTCCTGTCAATTGTTGGTGAATTTGCCAGTAAGTGTAGACCTGGACTCACTTAGGCATGCATGAAACAAACTAGCTCTTCCAAGAACAAAGGACTGGCCTAGGTATCAACAAAGAATCTAAGGCTATGTCTACACTAGCAAGTTAGGTCAATTTAAGGAGGCTTAAGTCGACCTAACTTAGTCACTGTCCACACCAGGCTTTCATTAAGTCGACTTAAGAAATTCCTTAAGTCAACTTAATGAAAGGTTAGATTGACTTAATAAGAACTGCCAGTTAGGTCAACCTAACCCTCAGGTCAACTCCTTAGGTCAACCTAAGCACAGAGTGGATGCTTAAGTCCACTTTATTAGGTCGACCTAAGGGCAATTTGGTCGACTTCCTAAGTCCATGTTCAGGGAAGCACTTTGTTAAGTCAACCTAATAAGGTCGATTTAAAGTCGACCTTATTAGGTCAACTTAACAAAGTTGACCTAACTTTTCATAGTGTAGACATAGCCAAAGAGACTTCAAAGTGAGCCACCATCTTTCCCTTGGACAGATTGGAGCCACAATAAGGCAATGATCATTAACTCAGGACATGGATGAACCCATACAAGGACATTGTTTGGCAGCTAATCCTGAAGAGTGGACAGGACTGAGGCCCGAGAGGCAGCAATGTTTTTAAAAGGAGAGACATTTTGCAGGCTCTCTCTTACATCTCTACAAACACTACCAAAAATTGAAGTGCTGATCACAGATGGGGAGGTCCTGACTGGAAGCTGATCACCTGGCCTATTGTGAGAATCATCTGACTTTGTAAGGCTGCTGAAAGTGTTAAGCTTAGTTTAGAATGTGATTTGCCTTTCATTTTCTCTTGATCAATCTGCTTCCCTCTGACTTATAAACACTTAAAATCTTTCTGTAATTAAGTTTATTTTATCTAAAACAGTGCATGTGATTCAAGTTGTGAAGAGACTCCATTTGAAATAAAGCAGGGGCATATCAGCTGATGAACCAATGAACTTGCAGTGTGTATTGTGCAGCACTGAACATTGTAAAACAGCTGTTCCTAAGGTAGCACCTGGGACTAGGAGTGTTGACTGGAGCCATGCTATTGCTCAATCCCATGAGTAGATGGCTAGTGACACTCATGAACTGAGTTAGGAACAGCTTGCTTGCTGTAGGCGACGTGTGGATTAACACAGGAGTGGGGATTCACACATCATAGCAAGTGCAAGATGGGCTCCAAGAGTGAGGGGTTGGGGTGATACAGCAATACACCAGTCCAGATTGCAGAGGGGAACACAACACCAGGGTGTGGAGGTGGACTAGAGTGCCCAAGGGGACTGTCTGACTTGATGGTAAGACTGTAATAGTGCTTTAGGAGGTCACACCTGTTACTGGATGGGTGAAATCTAGTTAGGGAAAATAGAAATAGTTTGGGGTGTGGGGGATGTTGCCCTGATTCAGGACAATCTACCTGGAGGGTGGCACTGAAGATCATGAGCCCACTCCAGACACCCTTGACAAAGTGATCATGTGATCATCCAGCTTTCTGATGACCTACAGCAAGTACTCTGTAAGCCACCCATGGGCCATGTGCTATGGTTTGGGAACTGCTGTTAAAATATAATTATTACTCCTGAAAAGAGGAACACCTTTCCAGGATAGTCAACAGAAACTCAATTTTCAGCTAAAATCTCATGTTTTATATAATTTAAGGCTCTGATTCATGCAAGCACGTGCTTAGGACTTAAGAACATATTTAATTTTAAATTTGTGGTTAAGCACTCTTCCTGCATAGGGTGCTGCCCTGAATCAGGGCATAATGCAGAAGAAGCATCTATCACATCAGACAGACTTTACAAATAATTGTCAGCAGAGAGCTGTAAATTTTAAGAATTACTATCACTTCTTTAATTTGTTCAGCGTTAGAAATAACTGTGTTGATGGTTCTTTAAGTTTATTCCAAGGCACATAAGCAATTATATATCACATGATAATATTTCACTGCTGAATCTATCAACTAGCAGCTGGTTCTCTTACAAATATAAGAGCGTGAGCATGAAAGGTACTAGAACTAACCATCTGCTGAAAAAGGCTTTTGCAAATTAACAAAACACCCTACATTTGAAAATGTAGCTTGTCTCCCTATAAAATTGTTGACACAGGAATTAGATATACATGGAGTGGATGACTGATTAGCAAAAGTTATATAGCTTGCATGATTATACATAAATAATGTTTGACTTGTGATTGGTTTTAATCTGAACCTCTGACTATTACACTTATATACCACTTGTTTCATCTAACCCTTTAGATAGAAACTGTTGCCAATTTTTTTAGCTGATGTTTAGTCAAAATTCAGGGCCGTGGAAGTATTCCAGTTGGAAGTCAAAATTGATGGAAACTGTTTTTTTATTTACACACACACACACACACACACACACACACACACACACACAATCTTGTTTATTTAACAAGGCATATACTAAGTTCTGCTTCTCAAAATACAGGAGAACCAAGAACAAAAAAGATACAGCCCCGAGCTTCTTTATCCAATAATTTCAAAGCCATAGTGTTCATAGGTTTCTGCTTAGCTTTCTCATTTTTTTACCTGTCTTTTTTTCTTCCGGTCTTGTCTTCTCAGTTTGTGTGTTTGCCCTGCCCGTCCTGCAACCTCAATATGGTTACCCAAAACAATATTCAGGAAAAGCTCTTCCAACCACATAATCCAAAACTCTTGAGCCAGCTCTATTAGTCCTTCTTTCAGGTGGGGTCCTTGAAATGTCTCACAACCATCTGAAATGAAGGGAGATTCAACACAATAATTTTAATGAGGTTTTTACTCAAGCCAGAAATAGGTTTGACTCAGCTTATAACAATATATTCCCATGTGTAGTTCTCATTTACCTCAATGGCTATGTCTACACTTGAAAAGTTAGCTCGACTTCATGAAGTCGACTTAATAAGGTCGACTTTAAGTCAACTTAACTTTTCAAGTGTAGATGTGGCCCGTTTTTGACCTTATTAAGTTGACTTAATGTTTTAAGTCGACTTAATAAGCTCCACCAAGGAACTAATCCCTGTCTCCACTGGCTTAAATCGACTTAATAAAGTTGACTTAAGTGCTAGTTCGAATTAAAACGAGATGTTATTAATTTGACCTAACTTTTCCTTAATTTGATTTAAGGAGCAGCTTAAGTTGACTTAAAGAAATCCCAGTGTAGACACGGAGTATTTTAAGTCAACTTAAGCCTCCTTAAATTGACTTAATTTGTAAATGTAGATGCACCCAATGAGTGTGGTCCGTTCATATCTGAAGACAGACTTTGCAACTGTATTTGTTACCCCACATTTCTATTGAAGAACAACAAAATACTGTGTCATACCTTAAAAGCATTGTCCTTTGAGATGGAATACATAACCCCTAAAATGCCTTAGAGGTAAAAAAAATCCCAACTGCCATCTTGGATTCAATCATGGTCCAATGGGCTTTGTAGTATAAAAACAAAATTTAAATATGTAAAAATGGCCAGTGTGCACTCTCTTCAGAATTCCATTTAATTTAAGATATTCAGATGTGATTTTGTGTTTGTCTAGGTGTGGTATTTTTCACCTGTGAAGCTTTTAAATGATAGCACTATCTGAGGCATTTAGCACAGTGTTGAGTGTGGCGTAACTGCCTAGACATAGATACATTGTTAGATCATTGGAAAAGCTTCTGATCACAGTATCTGCTTGGGAAGAAAAACTCCTACATTTTTATAAACCTCTAGATGGTATTTAAGACTTAAGGTCATTTTAATATAGCCTAAACAAGTGACACCACTTTTGTATGCTGTTCCAGACCCCAAAAAGAGCACTAAAGGACTACTAATGAGAGCAAACCAAAAAAATCGATTTGCCAAATAAAAGGTGTATTATTGTTATTCAGCACGGGAGACAGTCTAACATTCCACAGAGAGCATTAGACTTGGGAAAGCTTGGTTTTTCCTTAGTCACTTATTCAGACATCGCACATGACTTTAGTGAAGTCTTGAATTAAAAATCACCTGTACATTCTATTCTTGGCTTTTACATTGGAAGTTCAATTGTAGCTTTATACATATGTAAAGAATGCCTGACATTTATGTTAAACAAAGATTCTTCATCTTTCCCTAGGTCAATATGTAGAGAGTACATGAAAATGACTCATTGTTAAACAACAGTTTAAAAGTCTGACTGAACATAAAAGTTCATCTTCCAAGGTCACTCATTTATATAGAACATGATATAGCACTTTCTTCCCCCTACTTAAGTAAAACATGTTTACATTATTTATAGGTACTAGGCTTTAAATCCATAGCAAAGTGGCTTTTATGTATTATACAAAAATCCCTTCTGGTTTGTTAAGCTGCTTTGGATTTCTTTTAATCAAATATCAAAGTTATAGAAAGCAATATTAGAGCTTTCTTTATGACATATTCATAGAGAACACAAAAGATGAATTCCTCCACTAGGAGATCCCTGTGAAGAGATTCAGGGAATGGGCCTCATTAAAAAACAGGGTCAAATTTCTAGGGCTATGTCTACACTGCAAAAAGTTAGATCGACTTTGTTAAGTCGACTTAAGAAAGTTGACTTTAAGTCGACTTAAAATCGACCTTATTAAGTCGACTTAACAAAGTGCTGTCCATGGACGTGGACTAAGTCCACTTTGTTAAGTCGACTTAACTGCCCTTAGGTCGACTTAAATGGACTTAAACGTCCACACTGGGCTTAGGTTGACCTAAAGAAGGGTTAGGTCAACCTAAGCAGGCTTAAGTCAACCTACTCCGCAGTTCTTAGTAAGTCGACTTAAGCTTTCATTAAGTATATATTTATTTTTTAAGTGTTGCATGTCAACAACTACTATATATCTGTGTCTTCCATTTAAAACAATTTCTATTTTTTAATGTATCTGGGGACTTTGTCTTTATTTAGTGGGAGAGAAGGTTAGTATATAGAAGGTTTTTGGCCTGAGCATGAAGAACCTGAGGTACTCAAAGTGAGTATCCATTAAAAAATGTAAGCTCTGTGCCTTGCTGGAGAAGAAGAGACATTAAAATTATGGCTAGTACTCTGAAAACAATGGTCACAAAATTAGAGATTCTCATTACTGACTCCTTTCCAAGGGTACAGAGTTCATGAAAATACATGTCACTAAAGTTTTGCCAGCATTATTTCTTGTTAACTGGATATCAGCTAACGATTCCAATGCAGATTTAGGGGGCATTTAAGATTAATTTGGTTTGGGGTTTATCCCATGGTTGAATCATAGTAATAGAGAAATGTGGCACTGGAAGAGACTCTTCTAGTCCATTCCCATGTGTTGAGACAGGAGCAATATGCCCAGACAGGTGTTTGTATAACCTGTTCTGAAAAATCTCCACACCTCCTTGGTAACCTATTCCAACAGGAACTCATACATTTTTGAAAAGTTTTTTCTTAACATCTAACTGCTGCAGATTAAGCTGCTTGGTTCTTGTCCTGGCTCCAGATGACCTGGAAAACTATCAATCACCTCCTGCTTTATAAATATCCATTAGCATATTTGAAAATTTATCAGGTCCTCCCTCAGACTTTGTTTTCAAGACTAAACATGCTCATTTTTTTAGCCTTTCTTCAGATTTTCTAAATTTTCTATCTTTTTGGATTCTCTTTAATTTGTCATGGCACTCAAAACTGGACAGTACTCCAACTGAGGCCTACCTTGTGCTGAGCAGAGCAAGACAGTGTCTTTCATATGACACTACTTTTAATGATATTAGGCCTTTTTTTTTTTTTTTTGCAATTGCACCACATTATTGGCTCATAATTAATATGCGATCCACTATAACACCTAAATTCTTTTCTGATCTACTATTGCCTTGCCAGCTATTCCCCATTTTGTATTTGGGGAATATGATTTTTTTTTTTTCTTTCTTAAGTGTAGGATTTTTCTTGCCTTTATTAAATTTCTTCTTGTTAATTTCAGACCAATTCTCCAATGTCAAGGTCATTTTGAATTCTAATCCTGTTCTCCAAAGTGTTTGCAATCCCTCCCAGATTGAAGTCATCCACACATGTGCCAAGAAATAAACTAACACCTGAGGAGAGTGCAGAAATATATACCTTCCTTCTGTTTCCATTCCCTGATCCCAGGAGTAGGTAGGGACTAGTTCAGCCCCCAGCACAAGTTACTGTATAGTAGCATCAGGGCTACTCAAAACTAGCTGCAACTGGAAAAGCCCCACATCTGCATTGTGGCTATGACTTCTCCCCAACCATAGCATGCTAACTATACCCGAAGTTGATAGAAGGATGTGGCTTTCATCTAATCATGCCAACCAGCGATTCCCTTGCTGCTATGTAAGGCCAGCACACCAAATTATATAAAGTGGGTGGGTGGGTGGGTGGGTGGGGGCCAAGTATCCGACTCTGAGTGATCAGGATAGTCAACAGAAGCCATGTTCATTTGTTTTCTCAGGTCTTTGTTGTCTGAAATTTCCAATGATTTTTTTCCACATATTTCTAAAAATGATATAATCTCTACTTGCTTCTATCTCCAAGAGCCCCCAATTACAGCTAACTTGGAAATGTTTTGATAGTTTAAAAAGCCACCATTAAAGTGGCAATAGATGCTATAATACAAATATTATTGGTATGAAAGACAAGTGATTTAATTTCTAGAGTGTCAGACCCCTTCACAAAGTTGTTCTTCTGCCACTCATGGTTATCTCTACCCCTTAGTCTGCAATCTACAATAAATATCTTCAAGAGCCCAAACTATCTGTCTGTCCATTATTCAATGGCAACAACAGGATGCAAAGGTTTCCATAGCTTTTTAATATTGCACAGCTACTATTATTGTTCAAAGCCAAACCTTTAGCTACTTAGCCAAACCTTAACGGAAAGGTATTCAAACCTCCTGCATTGCAAAGTTGGCTGGAGTTATCTGGTGCTTTCCCCTTCTGGTTGAGTTCCTTGTAATATTTTAGCACTTTTGATGAATAATGATGGTTGCAGAGTGCTGAAGCACAAGAAAAAGAAAATTGATTGGGGGGGCAGGGGGAGGTAGAGAAAGGAAGCACAGGAAGAGAGGGGAAGGGGTCTAATCAATTATCAAAATGGGGGGAAATACAGCTGAAGATGACCTACAAAATATTGTACCAACACAGATACTCCAAAAACCTTCAAAAGGATTATTTTAAAAATTCTGATCTGCATCATTAAAGAAAGACTAATTCTTTTCACCAAAAACAACAAAACAAAACAAAAACCAAAATACTAAAAACTAATAACCCAGGACCAAGAGGAAAGAAAAAATCAGTAAGGGCTTGCCTGCTTGAAGTCTCTATTTACCATAAAGCACTGGCACATCCATTAATCAGAATCCAGCAGAGAGAGATGAAAGGGGTATTCAGGCCTGTCTGACATTTTATGACAATGTATTTCCTTTTCAAAAGACAAATCTTACTCCTTTTCTTAGGGCTTGCTAACCAATAAATACACAGATGTTGATACAGGCAAAGCAAGTTTAATGAACCTATCATGTCCTATAATTAAATTGTGTAACAAATGCACTTGGAATTCTGCCAAGGGTGATCCTTGGTACATCTTGCAATGGGAGAGCAGAAAAAAATATGCAAATGTGAAATGCCCTTTCTTATTGTCATCTTTACTCTAGCATAGTCAACTACAGCCTGGATCTCCCCACTTTTGGCTGTACCAACTTTCTGCCATTTTTCTTCTGCTCTCCATGAAACAATGCACATTACCCTTCCTACTCCTGACCATAGCCCTCTCACCATCAGCAGATCCCTAGCCCCCTCACCCCCAAAATAAAAGGGCTCTGACTGGCTAGGCCTAGTGAGTCTTGTGCCTTGAAGGCAGCTGACTCCCTGCTTTCTATGGGGAGATCTGTGTATAGAGATCTGTTCTGCTACGATTAGAAGAACAATCAGGCCCAATATAAGAATCATTGTGATGGGGAAAAGCTTTGTACTAAGATTAATTTACCTGATTAATTACCTAGGTATCTATACTGCAATCATATTGGAGTCTCTATCATTCTTCTTCAAGTAAAGTGTAAACCTAAACTATATTGGGCAATCAATATTTCATTCAAGGACAAAAATCTGATCTTATTTTAAGAATTATGAGCTACAGACACCTATTAAGAAATTATGATATAAACATAAGAATAACTATGTCAGAACTTCTTTCAGCCATTCCTAGGCCATCTGGGACTCTTGTGATTGCTTAGTTTGGCCTCTGGTGTAACACAGCCCACACAACTTCTGAAATCACTTTTGTTGCTCATTTGAAGGCTCCTTTCATCTTACCCTCACCATAGACAGATAATTTGTAATGCCATTATATTATTTAGTTTGAATTTAGGTAACCTTTGAGAGTTCTAGGGAAATAAAGATTATTTGATTTGTGCATATTTTTTCCCTTTTTTTCTTTCTCCACACTTTCAGACTAAAGGTGATACAAAAGAGATGAAGGTTCTTGATGTCACTGAGACAGAACCTTTTTCCTGAAAACATTTCATATCCAGAGGGGAGAATCAATATGCTCAAAAGGATTTTAAAAGATTGAAATAAAATTAAACTTTTTCCCCCTCTGGACATCTCAGGAATTTCGAATATTCAAATACTGGATGCTTTAATTAAGTTTCCAAACATCTCAATTTCCCCTTGCAGGAAAAAGAGAATTCTTCTTGATAATCAGACAAATAAGTTATATTGTACTAAGCTGTTGTTTTTGCACAACCACTTCTACTTTCATTATCAATTAGGTACTATTTAAGCACTTTAAAAAAAATCAATGTAATTTAGCATCAGAAGTTACCAAATGTAAACCCTGAACTGCCGATGAAACAGTTCGGAACTTTATTTGAGTGATTTACTTCAAACTATATTGTGACATTATCCACATGATCAAACTGAGGTATACGGTTGATTCAAAACCTGCTAATATGCTAGAGCTGGCTCAAGATTTCTGTCTGAAACTTCTTTGGTGCAAAATGCTTGTTTCGTGGCATGGAAATTTTTCAAGAATTCATGTTGGTTTCCCCAAACTATTTTGGTTTAAAAAAAATATTTTTTCTGATATTTTCTAAACAAAACTTTGATTGAAAACAACCTTTTCTTTCCAGATGTTTTAATTTTCATCTAAAAAATATAACTGCATCAAAATGATTAAAATTAAAATTACAAATAAAAAAATATGATTTAAACAAAAATCCTTTTCCAAGTTTGAGTCACTAAAAATTCTTAAAGATTTTTTTGTCTGACTTTTGTGTTCAGGTGACAGATTGTCAGTGAAACAACATCTATTTACCGTGCTTGACATATTATCAAGGGCTATGTCTACACTTACAAAACTAATTCAACTCTATTAAGTTGACTTAACAAGGTTGACTTAAGTCGACTTAAAGTCGACCTTGTTAAGTCATCTTAGAGTCCACCTTATTAAGTCAACTTAGAGAGTCTACACTAGACTCTTAAATCGATTGCCTAGGTCCACGGAGAGCTGTGGGTCCCGGGGAGAAGGAAGCCATGGCTCCCTTCTTGCTGGGAAGCTGCGGCTCCCTTGTCCCCCGCCCTAGGTCGACTTAAGGAATTAAGTCGACCTAGGGCATCCACACTGGTTTTAGGTCGACCTAACAAATCGATGTAGTGGTTAAGTCAATCTAAAGACCGGTAGTTAATAAGTCAACTTAAGGAAGCCCTTAAGTTGACTTAATGAAAGCCTGGTGTGGACACAGCTTTATTTAGGTCGACTTAAGCATCCTTAAGTCGACCTAACTTGCAAGTGTAAACATACCCAAGTTGTGTAACTATGTGTTCCTATATTGTTGCCCTCAGATCCTCTCCACCTGTTCAGTCTGTTTCTTCCTTATGCTCACTTGTGGCTTGTCTTAAAGTAAACAGTAACAGAGACTCTCTGCCTTTCACTATGTATTTGTACTGGGGATAGAGCAAGGTGACCCTGGTATAGATGGAGGTGACCTTTCCTTATACTTTAAAACTAGTAACTATTAATAAGGATACTATCTAATTATATTTGGATGAAGCAATTTGATTGGGTTCAAGGAGGATTAAGAAAAAAATGTTAATTGTTTTGTAAAGAATTTGATAAATACGGAGGTATGAATGTCTACAGATATCCACATAAAAAAAATTAACTGCTTTAAAATAGATAACATCCCAAGAAACCATTAAGGTTGACTATTTGGTATATTCAATATTCATTTTAAAGCTTAGATGATCACATCCCCAAAGACCACCAAGGTTTTTGGTCCAACTTAGACATACAATTGAGGTTTTATGTATATTTGTTAATATTAACAGGAAGTGAAACTGCATGTTCATATACATTATTTCTACAAACAACATAGGACCATCATTTTGAAATATAACCCACTAACTAAAACATTTTCAAAATATTCTGTAAGTCATACTTTTAGATATGTTTAAGATAAAACTCAAAAGATTTAGTGACCAAAAAACCCAACAAGAAAAGAAATAGAGGTCAACCGCCTAGCTGATGTAAACTAGCATAGCTTTACTGACTTCAGTAGAGCTGTGCTGATTTCTAGATTCTGTTCCTCAGTTTCTGTACCAAGCAAGTTTCTTGACTTGATACAAGAAATTAATGCATTTTGTCTTCTGAATTGGCTGTTAAGCTATTCAGCAACAGCAGATAGTTATTCTCCTTGAAACCCACATGATGGAAAGAACATTTTTATTCCAAATTAAACTGTCCTAAGATAATGATTATATACAGGATCAAGAGAAATGACAATGTTAAAGTTAGAAATTGAAGATGGATCAGTACTCACACCTGATGAAAATATAGCAATCATCAGAGACCTCAAAATTGGAAAAACTCCTGGGTTGACAAGAGTTCAAGCAGAGCTGCTAAAGATGGGAGTTTTAAATGGAGGTTGAAGATGTGAAAATCTGATTGAGCAGCTAACAAACCTCTGTAACAAAATATGGGAGGAAGAACAAGTTCCACGAGTCTAAAAAGATGGTATAATAGCATTGCACAAAAATGGTGATATTACATGAACTGAAGAGGTACAGTACTGCTATCAATACCGAATAAGAGCTTGGCTAGCATGACACTGAATAGAAGGAAGGCAGCAGTGGATGAAATATTATGAAAACAGGGTGGGTTCCATCCAGGTGGACAGTGTTGTAAACAGATATTCATTCTTCAAGAGATTATTGAAAAAAAGCTAGGTTTTACTAAGTAATATCTGAATCAACTCTTTACTTAAGAAAGTGTTCAACAGTATCCACAGTGAGAGAAGAACTATAGTTGTCTATTGTTAAATATTCCAAGTCACAAAAGATATGTCTACACTGGAGGCTCTCTTAGGTCGACTTAACAAGGTTGACTTTAAGTCAACTTAAAGTCGACCTTGTTAAGTCAACGTAGAGAGTCCACACTGAAAACTCCAGTCAACTGCCAGCATCCACAATGGCAGGTGCTAGGTCGATGGAGGAGTGGTGCATTGTGGGTAGCTGTCCCACATTGCACCGAGGCCTGGAAGCCAATTAGGTCGACTTAAGGGCAGTCCCCATCCACACTGGCTTAAGTCGACTTAATAAGGTTGACTTAAGCGTTAAGTTGACCGTAAGTGGTGGTGTTATTAAGTCAACTTAAGGAAGCGCTTAAGTTGATTTAATAAACACCCAATATGGACCCAGCGATCTGTAGGTCGACTTAACCGTCATTAAGTTGACCTAAGACTCCAGTGTGGATGTACCCAAAGGTACTTAGGCAGCTAAATCTGGTATTTAGATATTCAGTTGTAGGTATCACTGCAATCCACAGAAACTCCCAAATGAACACTTTAGAGTCCTAAAATCACTCAGTATCTAAGTTCTCATGGTAAAAGTTCTCCAGGAGCCAGGTTTCTGTCTTTGGACATGCATACTTTCACCTCAGTCTAGGGTTTCAGCCTACTCTTTCCTCCCTAAGCCCCAGAGTGATCCACAGACCATGGGGAGATAGGCATTTGGCTACTTAAAATCACATGCAGGGCCTGGTAGGACATCTACCAGATTGTATCCTGTTCAAAGTCTGGCTGTAGGGCTAGGAGAATGTGTGTCATTTATATATTGCCAATCTTATAACGTTTAGCCCATTGATTAGAGTACTCAGCTGTAATGTGGGAGACTAAGGTTCAATTCTCCTCCGCAATCAGGTAAGGGAGAGAGGATTTGAACAGGAATATCTCTGTTCTCAGGCAAGTGGTCCAACCAGCGATCTAGGGGTGGGCTTGAAAGCTGTTCATTTGAATTGCAGGAACTTAGTGTAGCAACCCTTTGGAGCTGCAAACGGATTCTTTGTGTCTTTGCTGGAAATTCATGGATAGTAATTTCAGCCACGGGCAGATTTTGATTGATAGCTAGATAAGGTACTTGGCCTGGTGATTTTGAATGATAGCCTCAAATTTATGGCTATAAAGAAGATTTGAGGAGCTGGTGGTGTCACAAGCAGATAGTGACAGAGTAGTTGGCACAGTATTTGAGAGAAAGCCCAGCTGAGAGTCAGTGACTAAAGTAGATCAAAGCAGAAGGTGAAGATCTCATCACTTCACTCATGGTGGAGTCCCCGCTTAATTTAAGCAGAGGAGAGGCAGCTTTACAACACTCTAGGAATCAGCTAAGGCAGGTTCTTGCACGGTCATATATCCAGCTCTTTTCTTTGTTAGCTGATTACTTAAGAGCCACTATCTACGTTTTCATTTTTTCAAAAATGAATTCATTCTCTAGCCCTTAGCTTTGCAAATTTAAATATCATATTGTAAATCAAAGGGAACCTCATCAGTGATACCTGCTTAAGGTAATAGACAGAGTGAAAAAATAGCTCAGAGATGTGAGACACTCCATTCATCTTAATGGGGCGGGGGGGGGGGGGGGCGGGAATCTGAAGTCTGGTGAGGGAACTTAAAATGCCACTTTTAAAAATTATACTGAGCAAAGCATGCTGCAAAGACCAGGGATATCCATTTAGACTGTCCCAGTCTATTGTGAGTGGCCTCTCATACTCGCTTCAGGAGGGCATCCACTTGGTTGTGAGGGGCGTTTGAATATATTGCCACTTGTTTTTTTCCAGACCGATGCCTGGCTACATCTAGGAGTATAAAACTGTGCTTTGTTTTTGATATTTCATACCTCTGTTCATCTGGGCTACATCTCAGGTTTATTTACTTTTTTTTTTAATAAACCTGAAATAAAATTGAAGAGCCTTTTCCTGTAATTCATGTCTGTCCCAAGAAGGAAGCAACCTACTTCTGAATTTCCAAACTGCTTTAGTTGCTTGAATGCTGGGTCAGGCTCTTATTAACACATGGCATTACCCACTCCTATAAAATAAAAAAGAATGTAATAGAGTTGATCTGTTATTACATTATTAACAATTAAGAACAGAACCTGACCAAAACTTTTAGTCCCACACTATGAAACAATTTCTCGTCATGTTACAGGAAGTCAGGAAAAAAAGAAAAGAAAAATAGATGTTATGTTAGAACTGGACATACAAAAAGCAGCAATGTGATGTGAAAGGGGACAATGCTTGTTTTGTAGCCATTTTCTCATGAAAATAACTGAGCTTGAATAGCTGCCAGAAAATCATTTAAAAGATAAATGGGTTAGCAATCCAATATGATTTTATTATGTTTGAGTCTAAAAGTTTATCTATACAAATAGCGTTTTTCATAGAATGCATGTGTAAAGATACTTAGAGTTGTTTGAATTGAACTTTTAATTAAAGTGCATAGATTTTAAGTGTTCGTTTTGATTATGTGTTGAGGGGTGTCTCTTTGCCTAGATAGAAATTGCAGAATTGGCCTTTTCTTTCCTATCCCCTTTAGAGTATTCAGATAAGAATAATTTCATTAGCTCCTGTCTAAATGATGTTTCAGACTGAAGCCCTAGGGCCAAAGTACTGGATCTTAATTGGCTACACCATGCACTCTATTCATGTAGACAAATTAAATTAGATACAATATTTTGAAAATGTCTCACCAAGAATTTTAATCAGAAAACAAGGAATATTCCTCTGTGGTTCCATAGGTAGAAACAAGTGTGGGGTTTGTTTTTTTATATTTTGGTAGGTGATATTTAGTATATTTCAGCTATTAAAACTGGAGGGGAGTGGGAAAAAAGAACAAAGTGAAAACCCCACACAGATCTTTATTATTCCTGGATGAGTTTACTGAAAGAAATGCCAGTTTCATTCCATCCTGATTGTCAGATTTTTGAATCATCATCAGCATAATCCATTATTTATTCTACAGCCTGGCTAATTAGCTCATTCACTAGACAAGTGTCTTGCAGTTATAATAAACTTCACCTGCACACTTGACCATTTTAGCCAAATCAAATACAAGGGTGATGATCTTGATAGATTTCCATTAAACAAAACAGCATTCACACCCTTATCTGTTTTTGCCATGCCAGGATCTGAATGAATAGTGGACACACAAAATTTGTGTGGCAAGTTGTGTAGAATAGAGCAGTCACCATCTGGTATAATAAAGGTATTTACTTGGTTGTCTAAGTAATGTGCTCAAATGCTTTGTAAAGGTATGCGTCTTGCATGGAAATTTCTTTCTATAGAGTTGTATCTGCAACTGTGTGATAGTGGATATATGGTACTAATGGACAAAATATTCAGCCAGGCAAGGGAAGGATTAGTTTTCTTAAAATATAGCCAGTAGGACAAAGGCTTCCCCTGACCCCAGAAAAGCTACTTAGTCTGCTGGCTGGAAATGCAGGATTCTCATCCAGGTGCACACATGAATAAAAAGTAGCAGTAGTTTAGGAGTTCTCAAAAGGAACGTTAAAAACAGTAGCCTGAGAGTCTTGGGAAACTGACTACTTAACTACACCAGGAAAGTGTACTTCTCCCTAAATTCTTAGTCCAAGAGATGAAGCAAATAGACTCCCCAGTCAAGTCTTGGCTAAGACGCAAGGAGAACCTGGAGCAGTGATTTCTTTATAGTCTAACTAGAGGACAGAGCTTCCCATTAGTTTATTTTAATTTCCTCTGGAAGATGCAAACCTGCCCAAGTCAGACAGTGGGTCTAACCGGTTGGACCAAGCCCTGGCAAACTTTGGTCCTAGCTAACTATACTGGCCAGAACAGAGAAGCTTTCCACACTGAAAGTTGTGCCTTAAAGAGATTTTTTTCCTTCTTTTCATTTGCCTTTTATTTCATGGTGTTTGACACTGCAACCCCAGGTCAACCTCAGCCAAACAGTAAGAAGTATACTTTCCTCTCAGTACATAGACTAGAATTTGATAATCTTCACCTTTAATCCTAACTGTTCACTACACAAGACTGAAGATTTAGGACAGGAGAGTCATTCATACATTATTGAAAACCACATTGCACACTTAATGCTCAGAGCTTTTATTTCAAACACTAACTATTCTGGGTGACTCACACAGCCATCTCCCAGCAACGTGACTTATTATCTTTATAAACACTGCAAAATAGCAGTAACAGGAAGCTTTTTCTTTCTTCCATTGTTGTGGAGAGCTTGGATCAATCTACCTCAGCACAGAGTGCATATGCATTTCATTTCTTCCGGCAATAACTGGCTCCCTTTTAAGTAGTCTAGAGAGAGAATCCAGCCAAAGACTGAACAGGGTTGTACAGTTACCCTCTTATCCTTGAAGTTTGTCCCTGTAAGATGTGGTTGAAGCACATCTGTAGGGCAGCAACTGAAAGCTTGCACTAATTATGCCTGAGCTGTACATGCTCTGTGAATAGGTTGCTTTAGCCTGTAGGCACTTAATCCAGCACCTACTGAAGTCAATAGAAAGACTTCCCATGATTTTTATGGGTGTTTAACTGATCCCTGGGTGGCATTTTTTCTTTTTATAGATCTTGATTCATGTTGTCAGACTATCATGTATCAGAAGGTCAATCGATATCTTAAACTATAATTTCTGTCCTTTCTCATATTTGTCTACAGCATAAGCTAAAGTCAGACCAGTCATAAATTGGTGAAACTCCCTTGACTTCAATAAAGTCACAATCACTATACAAGGCCTGAATTTCCTTCATAGGTTCTTATCACATACAGAAAATAAATGGTACCTAAGCACAGAAGTGAAGAGGAAATTCAGTAACCAGTAGCCTCTTCCATCTCAAAAGTGCTATACTGTGGAATTTTACACTTTACAAATATCAGGTATGGATGATATGTCTCTTGAGCAATATAGCAGAAATATCTTTTACCTAAACAGCTACTCAAGGTTTAGAGCTCTACGGATGTTCCAGTTAGGATGAGATATTAGTGATAGTCAGATATTAATTTGATGCAACCTTGTGTAGTTATAAGGAATGGTCAAAGTCTTGGTTATGAAACACAAAAGAAATCAAATAGCATATTTTGCTCTCAGCACCTAGAACACTTTTTTCAGCCTGCACTTCTGATCCAAAAGCCTCTCCTCTGGTTTATTTCAGGGTAAGACACTGTTCTTTCAGAGCTTTCTTTAGGTTGTTTGTGTAATAAGCATGTCCATAGTGGGTCAGATCAATGGTCTGTCCAACTCAATATCCTGTCTTCTGACAGTGAACAATGCTAGGTGCTTCAGATGGAATGAAAAGAACAGGTAATCATCAAAGTGATCCATCCAGTAGACTATCCTGAGCCTCTGGCAAACAGCAAAATCTGCCTATCATGACTAATAGCCATTGATGGACTTATCTAGTTCTTCTTGGAACCCCATTACAGTCTTGACTTTCACTACATCCTCTGGCAAGGAGTTATTTACTTTTCTTAGTTTTACAAATGCTGTCTATTTATTTCATTTGGTGAATTTTTGTGTGGAGGAATAAACACTTCCTTATTTACTTTCTCCACCTCACTCCTGATTTTATAAGCCTCTGTCTTCCCCCTATTCCTTTTGTCTTCTCTTTTCCAAGATGAAAAGTCCCAGTTTATTAATCTCTCCTCATATAGAATCTTTTTCATATCCCTAACCATTTTAGTTGCCTTTTCCTGTACCTTTTCCAATTTCAAGATGTGGGCATACCAGGGATTTATAAAGATGTAATATGATATTTTCTGTCTTATCTATTTTTTCCTAATGATTTTCCTAACTTTATGTTAGCTTTTTTGACTGCAGCCTGACTGGGTGTTTTCAGAGAACTATCTACAATAACTCAAAGATCTTTTTCTTGAGTGGTAACAGGTAACTTAGAACCCTTGATTTTATATGCATATATGCCTTCCAGTGTGCATTACTTTGCATTTATCAACATTGAATCTCTTCTGCAAATTTCTTGCCCACTCAATCAGTTTTCTGAGACCCCCTTTGAAATTCTTTAGGTTCTGTAGACTTAACTATGTTGAGTAGTTTTGTATCATCTGCAAAATTTGACAACCTAACTGTTTACCCCCTTTTCCTGATCATTTATGAATATGTTAAACAAAATACTGGTCCCAGTATTCTGAAAATGGATCATTTATTCCTGCCCTTTGTTTCCTATCTTTTAAACAGTTACTAATCCAGGAAAGGTCCTTTCCTCTTATCCCATAACAGCTTACTTTGCTTAAGAACCTTTGGTGTGGGACCCGTGTCAAAGAATTTCTGAAATCTACGTACATTATTTTTACTACATCACTATTGTCCACATGCTTGTTGAGTCCCTCAAAGAATTCTAGTCAGTTGTTGAGACAGTATTTCCCTTTACAAAAATCATGTTGACTCTTCCCCCAACAAATTGAATTAATCTGTGTGTCTGATGAATCTGTGTTCTTTACCATAATTTCAACCAATTTGCCTGGTAATGAATTTAGGGTTACCAACTTGTAATTGCCAGGATCACATCTGGAGCCTTTTATTAAATTGGTGTCACATTAGCTATCCTCCAGTCATCTTGTACAGAAATTGATTTAAATTATAGTTTGCTAACTGAACTCATGGCAAAGTTTCATCCAAATCAAAAGACATTCGACTCAAGAACTGAATCATTTCTTATAGATGCTGAAAAAGCATTTAACAGAATGGAAATATTTATTTTGAACAGTAGAAGTTGTGAGCTTAGAAAGGAACTTTTTAAAATCAACCTATAACTTAAATTCCAAAGGGGTAGCCGTGTTAGTCTATTGTAGAAAGACAACAGAGTCTTGTGGCACTTTTAAAGACTAACAGATTTATTAATCGCATGAGCTTTCGTGGGAGAAAATCCCACTTCGTCAGACGCTTTGAAGATAGGAAAGTTACAGAGTGGGAGGAAATTAAATGCAGGGGAGTGTATGACATAGCATCAGGTCAGGCTGTAACAGCAAATCAAAATAGGTGTTAGGATTCAAAACACTGGGGAACAGCACCTAGAGGAGAGGGAGGTCAATTCACTTGATGTAATGCGAGAAAAATCCATAGTCCCTGTTTAACCCCAAGACAATAGAGTCAAATTTGCATATAAGTTCGAGTTCTGCAGACTCTCTTTGAAGCTGTGATTTGTTATTCATCTGTTTCAACACAGCTATTAACAAGTCGTTGAGGGAGTGAGCAGGGAGATTAAAGTGTTCCCCTACAGGTTTTGCAAAACTACCTGCATTTAATTTCCTCCCACTCTGTAACTTTCCTATCTTCAAAGTGTCTGACGAAGTGGGATTTTCTCCCACGAAAGCTCATGCGATTAATAAATCTGTTAGTCTTTAAAAGTGCCACAAGACTCTGTTGTCTATAACTTAAAGAAGCACATAAGAGCTACCATTGGATTGAATATAGATAAATAAAAGTTTTACTGTTGAGGGGAGATTACACAAGATTATTTCATAGAATCATAGACTCTTAGAGCTGGAAGGGACCTCATGAGGTCATCTAGTCCAACCCCCTGCTAAAAGCAGGACCACTCCCCCTAAATCATCCCAGCCAGGGTTTTGTCTAATTGGACCTTAAATATTTCCAAAGACGGAGATTCCACCACCTCCCTAGGTAACCCATTCCAATGCTTCACCACTCTCTTAGTGAGAAAGTTTTTCCTAACATCCAACTTTGACCTCCCCAGCTGTAACTTTAAACCACTGTTCCTTGTTCTGTTCTCTGTTACTACCGAGAACAGCCTAGCTCCGTCCTCTCTGGAGCACCCCTTCAAGTAGTTGAAGGTTGCTATCAAATCCCCCCTCAGTCTTCTCTTCTATAGACTAAATAAGCCTAGTTCCTTCAGTCTCTTCTTGTAAGTCATATGCCCCAGCCTCCTAATCATTTTAGTTGCCCTCCACTGGAGTCTAATTTGTTCACATCCTTTCTGTAGTGGGGAGCCCCAAACTGGACACAGTATTCCAGATGTGGCCTCACCAGTGCCGAATAGAGGTAAATAATCACATCCCTCGATCTGCTGGCAACACTCCTACTGATGCAGCCCACTATGCCATTGGCCTTTTTGGCAACAAGAGCACACTGTTGGCTCATATTCATCTTCCCATCCACCATAACCCCCAGGTCCTTTTTTACAGCGCTGCTACTTAGCTGATCGGTCCCCAACCTGTAGCAGTGATGGGATTTTTCTGTCCCAAGTGCAGGACTTTTCACTTGTCCTTGTTGAACCTCATGAGATTTCTTTTGGCCCAATGTTCCAATTTGTCTAGGTCTCCCTGAATCCTGTCTCTGCCCTCCAGCGTGTCTACTGTTCCCCCCAGCTTGGTGTCATCCGCAAACTTACTAAGCGTGCAATTTAGCCCATCATCCAGATCATTAATGAAGACGTTGAACAGAACTGGCCCCAGGACCGACCCCTGGGGCACTCCACTCATTACTGGTTGCCAACTAGACATTGAGCCATTGACTCCTACCCACTGAGCCTGTTGATCTAGCCAGTTTTCTATCCACCTTACGGTCCACGCATCCAACCCGTACTTCCTTAACTTGCCAACGAGAATGCTGTGGGAAACAGTATCAAAAGCCTTGCTAACGTCAAAGTATATCATGTGAATGGCTCTTCCCGCATCCACAAATCCAGTCATCTCATCATAGAAGGTAATCAGGTTGGTCAGGCACGATTTCCTCTTGGTGAATCCGTGCTGATTGTTCCTGATCACTCTATTTTCCTCCAAGTGTTTCAGGATGGATTCTTTGAGGACCTGCTCCATGATTTTTCCAGGGACTGAGGTGAGGCTGACTGGTCAGTAGTTCCCCTGACTATCTTGAAGATAGGTACTCTATTTGCCTTTTTCCAATCCTCTGGGACCTCCCCCGTTTGCCATGAGTTTTCAAAGACAATGGCCAGTGGCTCTGCAATCATATCGGCCAACTCCCTCAGCACCTTCAGACGCAGTTCATCCAGCCTCATAGACTTGTGCACATCCAATTTCTTTAAGTAGTCCCTAACCTGACTTTCCATCACCGAGGGCCGCTCTTCTTCTCTCCATTCTGCGTTACCCAGTGTAGTAGCCTGGGATCTGGCCCTCCCTGTGAAGACTGAAGTAAAAAAAAGCATTGAGAACTTCAGCTTTTTCCGCATCATCCACTTCAAGGATACCTGCCCCATTTAGTGAGAGACCTACACCATCCCTGATCTTCTTCTTGTTACTTTCACGATTAAAAAGAGTGGTTTTATTTCTTTTTATGGTTGCAGCCAAAGTCTCAATGTTCAAAGATACATGAAAAAAATATGCATGTATATATGCATGAGAAGTCCATCTGGGGTCATTGCTTGGATGAGGCATTAAGAGGTGTGTGGGAGAGGGAGGCAGCCACCCTCTGGGGGGAGCTCAGAAAGGCTCCCGCACTCCCCTGCTGGCCAGAAGAGCCAACTACATGGAGCCCAGACAGGAAGTGCAAGGGCAGAGCAAAAGGAACAGGGACAGTCTAAAAGGCCAGGCAGAAACCTCACTGAGAGAGCCTCGCTTGAGACAGGCAAACAGACTGCCAGAGCCTTCACCTTTGGGATGCCTTGGGGAACCCTCCCCAAGGAGCACCCTATGAACCCCGGGGTGACCAGGAGGCAGGGCCTTATCTGCATTCCCCTCTAGGGGAGGGCCTGGAGGAAGTACCTTCGGTGGAAGAGCCGGAGGTTGGGCAAGAGGGGCCTATTGTGGATGGCACCTGTGACTTGGAGGAGATGCCTTCCGCAGAAGACCCTGAGGGCCTGAGAGAGAGACCTGCTGCGAACGGCCCCTGTGACCTGGAGGAGCTACCGTCTGCAGATAGTCTGGAGGGGTTTCTGGACCTTCCGCCAGTGGACAGTTAGTGCCTGCCTGAGATACCGCTGGCCATCTACCCAGATGTCTACGAGGAGGACCATGGGACCCAGGTAGCTGTGCAGGGGCATGGGAGGAAGTAGCCCAGGGATAGTGGGTGAGTGTCTGGCTGAGTGGCAGTCAGCGCGTTTTGGCTGGAGCCCCACTGTACCAGTGGCAGACTGCTCTGCCACGGGATAGGGCCCTAAACTGGGACATAGTGGTGTGGGTGGGCCTGCATCCCCCTCTTTGATTCCCTGAGTGTTGATCCCTCCTGGCTTGATCCTGAGACTACTGACTCTGGGTGTTTGACTTGCTCTGCCTGAGGGCTGGAAGGCTGCTGACTCTGAGTGCTTGTCCCGCCCTGCTTGAGGGCCAGAACTACAGACCATGGGCCTCAACCTTACTACAAGGTGCCATTTCCCCAATCATGCTTTACAGGATGGATAGCCTGAGCTCTCAGCACTGACCATAGTTTGATATCCAGGCAGCTTTTACCAGCCAGAGGCACTTGATGCTACTGCTTCCTCTGTTCTTTGCATCCATTCCTCTGCATCCCATGTTGATGTTTCCATCTGTAGCCACTCTCAGTATCTCATTACAGAAGGGAGAAAGAAGCTGCTAAACTAGTACCTAGAGCATCAGAATGCCCACAATATGACTCAATAATCCACATGTGATGGAAGGTAATAACCATGGAAGAATCCTGGTATAAGTGAAGAGAAATAAAAAAGGAGAAGGAATGGAAAGAAGAAACCATAAGAGAAACTCCAAGGTGGATGAACAACAGGCCCTAGGAGGATTGTGGGGGAAGGAGACACAGATAAAAAGAAAGATAGAAACCCCTGATCAAAGGGAAAATTCCATACAATATCAACTTACTATAAATATGTGAATTTGAGGTCTACATACCACAAACTTCATGTATATCTGAACTCCAGTATCTTACACGTTCCAAAATTTGCTTCAGTCAATCTCTAGGATGAGAACATGTAGGAGTTTATATAATCACGTAATAGTGTGCTCTTTGTGGCTATGCCTACACTAGAGGCTCTGTTAAGTCAACTTAACAAGGTCGACTTTAAGTTGATTTAAAGTCGAGTTTGTTAAGTCGACTTAGAGAGTCCACACTAAAAACTTGAGTCAACTGCCTATGTACACACTGGCAGTTGCTAGGTTGACCGAGGAGTGGTGCATTGCAGGTAACTGTCCCACATTGCACCGGGGCCTGAAAGCCAATTAGGTTGACTTAAAGGCACTCCCCATCCACACTGGCTTAAGTCGACTTAATAAAGTCGACTTAGGCATTAAGTCAACCTTCAGAGATGGAGTTATTAAGTCGAATTAAGGAAGCGCCCAGTGTGGACGCAGAGGTCTGTAGGTCGACTTAAGCATTGTTAAGTCAACTTAAGGTGCAAGTGTAGACGTACCCTATTAGACTATCTAGATGGAAAACACTTCAGGCCTAATTCTAAAGCTTTGACCCTTGTGTTTTCATGGGCACCTGTGTAAACTGAATACAAAGTTAGTATGAAATCTAACCAAGTCAATGTATTTATATTTGATGCTTAAGTTGCACAGATATAAATCATTAGCCAAGGGTGAGGGTATGGAGGATCAAGCACATTGTATGTATGTGAGCATACACACACATGGAAAATACTCATTTGTTTGTTGAATATTTAAGAAATGTTGAGAACAAAACCTGACTTTTACCTCTAAAACAGGCAGAAGCAATATTTATTGTGTTACTATTTGACATGCCTTGCACTATTGTGAAATTACTATAAGAAAAGTAGTACAGTTTGCAAGGAGACAAGCTCTGGAAACTCTAAGAATTGTGTAATCCCTTTAGGAATATTGATTGGAATGTACTGGATGAACTATATGGTGAGGATGCACAAGTGGGAGGTATAGCAGCAAGCTCCTTCTGCTCTTGAGGGCTAAAGAGCAGAGAACAGTAAAACATGTTTTTTGTCACTTAAGGGGGAGATTTTCCAAGATACAAAGGTTACTTACGTGCCTAACTGACTTTTGTGCCTTTGAAATCATCCCCCAAATGGTAAGATATAACTTTAAATACACATAAGGAGTAGATGAGAAAGAAGGCACAATTTTTTGTGGTCATCTTTTAGAGCAGGAGCACACGTTAGTTATTAGCAGCAAGTAATTATATTGTATTCTACATTCTTTTGATTACCATCCTTATTATTATATTATTATAACTTCAAATTGCCAAATATTTACATATCAAAGCAATGAAAACTTACAAGGGAAAGATGGATGTCCTTTTAATACCTCTCTCTCAAATTTGCATTTCCAAAGGAGATTGAACTCAGTTTAAAACTGAGTTCAGTTATTTTGTATTGCTCATGGAACTGCCTTGCAGATATGAGTAACTAAAGCACTATCTTTTTCAGTCTCAAATTAAGGAAAATTAGATAGAGAGGTACCCTACCTATGGGTCTATAGACATGTGCTATAGTAAAAAGTAATAAACCAAAGTTTCAAGTATCTGTCATAAATAAAGTTGTATGCAGTGTTTGTTAGTACCAGAATATTAGAGAAGTAAGGTGGGTGAAGTAACCATCTTTTATGGGACCACCTTCTATTACTGAGAGCGACAGACTTCTAGCTGATCCAGAGACCTGAAGAAGAGCATGAAAACATGTATCTCTCTCACCAGCAAAAATTGGTCCAATGAAAGATATTATCTCACCCACTTGTCTCATTAATTCACTTGATAAGGAGGAGAAGGAGTGATGACTAACCTCTGGAATGACAGTGCAGAGAACAGTAGTGAAGAATGCCATGCTGATTACACTGTGATATTGCCCTAACATGCATAGCAAATGTAAGCCCCAAGCAGACAAGCAGAATGGAAACTCCAAAAAAAAAAAAAAAAAGATAATTTGAATTGAAGCCTAATGTAAAAGCATTAGTTCTGGTAAAATGCTTTGGCCTGAGTCCCAGTTACCTCCATAAACAATGTTTGTATCTTTGTTGTTACTAAGGAGTGAATTGTGCATTCAACATCAATACTTTAGTGTTTTTTTTTTTCAATAGGGCCCTGACACTTACATTCACTACAATCTCTGAAAAGTTACCAGAGAGAAAAACCTGGACATTGCACGTATGAGGAGACATCTTTAGATTAAACATTCTGTTTGCTCAAATACTAGTGACAGACATTTGAGAGAAAAAATAAGAGAGAAATAGATGGTATACTTCATTTCAAAGGATCTATACTGATGAGTCCCTCTTCCTTACCAGTCAAAAATTCATTTCTCATCCTATGCCTCACATTTATACTTCGGTAAATCACAGACATTGTCTCAGTGGATGAATAGGTAGGTGTGCATTTAACCACACAAGTGGAAGAACTGTCAGAAAATTTCATCTTTCTTTATCAGATTGATTTAGCTTGAGCCAGTTGGAAGGGGCTATTATTTCTAGTCAATCTTTTGGAGAAAGCATGAGCAAAGGAAACAGAAAAACATGCATCAGCAAATCATAAATGAATGTATTCCAAGTTGCACATGTCCTTCAAAATCAGCTGGAAATCTAGTTAATTAGACAACCTTTATATTAATTGTGCTTTGTCTGTGTGTCTGTATGTATTCCCTGTGCTTTCTCACCTTTCTCCAGCAGATGGTATAATGTTTATAGGTTTTAATGGCAACCTGTGCCCCACAAAAAGCCTGTTAAACATCTGGCCCCTCTGGTACACAACTTAGGACAGGAGTCTGGAAATACAGTAGTTGTTGATTTGAATCCCACATGGGGTTGAAAAGCTGCTGTTCACAGGTTTTTATTTGATATACTTTTAGTCTTGATTGAAAAATAATATAAAAAGCCAAGTTTTTTAGAACAGACGACCTTAAAACTAATGCACTAAAAGGGACAAAAAAAATACAGAAGTAATTCAGATTGGTCAGCTGGCCAATGTAGCATGTATAGTGGGCCCCCAAACAAATGCATTCACGGTGCTTAAAACGCCTTGTACAAGAAGGCTGACCAATCTGATTTACTTCTGTACTTCTTTTGTACCTTTTAGTGTATGGATTTTAAAATTGTCTGTTCTAAAAAAACATGGGTTTTTATATTTTTTTCTTGTCATAAGTTAGAGGCAATCAAATATGGTTCCTTCACTTCAGAAGATAGCAATATAACAAAAGTAATCACTGATATTTGAACTTCATCAAAGCTATTGCTTTCTCAGTTACTTTATTTGATCACAAAGTGTTTTCTTCACAGCAAACAGAAGATGATGATCATATCAACTATATTAAGAAAGATTTGCATCTTTATGAGAAAAAAATAAATTTTAGTTTTCATTTCAAAGTGTTTTAAACAACCCCTTTTATTCAAATTGCTTTATGATCTTTTAAAACACATTTTCAAAGCTTTTGTTGAAAACATTATTGAAAATCTTTAAGAAACAAGTCTTTGTAAGACAGTTTTTTGTTTAAAAATAATTAAATTATTGGGGAATTATTTCAGTAAAATGTTTGTGAAATTTTGATTTAAAAAAATCAGTTAAAATATTTTGAAAAAAAATGAAAAACCAAAGAAGTGATCACTTTATACTGCAAAATGGAGAAAATATTGCTCTTTTTTTTAAAAAAAAAGTTTTATTTTTTTTCCTTTCTTGAAAATTGTTTTCTTTTTTTTTTAACCAGTTCTATCTGGAATTTAAAAGTGGTGAACATTAAGATAGAGATTTCAAATAGGAATGTAATCAATTTTCCTCACATACACATGCACCTCTCTTCTACTGTGTTGTAGAATCCAATCCATATCTTCATTAATCTGTAGGTATAATTTTAATTTGGTATTCTCCACCTATTTTAAATTTAACATCAAACTATCACACCCTTCTCATTGTACATATGAAAAACATGAATCCGTATGAACCAGTAATTGACATGTTAATGAAGTTCTCTGTCTAGGGATGTATTACATGGGTAGGATTATCAATGAAAATAGATACTGAGAAATGTGAACAAGAGTGCTTTTCATCCAGGTGGCAACAAATGCAAGAGAAAGACATCATCTTGACGATTAAAAACAAATTTGTAGATTTATAGATCGAAGACCAACACCTATTTCAAACAGGCAGAATGATTATAAATGGTGCAATTATTTATATAAGGTTAGAGTTTACTAACTTATACACAATGAAAATTGCTATGTATTTCATCCTCTTTTGGTGAATAGGACAATTTGCAAACGAAAGTCCTATTTAACATGAATAATGGTGTCAGACTTATTCCCTAAGGAAGAGCCATTCTAATCATAAGTCAATATGTACTGTTGAAGTAGGAAGAAGAAAACTGCAATTTTGTGCTTGTCTTATATAGGATGTTCGTTAAACTGTTGCACAACCAAGTATCTTCAATATCCTGGTACAATAATTTGCCATCTGTGAATCAAGAAAACAAAAGGATTTTGTCTAAGTTGGCTCAGTGTGAAGTTTACATATATTTCTGATCAGAGATACATCCTAGAGTGTAAATGGATTACTAACATTTTGTGAACAAGGCAAACTGAAGTATTCCATAATTGAAGTTTAGGGGTACTTAAAATGGACATCCCCTAGATTTGCTATCATATATTTAATATTTAGTGTATTTATTTCCTGCACTCTGGTGGGATTTCCAATAAGTGAGTATTTTGTTCTTTATAATTTGAACTGGTTCTCACTTTGAAATACCGGGGATCATATTAGCAGGTACTTTTGAAAACATTGTCTCTATGACTATGTCTACACTTGAAAAGTTAAGTCAACTTTATTAAGTTGACTTAATAAGTTTGACTTTAAGTGGACCTTATTAAGTCAACTTAATAAAAGTCGACTTAATAAGGTTGAAAAGGAGCCACGTCTACACTTGAAAAGTTAAGTCGACTTTTATTAAGTTGACTTAATAAGGTCCGCTTAAAGTCAAACTTATTAAGCCGACTTAATAAAGTCGACTTAACTTTTCAAGTATAGACGTGGCCCCTTTTCAACCTTATTAAGTTGACTTAATGTTTTAAGTCGACTTAACAAGGTCCACCTAGGCACTATTACACGTCTCCACTGGCTTAAGTCGCCTTAATGAAATCGACTTAAGTACTAGTTCGAATTAAAATGAGGTGTTATTAATTCAAACTAATTTTTTCCTTAATTCAACTTAAGGACCAGCTTAAGTCAACTTCAGGAAAGGCCAGTGTAGATGAGGAGTAAATTAAGTCGACTTAAGCCTCCTTAAATTGACTTAATTTGTAAGTGTAGACGCACCCTATGAGAGGCAGAGAAAGGTGTAATCAATGTGTTGTATACATTCTTTGAACATAACAAGAGCTTCAGTGGCAGAGAATAACCTGAGGGCATTGTGTAGTTTAAAAAAAAAATGAACATGGAAATTGAAGGTACAAAGCACCATAACAGAAATGAGGCAGCAGTTAGAATATGCAGCAATAAATCCTTCACATGACTGATATTTACAGTATTGCAAAAAGACCTGAACGTATTGTACCAGGTATCATCACATTATAGTCCAGTGTGATTGCTTCTCAGAGTTGTAGTGACTGTAACAGTATGTACTGTACAAAGCTGTTTCCTTTAATATATTTAAAAGTTATATATGCAGAGAGAGATTCTCCTATTGCTTTGCATCTTGAGTAGCACTTCACTAAGAAAATGGTCTCCTTGCTCTCACTGGGACTACCAATGGAATAAAGTACTATTCGATGACAGTGAGGGTGGTAGAATCCAACTTTACTACTTTTCCTATAGTTTAAATGTCATTGTGATAACTACCAGAAGGTTGATCCCACTTATAAAAGTCAGAAGGACACACTGTACTCCATTAGTGGCTGTGCAGAGCTTTGGACCACTCTCTTCAGTCCTACTCATAATATGCAATAAGTCTATAAGTATGATCTATTCAAGGCCCTTATTGCATATCAGAAATCCTAGAGCCTTGTTAATTGAAGTGAACAGAGCAGCTGGCTGCTTGTGATCTTACAGTTTCAGTATTTAACAGATTTAATTAAAATGAATGCCCCTCCCCCCTCCCTTTCAGGGGAATTAGCTCATTAAAAAGTTTTACAAGTGAAGAACAATCCTCCAGCAGGCATTAACATCTGACAAAGAGAAGGAGATTTTGGGGTTGGATAACTGCATATTCCATATGCAACCTGTTGTAGGTGTGTTCCTGAGTGTTGTGGTGATGCTTAACCCATCTGTCCATCCATCTTATCCTTGTAGTAGATCTCTTGGCATTTCTCTTTAAAATCACCCTGTTCTGCAAACTTTGGTTTATCCTAAGACTTGTTCTCAGGTTTTCATCTGATAGGCTATGTCTTCACTGGCAAGTTAGTTAGAATTAAGGAAGCTTAATACAAACTAACTAAAGCCATGGCTACACTAGGCTTTCATTAGTTCGAATTAAGGGCTTCCTTAATTCGAACTAATAAATTCAAATAGACTATTCGAACTAAGGGGTAATTCGAACTAGCTAGTTCAAATAAACCAATGTGGCCATGTTAGTTCGAACTAATTGCTTAGTTCGAACTAACCGGCCATTGAACTCAATGCAATTCGCTAATTCGAACTAAGCAAGTGCCATGAATGGCATTTGCTTAGTTCGAACTAAATTTTGCTAGTTCGAATTAAGTTAATTCAAACTAACTAAAATTAGTTCAAATTAGTTTTAGTAAGTGTAGACATAGCCATATATTCCAGATAGCAGAGTATGGTAGTCTGTCTCCTGTGCATCTCCTTGCAGAGCTTTAATACAATTTTGCTTTTCTCTTTACAAGTTGAGAGAGAAACACCCCATACAACGCTGTTTTGTAACTGGCTTTTAATTCCAGGATCCAACCGCTGATGGTCTTTCTGACTGACTTGACAGTGCTGTGAATTAGATTGTAATTTTCCATTTGCCCATTAAAGAGCACCCACACAGTCACTATGGATTCACATATGCACGGATGAGAGCTAGTGGGAAAAGTGGGCACAGCCAGAAGACAGAGATGGTACAATGTGACCGTTGTTAGTTTAGGTGGAATGAAATGAATCAACTGATATAAAAGAAGAAAATCTTGAACTTTCACTCAAAACTTGATCCATGCTGTGTGAGGTTCATAATAGCTCCGTTAAGGTTTGTATGTGTTTGTCAGTACTTCTGCTTCCAGTCTTGATAACATTCCCAGGAGCACAAAAGAGAACAGAGTATTTTCAACTTGGCCAGAACAAAAATGAACTGTAAGTCATATGATATTTCCAACACTTTTCTAGGTCAAAGAAGTTTGGACAACATTCAGGAAGGCCTCTGAATATTTGAGCTTTGTCAATCATCAAGCTGAAAGTGCTGGAGTTTGGAAGCCAGTATAATAAAATTACATAAATGATAGTATTCACAACAGAAGAAATATCGTAAGTTCTACAAGCTAAGTGATAGGAGCTAACTTGAGCAAAGTAAGAGAAAAATCACTGAATATCAAAATGTAAGTTGTCCCATGAATATTTTCATCTCCAGCATGAAGTGTTGCAATACACTCTGAACATCATAGGTTAGCTTTCTGAAAGCCTGGGGTTAGGAACTGCAGGGAACGGTTAACTTAAGCGTTGAGGCACAACATAGGGAAGACAGAAAGCATAGTAAAAACTGCCTGTTTCCACAGAACATGCCCAGAACTAACTGGTATAAACAATAAGCAAAGTTAATCCAAATTCCTAAGGGGTAGCTATGTTAGTCTAGTTCAGCAAAACAGTCTTGTGGCACTTTTAAAGTCTAAAAAATTTATTTATCACATGAGCTCTCATGGGAGAAAATACCACTTTGTCAGATGCTAAAAGATGGGGAACTTAAAGAATGGGAGGAAAATAAATGCAAGGAAGTGTAAGTCATAGGCTCAGGTCAGACTGTCACAGCAAATCAAAGCAGTTGTTGAGATTCAAACAGTGGAGAACAGCATATTAGAGGGAAGTGAGGTCAAATCACCTGTTGTAATAAGAAAAAAAAAACCAGAAATCCCTATTTAACCATAAGGCAGTGATGTCAAATCTGCATATGAATTCCAATTCTGCAGTTTCTCTTTAAAGCTTTGATTTGTAATCCACTTGTTTAAGTATGGCTATTAACAAATCACCAATGGAGCGAGCAGAGAGATTGAAGTATTCCCCTATTGGTTTTTGAATATTGTTACTTCTAATGTCAGATTTGTGTCCATTTATTCTTTTGTACAAATGGGGCATTGCTAGCACATGATGGCATAAATCACGTTAGTGGATGAGTAGGTGAATGAGCCCTTGATGGAGTAGCTGGTTTGATTAGGTCCTGTGATTGTGTCTTTGTGCAGATATGTGGGCAAAGTTGACAACGGGGTTTATTGCAGGTATATGTACCCGCTTTAATGTTTCTGTTGTTTGGTCTGTAGTTGCTGGTGAGAATCTGTTTAAAGTTGAGGGGCTGTCTGTAAGCGAGGAAAGATCTACCTCCCAAGACTTGAGAAAGTGAGGGATCATCATGTAGAACAGGTTGCAGATCCTTGATGATGCGCTGTAGAAGCCTGACTTGGGGGTTGTAGGTGATGACCAGTGGCGGTCTGTTGTTTTCTTTCTTGGGCTTCTCCTGTAGTAGATGACTTCTTTGTACCCATCTGGCTCTGTCAATCTGTTTCTTCACTTTCCCAAGTGAGTTTTGTAGTTTTAAGAATGCTTGATAGAGACCTGTAGGAGTACCCTTCAGGCAGTAACCCAGAAGTTAGCTACTACAGGAGAAGCCCAAGAAAGAAAACAACAGAATGTCACTGGTCATCACCTACAACCAAATAACAGAAACATTAAAGCAGGCACATTTCCCTGCAACAAACCCCATTGCCAACTTTGCCCACGTATCTGCACAAAAGACACCATCACAGGACCTAATCCAGGAATGTCTTCCATGTGGCCAGCAAACCTCTTCTATGCAGTCCGTGGACTAAACCTCTTCCATCTGGCCCATGACTAGACTCTGTTAGGGAGAGAGTGTGCTCCCACTGAGAGAGAGAGAGATATCTCACATACCCAGCTCTCCACAATGCTGTGAATGTGTCAGGTCTAGTGACATCACAGACTGCTGGGTTTGCGAGACTGTGCACCGCAAGACCTCATTCTCTCCCTAACATAGGCTATGTCTACTATGTCTAGTTAACTATGTCTACTATGTCTAGTTAATTTAGGTGGACTTTAGCTAAGTCGACTTAACAAAGTCGACTTTAAGTCGACTTTGTTAAATTGACTAAGTCGACTTAGCATGTCTACACTATAAAATTAAGTCAACTTAGGGGGGAACTTACAAAGTTGACCTACAGTGTCCACACTGCACACCTAGGTCGACTTGTAGGGGCTAGGTGGACCTGGGAGAGGTCCATGGTGGCGGGGGGGGGCACCCCTTGCCAATTGCCAGGGGGCTCAGTCTTTGCCCCATTGTACATGGGTACAATGGGGCAAAGGGGGACAGGGACCCTGGCAGGGCATAGGGGCATGGTGGGCAGGACTCTGCCCTGCCCTGTGGGGGGGCATGCCAGGGTCCACCTGTGCCACCCCCCGGCAGGGAAGGCAGTGGGGGAGTCCTGGAGAGCCCTAAGTTGACTTAGAGTCGACTTAGGGCTACTCCACGTCTACACTGGCTTAAGTCGACTTTAGAAAGTCGACTTAAGCCTCAAGTCGACTTTAAAGGAGGTTTAATAAAGTCGACTTAATTTTCCTTAAATCGACTTAAGCAAGCTGCTTAAGTCGACTTAAAGAAAATGTAGTGTAGACGCAGAGTAAATTAAGTCGACTTAAGCAAGCTTAAGTCGACTTAATTTACAAGTGTAGACACACACATAGAGAGTAATATTACAGAGTGCCCTTTCGCATACACAGCACTCTGCGACGCCACAGTATTTTTATTTCTGTTATATACAGCCCATTTGAAGTACCTTTAAGTCAAATCTGGTCCACCATAGCAAATGAGTTTGACACCCCTGACATAATCAAACAAGCTACTCCATCAAGAACTCATTCACCTGCTCATCCATCAATGTGATTTATGCCATCATGTTCTGGCAATGCCTCTCTGCCTTACACATTGGACAAACAGGACATTCTCCGCACTAAAGAATAAATGGACACAAATCTGACATCAGAAATAACATTCAAAAACCAGCATGCTCCTTCCATTGATGATTTGTTAATAGCCATACTTAGTCAAGTGGATAACAAATCAAAGCTTCAAAGAGAAACTGCAGAATTGGAATCATATGCAGATTTGACATCACTGCCTTATGGCAGTACCACCTGAGCCTATGACTTACACTTCCCTACATTTATTTTCCTCCTATTCTTTAAGTTTCCCATCTTCAAGCATCCGACAAAGTGGGATTTTCTCCCACGAAAGCTCATGCAATAAATAAATTTGTTAGTCTTTAAAAGTGCCACAGGTCTCCTTGATTCTTTTCCAAAGTGCCAACCATGTTGCTTTTATTCCATGTTAAACATGTTCCTTCTAAATAACATGATTGGGAGAACTGAGTTCTGGAGAGGGTTTAGCCCAGTTATAGGACTATTTAAATCAGTACTGTAGTTTGTGAAAATGTAGTAAGAGTGCACATGTAAGAATAAATGTGAGTCGTTTTATATGAGTGTTTTTCAGAAGTCCCTGGGGGTTACAACTTCTTCCAAGAGAGTGTCCGTCAATGCCAGGCTTCATGAAAGGAGAGGCTTTTCCTTCTCTTTCTGCCATAATTCTTAAGACTCATTTAGGACTCAGCAGCAGCCTGTTGTGTATAGATTAGAGAAGCAGCATGGTCTAGTAAATTAAGTGCAAAGAACTCCTTTTCTGTATCTTGGCTCTGCCATTGACTCACTGTGTAACCTCAGGCAAATAATTTTCAAAGGCAGATACCTAAAGTCAGGCACCTAAATCTGTATTTAGATATTTGAAGAAGTGGCCTGGTTTTCAGAAGTGCTGAGAACAAGCAGCTCCGATTAATAATCCTAAGTGTATTTTGATGTCTAAATATGACTTCAGTAACTAACTGTAGAGACCTAGGTTTAAATCATTTTGGCTTTGTTCTTATTTAGTATAAGGCTCCTTTGCATAGCTCTGACAATATAAAATGGCTTTAAGGTCAATGGGTGCAAGTTACATTTAGGTCCATTTTAAGACCACTTTGATGTGCCAGCAGGGAGCAAAGACACTTGAATGTAAATGAGAATGAGTTTTGCAATTGTAACCCGTAGCCTAAAACCTCCTCTGGCATAAAAGAGTGCAATTCCACTGACAGTAATGGAGCTGTATCACTTTATACTAGCTGAAGATCTACCCTACATTGTCAGTTTCCCTGACTGCCAAATAAATATAATATTTATATGCCAAAATTACAATTAACCACTGTTTAATATCTTCATAATGCTTTGAATATATCAAGTACTAAGTAGAAATATTCTGATATTGAATAATGTTTTATGAGGTCAAAGTGAAACTAACCCAATAAGAAAGTTACTTTGATTGCTCTGATAGAATGTTGCAATGGGCAGTACTAATGGCTACCATCTGCTATTTTACACCAATACACAGTCAACAATATTGGAGTCTTCTTATTCAGTTTTCATATACAGTGGAAATATTGGACTGCATAATGTGGTGGAGTTATGATGTTACAGTGCGGATGACTTTGTACAATAACACAAATATGTCTAGTTCCAAAGGGGTTGCCATGTTAGTCTAGGTCAGCCAAACAAACAAGGGGTCCTGTGGCACTTTTAAAGACTAAAAAAATTATTTTTCGCATGAATTTTTGTAGGAGAAAATCCCTCTTCGTCAGATGCTTTGTAGATGGGGAACTTACAGAATGGGAGGAAATTAAATGCAGGGAAATGTATGACACAGGATCAGGTCAGGCTGTAACAGAAAATTGAATAGGTTTTGGGATTCAAACACTGAGGAATAGCATATAGAGGAAGGTGAGGTCAAATCACCTGTTGTAATGAAGATAAAATCCATAGTCCCTGTTTAATCCTGGGGCAAAAGAGTCGAATTTACATATAAGTTCCAATACTGCAGTTTCTCTTGAAGCTGTGAATTGTTATTCATTTGTTTGAGCAACACTATTAACAAGTCATCAATGGAGTGACCAGGGAGACTGAAGTGTTCCCCTATTGTTTTTTTTTAGTGCTGCAATTTCTGATGTCAGATTTGTGTCCATTTATTGTTTTTCGTAGAGACCATCCTGTTTGTCCAATATATAAGGCAGGGGGGCATTTCCGGTACATGATGGCATAAATCACATTGGTGGATGAGCAGGTGAATGAGCCCTTGATGGAGTAACTGGCTTGATTAGGTCCTGTGATGGTGTCTTTTGTGTACATATGGGGGCAAAGTTGGCAACATGGTCTGTTGCAGGGATATATTCCTGCTTTAATGTTTCTATTGTTTGGTCTGTAGTTGCTGGTGAGTATTTGATTACGGTTGGGGGACTGTCTGTAAGTGAGAAGAGGTCTGTCTTCCAAGGCTTGAGAGAGTGAAGGATCGTCATGTGGTAGAGGTTTTAGATCCTTGATGATATGCTGTAGAGGTCTGACTTGGGGGGTTGTAGGTGATGACCAATGCCGTTCTGTTGTTTTTTTTCTTGGGCTTCACCTGTAGTAGTTGACTTCTGGGTACCTGTCTAGCTCTGTCAGTTTGTTTCTTTACTTCTGCGAGTAGGTATTGTAGTTTAAGAATGCTTGAGGAGATCCTGAAGGTGTCTTTTTCTGTCCCAAGGGTCATAGTAAATGCAGTTATATCTTACGGCTTGACTGTAGACAATGGATTGTGTGGTATGTCTTGGATGAAAGATCGAGGGATATAGGTAACTATAGTGATCAGTAGATTTTCGGGATAGGGTGGTGTTTGTGTGTCTCTCTCTAATTTGCGCTGTAGTGTCCAGAAAGTGGATCTCCTGTGTGGAGTGTTCCAGGCTCAGTTTGATTGTGGAGTGAAAATTGTTGAAATCTCTGTGGAAATCTTCAAGGGCATCCTTAACATGGGTCCAGATGATGAAGATGTCATCAATATAGTATAAGTAAAGTAGAGGTGCTTTGGGATGAGACATGGGGAAGTGTTGTTCTAAGTCAGCCATAAAAATGTTGCCATATTGTGGGGCCATGTGGGTACCCATAGCAGTGCCACTGACTTGAAGGTATCTTCAAATCTGAAATGATTGTGGGTGTGTACAAAGTTACAAAGTTCAATCACAAAGTTTGCTGTGGCATCATCTGTAATGGTTCTTCTAATGGCTTGTAATCCATTGGTAAGAGTCCTGAAATGTGAATAACAGCAGTAAATCAATCTGTTAGTCTTTAAAATTGCCACAGGTCTCTTTCTCTGAAAAGTGAAGTGCCTCATTGCAAAAATCTGTTTTGTTCTAAACATCAAATGCCCTCTAAATAATTGTTCTCTTTTACGTTATATTTTACTGAAATATCTTAGTACATATGCCTTGTATTCCATTTCAGGTTAGTTGATCTATTCTAGTTTGAGTCCAGGAAGAGGGCTGGGACAATATTTCAGTTCACAGTACATCCCCAAGAATTTTGATGTGTTATAAACAAAGATTATTTGATCCAAAATACTAGACTGTGTGATATACCATGGACTTTGCTACTCACTGCGTGCTGTACAGTACAAATAGTAAAGAAGCTAGCTGAATGAGGTGGATGGGAATTTTCCTTTGGAAAATATGAATGCATGGTATCCGTGCTCTGAGAAGATTTATTTTGAGACTCTAAAGATCTAAGTCACAGTTAGTAGAGGGTGTATACTTAATCCTACTCGGCTAATGAAAACATTTTAGAGATTCATGAAGCCAGAAGGAATCATTGTGATCATTCACTCTGACCTGCTGCATAACACAGGCTATAAAACTTGATTGAATTCATTCATGTTTTGAACTGATCAACATGTCACAGTCTGATCTTTGCCAACAACACAGTCCTCAAATTTTCATTTCTGAAAAGAGGAATTTTTACTCTTCTAGAATGGTGAGCTAAGGAAAGCATTCACCTGGTAAAGAATGATGAGAGAAACATTTTAGAAATCTAAAATTATATTTAATTTAAGCAAAACTATCAGGAGAATATTTAGGAAAGAGAAGTCCATTGAAGCCCATTAAAGCTATGAATATATATATAAGGCTTCATGACTCCTTACTGTATTCTAAAAGCTGTACCATTTACAATTTAAGATTTTGTTTGTTTGTTTTCCTAAGCAATCAAAGTAAAAAAGAAAAAATGTGATCAGCTCTCCCATATTTCGGGGATTAAAGAAATGGAAAGGTTCTGTTGATTTTGTCCACTCCTATTTTCTATTAGAGGTAGACACAGACAAAATCCAATCTAAACTCTTTCAGAACTTGATAGTTTGAATCCAGATTGGTATGCCACTGCTAATATCTGTGTCTATAATGGGGCTAACCAGAAGCCCAAATATGCACCTCCTCACAAAACCTTTTGAGCTGGCCCTTCTCCAATATGTTTATGATTTTAGGCCTCACAGCTGTTAGGATCTCACTGCCTTGTTCTTCTCTTATTGGAAGTTGGGAAAACAAAGCTGCTTTGAAAAGGAGGAACACAGTAGCGGTCCCTGTATCAGACACTAAATTAACAGCCTACTTCCCTCCTTTTACTTCAGTAAGTTTAATCAGTTATCTGGAAAGAAAAACAAACACAGTAGTATCCAAAGGTGACAAATAATTCATCTGTAGATTTGATCTGTGGTGATCTATCAGAAGAAGAAATTGCCAGAGGCAATGTTCTTCAGCTTCTGGATAGCACTTTATATATAGCATATACTGTAAACACAAAAAGTCATCCATGAAATATTACAGGAGAGCCCCATCCTTGGAATACATTTCATACCTTTGTAAATCAAGGACTGCGTGCTTCATGTTAGACTGAGTTTCTTTGAAAGGCTGATTCACTGAGCCAAGTATTTCACTGAAGAAAGGATTGTGACAGTTTCATAAAGCAATAATATTTTTTAAAAAAATCAAAGAGGTAGATTTGGAGGCTCAAAATAAGGCAACTCCAATGTCCTTCAATGAGCTCTGTATAGATTCAGGACCAATACACAGACCTCACTGCAGAATCAGCTCCCCAAACAGTTTGCTTACTCCAAGTAATTACTATTAATCTTCTAAATAATGTATTACCAGTTACAACTCCACTTAAGGACAGCAATAAAAAGAATACTTGACTTCTGAGACAATAAGAAATTGTAATAAATCAAATAAGTATCTGAGTATCTGGAATCACTTAGGACTCAATTCCAATTTGAACTACATCCTCTCTTCCCACACTTACACAGAATCCTTGGACCTTGGGTGTGCTGCTGGCTGAATTAGGGGAACCACATATTATTTATTGTTAATATGTCAAAATTACAATAAATCAGATGAGATGGCCATGTCAGGTATCATTAGAATGGTTTTAATTTGTTAAGTATAATGTTTATGTTTATGTGTCATATTTGTGTTGGATGTTATGGATATGTTTTTATCTGTATTTCAACTTGTGCTGTGTTTCCAGGCGACTCCCCAGGCAGGATAGCGGTAGCAATAAGCTACTTAATGGCCCATTAATAAAACTCACAGTTACAATGGGCCAAGGGAGAGAAGCTTGGCTGTACCTGATGAATCACCAGGGCTTATTCTAGTGACTCTGAACTCCCTCTTATTTCCGTAAATTTCCACAAGCAGCATGACAAAGGCCAAGGGCCATAAAAGGCAGCTGCAACACATCCATATTGTCTTTAGTCTTCAGCCACCTCTAGATCAACTCATCTGCAACTAAAGCTGTAAATCAAAGAACTGAGACCCACCCAGATACCGGATGTACATCTGAGGGACCATACAAGCCTCCATATCCCACAGTTCTAAAGAAAACCTGATACTTATGGACTTTCCATTCATCTGTATGTATCTGATTGCTTTAATCATTTACTATTTCTCTTATAGTTTGTTTCATTCCTTTTATAATATACCTTAAGTTTTAGTTACTAAAGGATTGACTTGCAGCCTGATATTTTAGGTCAGATCCAAACTTGTATTAATCGGAAGAATCTTTTTGGTAAAGAACATAGTGTTTTAAATAACTTATCACTTTACTGGATCTTGTGACTGATTGGGAGCCAGAGACTGAAATGCAATAAGGGGGCTGTGTATATTTTGTTGTAGCTTCTTGACAACCAGTATGGACCATCTGAAGCATTCTGTGGCTGGTTGGGAAGTCTGGCTTCAGGGTCACTCGGAGAATTTGCTCTCCTTTTGCAGCCTGCTATGACCTGGGCATTTTCAAATGATCTACCCTAGGCAGGGATTGGTCATACATAGATTCAAGCATATAATGATGGATGTGTGTACTCTCTCACCAGACCAGGTGAGCAGGGAGTGGAGAGACAAAAGGGCAGTAATGGAGACAGATTTCTCCATCCTCTCCTCCCCCCATGAGTCTCACTTTGCAACCTTGAAATGACACAATTGAATAGACAAGAGACCAAAAGGATAATGTGACTGATTTGGTGGATGGAAATAAAGGGGAAAATCACTTAAAAATAAGGGACACATTTATTTTAGGAGCTATCTTAGGGAAAACACATCAGCATATGTACTTTTCTCTCAAATGTACATATCTATTGCCTTAGGTACACAATGCAATTATAAGCTTTAACATAGTGTTTTAAATGGTACTTAGTTTTAATATGCTTCAATACATCTTAAAATATAGCACAGGTGAGCAAGCTATGGAACAAACCAATGAAATAAAGGACAGCAAGTTTACCCTACCAAAGAGTGAGAGTTGAAAGCCTTTTAAGATTTTGTTTTTGTTTTTAGTGTGGATGTACTGTATTGAAACATTTGTACTTTAAAAGTGGAACCTATGTACATTAGGGGCCCATTTTTAAAAGGCCAGAGGCCTATAATCCTTTTCTCTGGATGCATATTGCAGCCCTAAAATTGACTAAGCAGCTCCTATAGTAAGGAAGATGAGAGAAGTTAAAACATTAAACTTTTTAATAAGGCAGGCTTAACTAGGTCAGGTCTAACAAGCACACAGAGACCTGAGAAAGGTACAGTGACAAGTGAAATGGAGATTACAAGAGGAAGCAATGTACAAGTAGTTGAATAAATGCCATATAATCAAGGCAGTGCCATCCTCTTTTAATACCCAGAGGTGCTATTAGGCTTGGCAACATGGAGATCTGAATTAGCATTATGTTTTATTAAAGCATTTGGGGATGAAAGGCATGACAGACATTAGTAGTTATGATTATTAACCTTTCAAAGTTAAGTTGGGAATGTGTTTTCATTTTCAATATATTTTTCTTCCAGTTTCAGGGTTTAAAATGTCCTTTTTCAAATACTGTGAGCAGATTTCTCAGGCCACAAAATGAAGCCGGGCAATCTGAGGTCATGTGTCCTCTCAGAAGACAAGGAGAGTAATGTTTTATCTTATCGGACATCATTTCTACAGCAGCACCTACAGCAGGTTAACATGATCAATTAAGTGAAAATGAATACAAATGATGTGACAGAAGCAGTCTGATAAGAATGTATGTCTGGGTGCAGCATGGCAGAGTTAACTAAAGCATTAATTCCAGTTAGTTATTATTCTTTCAGCTCCTCAATTCAAGAGCTCACAGCTTCTACAGGACTTATCAGAAACAACAGTAATTACCAAGACACAGTCAAGTAAATTAAAGTGGGTGTGCTACAGCTGATCTGCTTTAACAGTGAGGATCTTCATCCTTCTTGAAGAATGGCTAGTATTGGCACAGCAGATGATTCTGTAGCACAATCAGCCCGATACCACATTTTACTATAAGCAATTCAGATAACACAACATTCAGACATAACCAGAAAATCAACTTCCAATGAGTCTTTCAGAGGTTGACACCAATTTTTCCCTCCTTAGGGTGGAAAGGACCCAATGAAGCTTTCAACAAGGAACAATCACAGATCTCAGTGTCACTGTCATCTGGGAAAAAACATCCATGAATCAGCAGCATTGGTCATATATCTCTGGAGAATTATGGACAGTGCTCTGAGCCTTCTCTTCATGTCATACATTTTCCAATAGGTTTGCTTCAGCTCTTTGTGCCATTTCACAATAGACTGCTTAAAATTACTTTAAATGAGTCATGCTATCTACTAATTCAGAGCCTGATGCTACTTGAAAGAAAATTCAATAATAAAACTTGCAATAAAATCACTGGATGTAGAATAAGGCACTAGTGGATTGATCCTGAACAGAAATGAACACTTTAATGATGAAGTCTTATAGGTCTCTTTGAAGGAACCATAATGTGTTTTTCACTTTCTAATTACAAGTAGTATGCCCTGATCCTTCATGTTAAGCCACCTGGGTAGGTCACAGAGTCATATTGACATCGAGCATGAACGTATATATGTGCCCACATCAATCTTCATTGAGTAAATTGCATGCATCATGCTTTATTTAGTATAGTCTCAGTTCCAGCAATTTTAAGAACACCAATTCCTCCTGCTCCATTTGCTTGATCTCCTTTGCAGTGGTAGTGGTAGTAAGCTGCACCTTCAGTGGATCTGATATGGAAAGCGGTTTCAAATGGCTTAGCTTTATCACATTCCAGAACCTACAGAAATGGGAGCAGAATTAGATCCACTGTGTATTTGAATACATATGCTAATTTCTAAATGACTGTCTTGTATTTATAATGTTTGCTAAAATGCATTGCCTGGTTAAGAAGTTACACAGCATTTGAAAGTTAATAGAAATCTGACTTTGACACCTGTAAATATCTATCCCATTCCCCCATTTTCATTATTTAAGTTTCACCCTTCCTAGCTTCCTCAACTTTATTTTTATATAAAACAACTCTATTAGGCTTCTTGTTCCTTATTCTGCTAGCAGTGTACGGTTCTGTCCCCAGAATCACTTTTCTGTTGAGCTGGAGATATTTTGAGCCCTATTGCTTTGCTTTCCAGTGAGGAAGAAATCAGTGACTCAAAACGTGGAATATTCCACATGCAGTTTGCTTTATTAACATAGATATACTAGTTCTGGAGTAAAGACAGTCACTCTCTTCTTCCAGGATTCTTAGCTCAACTCCTATTCCTGGCTCCCAGGGAGCAATTCTGCCATAAGAGCTGACTCTAGTCCGATACTATGGGAGAATGAAAGCCATCCTGCCCTTTTCACAGAATCCTCTCCCCAGAGCCTCTTCTAACCAAAAATTTACACTACAACCATTTCTCCAAAGATTAAAAGCTTGCTCATACATTAAAAAAAGTGAACTTGTGTTGCAGGGCACACCACTTGCCACCAGCCTGGTGCCTCCCACTCATTCTCTGGACATTAGTTCACAGCCAATGCCCCCTGTCCACAGTTTGCACACCATCACTCTCCCACTTCTGTGCACCTATAGCCCCTATCACAGCCTTGAGGAGCAAAGCATCCTCATTGTGGCTCAGTTCTATTGCTCTCTGTATTCCATTCTGGGGGTATTTAATGCCTCAGCAGCCTTAGGCAGCCCTCTCACTCACTACCTCAGTGCCATTCACCCTGTGCCTTGAAAGGAAATTCAAGCCCACCCTCTTTTCTGGGTTCCAGCTCAGAAACCCTCAACTCAACAATTTGGGCTTTCTCTCTCTTGCCTCACTGGTACCTCTCTCATGTAAAAAAATAAATTTGTTAGTCTTTAAAAGTGCCACAAGTCTCTTTGTTTGTTTGGCTGAACTAAACTAACACAGCTACTCCTTTGGTACTTGTTCTATCCCTGATATTCTTCCTACCATTAGCTTCCTTTTCTTCCTGGGCCTACTATATCCTAAAGCCTCATCCCGTGCCTCAAGGAATGACTACAGTCTATAATCTCCCTTTGTTTTTTCCTTTACCTTAGGAAGCTCTGCCTTTCAGCTCTTGGGCCTTATAGGCCCCACTGTTTCTGCTCAGCTGAACATCCTTAATTAGTTGCCTCATGAGTTAACTGGTCAATCTGGCCTCCATTAAACCCTGCAGGGAAAATGTGGAGTAGTTATCACAGCTTGGAATGCTATGCCTAATGTAACCTGGTGATATCTACCATAACAGGTTTAGGATCTCTATTAGCTAAGGAATACTCACTACTTAACTGGGTTCTGAATATTTTTTTTTTTTAATAAAACCATCCATCTCCCTCCAGAATTCTTCTATTCTGTCATACCAAGCATTTCCTTGTGGTCAAAGTAGAGAATTTGCCATCTGCATGATCCTGAAGCTGATTCTGTGTTTTTTATTAGAGCAACTCCATGCAAAAGAGTTCTCATTAGTCCAATCAGTAGCACTAGTGAGCAACAAATTCAAGCTGAGTATTGCTGTGTTGAGCTGAGAGGAGAATTTTTCTTTAAGCTAGCAAACAAAGGAGGTGGTCAGCAAGAGAAGGTAATCAAGGGCTGGCTTCTAACTGTAAGTCATTCCTTGATACACATGTGCCTGTGCCATACGCTTATCAAGAATTCTGACAACAAATAGATATTTGTCCAATTGACTGCTGCCCAAATTGACTACTGAGCTGGGGCTTACAGCATGTGTGAATGTGCAGGCAATACCCACCCTCAGATGTAATCCTCTCGGCTCCAACTCCCGAGCTGCATCCAAAAGAAAAAATGATCCGAATGTTGTGAGGGCACCCAACTGGACGTATTCTCTCCCAGAAACTTGTAGTCTCTGTGAATGCACCATCACATTTGAAACTACACTGGATAAATGGCTAACAAAGGTAGTCTGCAGAACCACCCCTCACAAGCAGAGGGATTGGCGTAGTTGGCAGAATGTGACAGCTTTGATTTCTGCAATCATTGCAGCAATAGCAGACATTAGACGCTCTGCCAAATCAGAAATTCCCTCCCTTAACAATCTAATTCAGTACATTCTGGCCCATATTGTGCCTGCATTGGGACTGTACTGAGGTACCTCATCCAGCTATGTCACTTCTCCATAGAACACAGGAGTGGTGTGTGTACTACATCATGCCTCAGGAGCTTACAGATCCACACTGAATCAATGGTACCTCCTTGGCCTTTATATAGGGAATACAACTATACTCAACACCTTCAAGAGATGGTGTTCTCTAATCATCTGTTCACCCAGAGGTGGCTTTTGGGGTAGGCAAAGCAGGCGCATACCTAAGGCCCTGAGCAGCAAGGGGCCCTGTTGCCTGCTTTGCATACCCCAAAAAATGCATCTGCCTTGGTTGGTAGCAGGAGGAGGACCTGGCCCTAGGGTTGGGGGCTGGTAGTGGGGATCTGGGGACACGGAAGGGGGATCAGAGTCGCAGAAGGTGGGCTGGAAGTGTGGAGTTGGTGCTGCACATGTGGGCTGTGGGCGTCTACAGAGGGACCCCACAGTGGACCCCTAGGATCTTCACCTAGGTCCCCTGATTGCCTACGGCTGTCTCTCTGTTCACCTATGTAGAATCCAACAGCAGGGTGTGCCTGTAAGTGAAATTAAAAAACCTTTTGTTTGGGAGCATGTATTGTAACTTTCTTCCCTTTAGAAGAGACTACTTTGCCATATGGGAGGTGCCTGAACAAACTAAGCAACAGTTAAGAAAATGTCCATTTCCAGACATTCGTTTCACCAAACTTTAGTATATAGAGCAGATATAAAACCAGCACTACACTTCTTCCCACCCCACTCCCACACATCCCGATGTTAATAAAGTATGCAGGTTTGTGTAAATATATGAAGTGCAAAATAAAATCTTTATAAAGTTGATTGGTAGGCAATTCCATGGAGATGATTTGTAATGGTGCAGAGAAACCTAAATATCAGGAGTGTCATAACTATGCTTTCAGCTAAAAGGTAATCAAATAGTCCTATCCCTGTCCAGGCAACATTTCAAGTTTCATCTCTCCCTCAGTACTTTTTTTACTTTCAATAATCTTTTGGTATTTAGTTGCTGTACAAGACCCTTTTATTAAGTTTAATTTAAATTTTAGCTTGGAATTTTGAATTCCATTGTATTATTAGTTTTGTTTGTTGGCTTGTCTTAGCTTGGAATGTAATCAACTTTGTGTTGTCCCAGGCTCCTTTTCCCCTACTGTTTCCATTTATAAGACCCTGTTTTGAGCCATTTGTAAACTATATATATACATATATAAAGTTTAGTCTGAAATATGTCCTGCTGTTTATCTTCCTCAGGCTGATTTTTTTTTTTTTTTTTTTTTTTTAGAATAATTTTAAGCTAAATAAGTTTGGTTCTTTCCAAGATCAAGATTAAAGGGGAAAAAAATTTTAAAAAAATTATATGCTCATATTTTAAACTACTTAAACCATTTATCTGAAACTTTGTTACTTTGGGGCAGGGATTTTAAATTTGTCCAAGGGGTTGCCCAGATAACAGAGACATGCATTTTGCTATCAGTTTGCTGTATATAAAGAGGTAGTTACCTGCCTAAGTACCTTTATGGATCTAGCACTGAGTGTCTACTTACCTAAGCACGCCTGCTATCTGATTCTCCATCTTACTATAACCCCCCGAATTCAAGTTCCAAATCTTCTTCTTTACATCTCCTAAGCAGCTTAGTGATCAACTCTTCCAAGAATGCACCCATCTCCCCATCTCTCCCAATCTACCACATACACGTATTGGTCCCATTAGCAGCACATTCTGATCTTCCTTAGCAACTATCAATCCCTTCCTGTCACAAAAGCCCCTATACATTCTGTACCCTATTTGTTCATTATCTATCTGCACCTCTCAAGTCCATCCCCCAGCTACCCATGATTGTCCCGTGAGTACCATCAGAGATTCCCAAATGGAAGAGAAGAATTGGAAATCTCTAATACTAGAGTGGTGCCCCAGTCAGTTTTCAGGGTCCTACAGGGGTTACATGCTGTACAGATATTAATTAAATAATAGTTCTTGCTGCAAAGATCTTGTAACGTAGGTTAAGCAACAAGATCCACAAGGTTATGAAACAAATAGAGGAGTGTGAAGTTGCGAGTAAGGACTCAGAAATGGGAACAGTAATTTGAGTATGGAGCCTACTCTTCTAAAGGAAGAGGTGGAAGTCCTATTGTTTGGAACAGTAGGCTAGCAAATACACGAAGCCTACCATATGCTATAAGGAATAAATCAACACTGGCAAGAAGGCTGATAGATGGCAGTGCTCCAACTCACTAATAGAGCACTTCCCACTGACTGAAGCATGTGTTTCAGGTTATGCATGTGTCTAAATGCCCCACTGAACTAGGGTCTACAAACGTAATTTTTATCCTTAGTTTCCAAACAAACCTCTGAAACACCCCCTTTCCCTTGCAGGATACAAGTTTTTTTTGCATTTAAATATTCATCTGTCTTCCCTCCTGTAAAGCAGCATGCACACTTGCAACACTATGTTAATAAAGAGAAATAAATAATTTAGCAAATAATTAATACGGCTAACAATAAAACAGAGCAACTCAAACACCCTTGGCATTGATCTATTGCACCAGAAATGATACTAGAGATGGATGTGAAAACCTGGGAAGACGCAGCCAAATGAAAATGTATATGGCTCATATAAGCATTAGAAATAATCTAAAAGCATTCCTAGAAATTAAAATTGTACCATCTGCTTGGTTTCTATCTTCTCTCAACAGGAAAGCTGCAATAAAAGAAGATTTTATTAGCTTTTGTCTTATCTGAGTATCTATAATTCATTAATAAAAGGAAGAAAGAGAACAGTGGAAAAAATGTTATATTTACAAGAGAGCTGGAACTGCAGTTGCTATTCTTACTTTTTCCCATTGAAGTTATATGAAAGGCTAATTGATATGCGCACCTCAGAGTCCTCTAGCTTGGAGGGTTTTGTGTCTTTCTAGATACACAGACATAATAACCTTTAATGGCAGTTTTCCTCCTATTAACAAAACCCACCCACACATCAAAAGCAGAACAAACTTTTGAGATATTTATGCAACTTATATAATGATACAAGCAAAACTTTCATGTGTAAGCAGAGCTGTTGCTGCCCTGTCCACCTTGACAGAGGCCAAGTACTGTATGCTGGACACTTTACCAAGATCTCCTCTGTTGGGGAGGCAGCAGATTTGGGGGCGCTCTGCAGGTCAATTTCCTGTCTGCAGCAGAAATTGATGACACAGAATCAGGTATTTTCTTATTGTAATGTGTTCATTTACAAAATTTACACAAGTCGTGCTTTTTAAACCAGGGGTCATTACAACAGCACATAGACAACCCTCTTTGGCAGAAACCAAAGGCCAGGCACCTCTGCCCTTTCCAAGAAAAAGTCTCTTAGCTCTGTTTTTCTCCAGGGACAGACTCCTTGCCAAAAACTGACCTCTTACAGATTAACACAGTCTTCTCTCTGGACGCACCTTAATTCCTAATAGAGAGGGGAGTGGGGCAGTGCACCAAATTTACTGGGATTGTGAGTTCAACTTTGAAAAGTGGATAAAACTTCACAAAGTATCACAAGAACTCATAAAAGACCATTTCCAAAGAGGTAGTTGTGTTAGTCTAGTTCAGTAAAAGAAACAAGGAGTCCTGTGGCTCTTTTAAAGATTAACAAATTTATTTAACACATGAGCTTTCGTGAGAGAAAATCCCACTTCATCAGACACTTTGAAGATGAGAAACTTATGACCATGTGGAAGGAAAAAGTACAAAACACACACAAAAAAAAAAGTCCACATTAATCTAAACAAAAAGGCCAATTGACATAACTCAAGGACTATGTTAAGATGATGCCTGGCAAACAAGAAAAGTGTGGGGCTAGAAATCAATTAACCAAAACTGATGTGTCAGATATTAGGTGGACAAAATAATTAGGGGATAAGCTATTTCACCCATCATTCCCTTTTCGGGTCCTTAAAGAAAGAGACTTTGAGAGAAAAAATGGCTGCTGGAGAGAGCTTCACCATCATGGCTACAAGCCTAACCATCTCCTGCAATCCTGTACCCCCTTCATTTTATTCCTGAAAGATGTCCTTATGGTTGCATCTACACTTACAAGTTAGGTCGACTTAAGGAGGCTTAAGTGGACCTAAACTACTCTGCGTCCACATTGGACTTTCCTTAAGTCGACTTAAGGAAAAGTTAAATCAACTTAATAACACCTCATTTTAGGTCAACTTAACGCTTAAGTTGACTTTATTAGGTCGGCTTAAGCCAGTGTGGATGGGGATTAGTGCCTAAATTTACCTTATTAAGTCGACTTAAAGTGTTACATTGACTTAATAAGGTCAAAAAGGGGCTATGTCTACACTAGAAAAGTTAAGTCGACTTAATAAGGTCGACTTTAAATCGACTTAAAGTCGACCTTAGTAAATCGACTTAATAAAGTCAACTTAACTTTTCTAGTGTAGACATAGCCTATCAGATCAGGCCAGAGAAGAGAAGGAGCCAGATGACATCACCACATCCACCAGCAACAGTAGAATCCCAAACACCAGGTGGGATTTCATATTTCTTTTTCTTTCACACACACACTTGTTCCTTCCCCATCTTATTTCTTCTCTTTTCTGTCCCTTGCCTTCTATCTAATAAGAGTGTTGCTTAGCCAGCCAAGAGTGTATAATTTACAGTACTGCTTTAAACCCGTGACCAGACAGAGGCAGATAAAAGCAATGCCCTAAACAGCTTGGCACTAGTACAAGTTTGCCAGGTGTTAAAATGGCTAATAACATGCTATGCCTGAGTTTTTCCAGCAGTGAGGTTACAAATGAAAGTCAACATCAGAGACAGAAGTTGCATTTTTTATTTTTGCTGTTCCCTTCTTTCCCTTTTTGTGTCTGTTTGTCCTTTTTTTCTAGGAAATGGGATTGGACTTTAAGAACAGTAGCAATAGTGAACAGCTTGAACCCATTTTAATTAACTTTTTCTTTCCTAAAAAAGGAAAGCTATTGTTCTTTTTGGTACCATTTAAGAAACTATTTAAGAGTTTTCTTTAGAGACTACCTCCAGCTAAAGGGAAACACAGTAAGTGAAGTTATTAAAATGAAATGCATTAAGTGCTTTTCTTTCTTGTTCTATATCTTTAATACAAAGTTAAAGGGATTTGTAATAGTGATTGTGATGGCAGTAAGAAATCTGAGGTCTAAAGCTATTTAACATAGGACAATTTCAAAGTCATGTTTACACCTTTGGTACCATACATTACATCTAAATTAAGACAACTGCACTTGAATCAGAAATGTTCAGCTGTGAGTGTCATAGACTCTACTTGTTCTTTGGAATACAAACATCTGAGTTTTATACATGTTATTGCTGTGAAACTCCATGAAGTCATAGGTGGTCATGGATTTGTTACACAATCACTGCATTCTAATGTGGACCATGCATTATTAAGATGGCCCTGAATCCAAATCCTGTATCCACAAATGCTTGACCTACATGGGTGTTTGAAATCGAAACCTAGAACCCATCTCAATTTTGCAAATAAACCTTATCTTATAATGGGCTGAATTGGAAACATGGCTCAGCATTCAGGTCATACTCCCTATCAGTACCTGGCCTAAGCCAGTGAAACTAGTGATCCAACCAGTGGACCAAATTTGGTGATGAATCCTGGCCCCATGGAAGCCATTGCACCTACACTAAGAATCAGATGGGCTACTGAAAGAATTCAGATCAGAACACCCCAATTTGTGAGATGTTCAAAAGCTGAGTTTAGCTCATTGTTTTGCAGTTTCATTCTTTTTAAAAACAATAAAGGCAATGATATAGATATAATTTGAGCTCTTTGGGATAGAGAACGAGTGTAGTTACAGCACCCAAATCCAGAGTGTGGCTTGTAACTGCAATCAACAAAAACAAGCAATAGTAGTTAACAACAGACCTCAGAAGTGTTGGAAAGCTGAAACTGATATGAAATTATTCAGTAGAGGTGAAATTTTATAAGATTGGACTCCAATTTCAACAGAGCTCAAATATGCCATGCTAAACTTTGCTATGAATTTCTTAGTGTGTGTTTTTTTTTAATCTGTTGTTGATTCTGTTACACTACATTTTCTCTTTTCAAAACTAGATAGTTAATTACCACTGTATTCCTTCAGATACATGATGGCACAGAGATTTCACAGATGTCAGAAAAACTGTCAGTACAAAGACACGTTCTCCATCTCCAGTGACAATACTCTTTTTTTTATTACTGGCAAACTTCAACATTGTCTGCTCCAGTATGTTCTCAGAAACCCTTAAAATACCAGAGCTCAGGTAGCTTTGTGTCTTCACAAATTAGTTTGCCAAGATTCAGTACACCTTACTGTGGGTGCATCTGTCAAATAACAGTGACTTCCTATTGTGAAGCAGAACTAAAGACAGTAATTAATTTGTGTGCAGTTAAGGCCTTGAACATATCCTGGTTCCACTCTTACTGTTTATAATTGTTTGTGAGCAAAACCCCTGCTTTATGAACTGTTACTCAACTTTTTATAGTGTAATTTAGGGAGGAAAGCTTGGCAAGTAGTTTCTTAATTTAATGGACTTATTATATTTCACCACAGCTGCCAAATAATTTGTAGAGATGCATTATCTTTTTGTGAATGTGGCCTAAGAGAGAGACAAAAAAAGAAAGGCTGTTTGCTAAATGTATGGCAAAGAAAAATAAACATTGTCTTCTTGAAAGCAGTTAAAGCAGATCATCTCTCTTGGGTATGGATTAATTAACAGAGAAATACAAGTAGCACTTTTATTTAACTTGCAAAAAAAAAAAATTAATTAATACAATACCTAACACTTCAACTGAATGTTTAATCACAGGCGTTCAGTATAGTTCAATGCAAAGTTGGGCTCACTTGTCAATGCTGTGCTGCTCACCCTGTTTTGCCTTTTGAAAACCCTTGAAGACTGGACTTCTTTGGTTTTAACCACTCTCTAATTCAGTTATTATTTGTATAAAAGCAATAGCTAAACAACCTGTTTAGATGGCCATTTTGCTAGGCACTGTATAAACAGATACTAACTGACAGTCACCAACTCTGAGAGCTTAGAGAATGACTAACAAGATTTACAAAGGGTAGAAGTGGAAGCAGGGACACAGTGGGAAAATGACTTGCTCACATAGCAGGTCAGTGGCAGTGCTAGTAACAGAAGCCAGGTCTCTCAGCTCAGTGCCCTAACACACGGACTGCGTGTCTGTATGGTCACAAGTAATGATGAATTTGTTTTTCACAAATTTCCTTTGTCTTGCTTTGGAAAGTTAAAAAAGAAATCTCATATGAAAACTACTTAAGTTTTGCCCTGTGGAAGAGGCAGGAAGCAGGATGTGGTTTCCACTTATGGGGAAGTTACCTAGTGGTCAGGGCTTAGGCTCTTCAGCATGCAAGGGGAAGAGGTTGGGAGGGTAGCCTGGGCCCTTCCATCTACTAGGCTCTGGCTCATGGTCCTGGGAGAGCTATCAAAAGTCTAACACTCAGGAACATCTTAAGGTTGCCCTCCGAGGGCAACCTCCTTCCACCCCATGATTGCCAAAGTTCGCAGTCTGTGGCAATGACGTGTGAAAGGGGTCATCTCACCACCGAGTGCCTCCTCATAGCTGTTCTTGGCATGGCAGGTCTCTCTCTCTCTCTCTCTCTCTCTCTCTCTCTCTCTGTCTCTCAGGGCAGTGCTACCTCCTCCTGTGACTTGGCCCTTTGGTCAGGTCAATTCCAAGTCTCTTTCCTCCTCTAGTAGTCCATAAACAACATAAGGGGAATTAACACAAACAAACTGAGTTCATATGAGAGAGAAAAAGAATTCCCTCCCTCTCAGCATGTAGCTGAAACAGATCTTCTTTTCCCTTATAGGAGGATGTACAGGCAGTTATAGGGACAGATCTTTCCTCAGGAGCTGACAGTTGCAGGTTTGCTCTCTTCCCTGGTCTGCACCAGAGTGAGCTGTTTACTCCCCTTTAACTCCTTCTCTTGTCTACAAATCTATTGCAGGTGTAGTGGGGTGCAGCTGAATGAGTCCAGAACATCTTCTTAACCCCTTGCTGCCTGGTGCCAGGTTTGCACACCCCAACACAGGAGAACATACTTTAAATGTAGCAAATGAGTTTATACAAGAGGAAGACACTCATTTTTTTAAAGTCATTAGCGTAGGCCCTATATCAGTCTATATTTTTTTTTACCAAATTTCATTACTGTTTTCAGTTGTGAGTTTTGCTTAAAAATTGGTGGCACAAATATCTTGTCAGATGATTTCTTTTGAATTCAATTTATGCAAAAAGTGTTTAGAGTCTAAAAATGAAACTGGAAGTGCATATGTTGGCACCCTGGCACTGGACTAACTATGGTGCCCATCCCCAGCTCCTGATGAGGTATCTGCCTCTTGTCTTTGTCAATATTGGGCTCACATCTGGACACGTTACAGTGCTGTTTGATGTAGTTTTGCTTAGATATAGTGCCCACCCATTATTGGTTAGTTACATCATTTTACCATTAAACCTATATTATTAGAGGTGGGGGAAACGCTTTGAAAACATTGCCATGAATATACATTCAAGTTTTTTAATTGAAGTCCTTTCAGGTATGTGGTAGCCCTGGATCCTTTCTGCATGTACTAACTAAGACCATTCAAAAAATGAGGATTTACCAGAATGGAAGTTCACAGACAGAAAATTTGATAGTCACATTCCAGTTTATTTAGAACAATTTTAAACTGATGGAATAAATCCAAGGAAATTGCAATTTGATTGTGGATATTCCACAAAACAAGCAAAATGCTGGATAAATTATTCATTGCAATTATTTACTCAGTCCTAATTATTAAATTATTTTAAAACACTTTGAAACAGACATCAGGTAGATTTTTTTTAGTTTAATAAAATGGCATATAGCATATGAATGTTACTGTGAGGTTAAATGTCTCTGAGTATTTCTATTACAAACTCCATTTCTGTATATCCAGTTTTCAGAGATCCAAAAGTTAATTTCAACAACCAGAAAATCCAAGCAAAACCAGAAACGTGCCCTGGATTGAAACACACTGCATTATACTTCTCATTAAGGTCAAGTTGTTTTAAATCAAATGTGTGATTTCAAGAAATACAGGAATATATGAAACTTGGTTTGTTTCTCACAACTGTTATCATCTGCACTGAGCCCAGCATGACATAGATGGGTATAATAAGTAATACTAGTTGAGAGAATATAATACTGGCTCTTATGCTTGACATCAGATGGCAACTGGACAGAGTACACAACAAACTGAATATTTTTAGTGCAAATTTGACAAACTGGTAGCTCAAATAAATACAATAAGATAGAAGAGAGAATGGATGTGAATGAGAAACAAATGAAATCATTGAGTCTGATGGCCCAGAAAAGTGAAATGATGCTTACAGAAGGCTCTCCAGCAGGACTACTAAAAAGAATGACACTTTGTAGAATCCAATTGTGAATTATATTTCCATGCACAATCACCCTATTGTCGGTCTACTTGAAAAACAGAGCTTGATCTTTAATACATATTTCAAGAAATTAAATCTTAATATTTCAAATTCAGATGCAGCGAATGATCTAATCTTTGTGTAAAAGGAATACCAATAAGCTGGACAAATGCTGGAGGTAAAAGGGAACAATTATCAGTACTTTTAGAATAGGGCTGGATGAATGAATAGTTTGGACAAGAATCTAAACTAATCAGAACCAGATATAGTTTTACCTAAGGAACCACACCCAAATTTTGGCATGAATAGGTTTACCAGATATCTAAAAACATATTCAAGGCCTTGAAAAATCCTGTACCCAGGATTTATCCCATCAGCACAAGTTCTATAGAACTTTTAAGACCACATTTTCAAAAGTAGATGGATGCCCAACTGGAAATACCATAAAAAGGGCCAGAATTTTTTTAAAGTGCTGAATACCTTCCCTCTGAAAATCAAGTTGTCTAAAGATGGGCACTCAAAAATGGAGGCACCCCAAATCATTAGTCACTTTTCAAAATTAGTATCTTAATTAGCACCTAAATCCATGACAATCTCTCCAGGATCACTCAGCTACCCTAATTCAGACACCATATGGGAAAATGTCCACCCAGTTTGTGAGATGCAAGCCATAGCATTACCATTGTTATATGGAAACTCTGAAATTACCGTAATCCGTTACACTTCTTCAATTTACTGGATTTTTAAAATCGCTTTAGACAATTAAAAATTATTTTAAAGATTCTAAAGGAAAAATATCCCAGTCTTTTTGTGGTATTCTTCTGTCCTTCTTTTCAAACCTCCATAGCTAATTATAGATGATCAAAAAGTAACTGGTTATTTGGAAAAGTTGGGAGTTCATGATTACTGTATTTATATATACAGTGATGTTTGACCTTAACCTGATTTCTTTATTTAAGCAAAATTTCCACTTTGTTCAGTGATGCTTTTACCCACTTAGGAACTGCAGGATGGGACTCCATAATATTAAACTTGTGCTTCTCTGTGCAAAAATCAATTCACAGAAAGTAAAATATAAATAACTAAGTTCATTTGGCTTTCTGGTGCACGATGACTAACGAATATGTACAGTACCTTAAAAATTTGCTGAAAAGGGCATATTTATGTACAAAAGCATGGAGCATTATTAATCAATGATATCTAAATAACCTTGGTGTGACACTTAAATCTCATTATTTTGCTCTTGTAGGCAGCTATGGTACTTCTGTTGTCCCACAGCTGTAATAATGCATTTATTATTTATGAGGACTCTTGCTTTTCTGAAAAATATCACCTTCGTAAGTATGAAAAATATTGCATTATACGGAAGCCTTTAAAAATCTAATTAGTAAGTTAAAAAAGTACTGCGTTACAATGTGTCTTTTTTAATGAACTGATTTTTTTCTTTGTTGGTTACATCTTCAAGGAACCCAAATGTAACAAGGGTTACAGGAAATCTTGTTTTCTACATCTCACCAATGAATTATCATATCTTTGTTAGTGATAATTTAGAAGCCATCTCATTGTCTTCAATTAGAAATATAATTAGATTTAGTGTAGTTCCTGGCAAGTAAATCACATGCTCCAGAAATCTTATATTTCTTTTACTTTCTTTCTTTTTTTTTTTTTGGTTTTGGTTTGTTTTAAAAGTAAAACTGGGTGAAATATTAGAGATTAAGGCCTCAGTTTTGTAATTAACAGCAATTAATTGCCCACACAATACTCCATTAAATCCCATTGAAGGATGTTGTTTCATACTGTAGACAAGTTAATTTAGTGTGATTACTAAAAAATAAAAAACATTCCAAACACCTCCTTTTAAAAACAAACAAAAATATACACACAGGAACTGCTTTTCATGAAAATTCTCAGCAGAATTCTAAGTATGATACACTACCCTTCATCCATCCATGCAATTCCCTTTGACATTAATGGAAGTTCTGCTGTGTAGTCGTATCAGTATATAGCATATGGAATGAAATCCCTCTGCATGAGATCCATGGATTGCAGTTTCACTTAGGGAACAATACTGCTGTTGAGCAGATGATTGAGAAGCTTCAAGTTGTCTGTGAATATCTATAATAACTATGGGCAACAGGGGATGGATCCCTTGATGATTACCTCCTCTGTTCATTCCTGCTACAGCACCTGTCATTGACCACTATCACAAGATACAGTATTGTGATAGACAGACCATTGGTCTGGCTCAATTTGACCATTCTTAAGTTCTTAAAAAGTAGAGCGAAGAAAGCCAACACAATTGCTGTCTTGGGTACTGTATATAAATCTGAGTTTGATCCTATGATGGAAAATTGGGTATCAGGTACAAAATTTAATGGAGGGGAAATTAATCTGAAGAGCTTTGGTTACTGTGAAGTGCTTAGCAGGTGTAAATCAGTTCATTTTTAGTGCCTTCAATGGAGTCACATTTTCATAAGCTGTGGACTGGGCCGTGTAGATTGGATCTCCTAATTAATCTCTATCCTGAATTTCCAGAGGATATTGTTCTGTTTAGAGATTAGTTTTATCTGAATTACAGGTGTGCTTGTTCTGGAAGACCAGATTTTTTACTATAATGAATCACTCTGTGCAATATTCCCTAAAAATGTCATTGTATTTCAACACCGCCCCTCTCCCCCCGTATGTTAGATATTGCAATTTTTGTGCAATCGGGTTTACAGCAACAAAGAGCTAGAGGCTTCAAAGAAATGCAGTAAAGTATGCTGCTTTCTGTGGCTTGTCACATACAGCATACTGAAGTGGAAAAGAAATCGTGCAGCTGTTGTTCAGACATAGCCCTTGGGCCATGATATGCTGCAACACTTTTCTCTTATTTCACGCAAATGACTGTGTTCAATTGTACTCTCTCACTTATGCGGCTCTGTAACAGTTTAAAAATATTACTTGTTTAGCTTATTCCCCAAAATGTGTGGCAAAATTTGATGGCAAACTTGGCCCTTCTATGCAATGGCAGATAATTACATCACTAAGGGAACCATTAAGTCTATTGCATTATTCAATTGCCGATAAAAGGCTTTATTCATATGCAGTGATCCAATAAAGCACAATAGCAACAAAGGATCATCCCTCAGGGCAGTGGTCTGTGGTTAACAGATTTCCATCAGTGTCCACCAATTTATTTGGACTGAAAGAAACTTCTTTAAATTTATGGCAAGTCTGGCACTGAGGGGGTAGTGTGGAGCTGTAACACTGCAAGGGGGAAGCCACAGAAAGTTCTGGACTTAAAATGATTGCTCAAGTTTCTCAGAGTGCAGGTAGAATGTACACACTGCTCCATTCTAAGGTGGGTGCACACTGGCTCATCTTCTGAATTTGCATTTTTGTTCCATCTCCATTCCCATTTTGGATGTCTATTACCCTGGGGAGGGGGGAGGGAGAGCAGGGGGGAGGGGGAGAGCATGCTCTGATCAGGAGAGTGTAGGGACTTCAGCTTGATTGTTTCCTGTACACTGAAGTCAGCAGAGAAAAGACTTCTTCTGCCCTCCTCCTTTCCCCTTTTAAGTCTGCCCTGGAGTCGGCCACAACTCAGCCCTTAATGGAGATTCTTCTCATATATGTCTATACATAGAGGACTTACTATGTTCTCAATGGAATAATCAGACTGATGTCCATTTTTTTACCTTTTAAACCGTAATTAAACTAACAAATTAAAAAACAAAACAGGAGATCTGCACAAAGTTAAACATACTATGATAACTATGGTTTAATATAAAACACTGTAAGTCAAATTCTTTTAAATGAACTTTCTCTCCCCACTCCTCTTTTCCTAGTTGTTTTAATCCTTCTTTTCCATTCACTCCTTGCACAGAACTGCAAACCTATCAGAGTTACAACTGCCCTAAGGTTATATCAACTCTTGAACTGCTGCATCACGGAGGTAGGACAGGGACAAAGGGTCTAAAAAATTATGATGTGTTGTCTCCTCCTTCAGTGCTCTGACTGGCTATGACTACACTTGGAAATTTAAGTCGACTTTAGCTAAGTCGACTTTAAGTCGATTTAGTTAAGTCGACTTAGTGAGTCTACACTTAAATTTTAAGTCAGCTTAGGGGGGAACTTACAAAGTCGACCTAGAGCGTCCACATTGGATGCCTAGGTCGACTTCTAGGAGCTAGGGGGACCTAGGGCAGGTCCACATTGGCAGGGGGGGCACCCCTTGCCCAGTGCCTGGGGCTCAGCCTTTGCCCCATTGTACATAGGTACAATGGGGCAAAGGGGGACAGGGACCCTGGCAGGGCACAGGGCTCCTCCTGTGCCAGGCTCCCCCTGTGCCTCCTGCCCAGCAGGGAGGGCATTGGTGCAGTCCTGGGGTAGCTCTAAGTCGACTTAAGCCAATGTAGACATGGGATAGCCCTAAGTCGACTCTAGGGAATCGACTTAAGCCTTAAGTCGACTTATTTCAAGGTTTAATAAAGTGACTTAATTTTCATTAAGTCGACTTTATTTTCCTTAAGTCGACTTAAGCAACTTGCTTAAGTCGACTTAAGGAAACTGTAGTGTAGACGCAGGGTAAATTAAGTCGACTTAAGCAAACTTAAGTCGACTTAATTTACAAGTGTAGACGCACCCACTGTGAGATATCTTTACCAAATGCTAGTGATATGCGGGACCTAAAAGGGGGAGGGAGGGACACTCCTTTAATGTAATTCCCTCTTTATGTTACTTTTATTAGAGGACATTTAACAGACACACAAAGAAAGAAATACATTTAGGAGAATAACAGCAATTTAGTGGCACAAGCACAAAAGCAGCGTATAGCAATTTTACATTCACACAACCTTTCACTCCTTACATTCATACTTACAAAATGCAGAGCTAACTGAGACTGGCCAGGTCAAAGTTAGCCCAGGTGCCAACGCTTGAAGGGGTGAGGAACTTGCAGTGTACACCAACTCCATTGCTTTGATGTCAGTCTTCCTCCCTTTAACTACCATGTCAAGTTCCTTTATGGATGAATTGATCAAGGGAGGCGTCTTGGGGGATGTCCTTCTTCATCCTCCTTTGGGATTGATTTCAACTGGTCATTTCTTCCTTGATTGGCATCTCCGGACTTGCTGACCCTAGCCTCATGCTGTGTATGTTTGTTTTGACCATTCACCAATCAGGACCCATTTTACCCATGCTCACCTCACATGCATACAACTTTCATAACCATATTGTCAGCAATTTCATACTTATAATTGCTACATTCGACTATTTTTTTGCATACAGGGGATTTTCTGCTCTCAGGAGGCTCACCCTTTGTCTTCTTGAGAGTACAATTTGCAGGCGCGCGTTAATTGTTAAGGTTGTTTATCCAGCCAAAATATGATCGGAAACAAACTTACTTAACCTTTTACCCTAGCAAAAGCCCCATACACAATAGAAAACTTTTCCCAGTTGAGCACTATTGAAAAAGAAGCTGAGACATCCTTTTTAGCACAAGCCCTTGACCTGATGAACCAGCTCCTGCTTTCTCAGGAGCTTGTCCTGGGGTTACTCCTTTGGGCCCTGCAGAACACTAGCCTTCAATCTCAAGTGACTGCTGTATTTCAAAGCAGTCAAGCAGGAAATGGTCCAATAGAGATGTGCTACTCTTTGAGGTTCTCTTTGTGACATTCCCCAGGGCACAATCTGAGACTGTTGAACTGCAAGTTCCAAAGGGGTAGCTGTGTTAGTTTACTGCAGAAAAACAGAGTCCTGTGGCACTTTTAAAGACTAACAGATTTATTTATCGCATGAGCTTTCGTAGGAGAAAATCCCACTTCGCCAGAGAGAAGAGAGCTAGGCCATGTGTGATTGTGTATTGTTAAAACACATTTGGGACACTATTGTCTCTGTGTGACTTCTTCATGTTGTTGATTACTGTGTAAAGAGCAAAAGACACAATATGTTGTTTTTGTTCTTTTCTAAGGTCTCAGTGCTGCTGCACCAGAGAGGTCATTCATGAGAAGTGAAATTCTGGCCCCATTAAAGTGAATGGGGAAAGTACCATTAGCTTCAGTGGGGCCAGGATATCACCCTTGGAATTTTGCCATTGACCTAAATGGAAGCAGGATCATTGCTAAAAAATGCCTTCATTTCTGTTTGGTTTTAAATTGAAATAATGAAGAAAGCATTTTAAAGAAGAGGTATTTTGTGGTCTGTCATTTTATCTTTTTGATAGTCACCACTTCATCCCCTCCATTTTGTCCCTACTATCCATTCAGAAGCTGGTTAGTGCAGAACAATGTACTGTAAGTTATAAGCTCTGGGTATAATTTCTTTCTGTAGTGAATAACAAGATGATCCAAAGGTTAAATTGTAATACAATATTTACTTGGCAGTAAACACTATTATTAAGTTGTAGAACATGTTCTTTTTTAACATCATAAGCTTGACTTTGCTTTCACATCAGTGTGAACAAGGCTAATTCTAAGTCCATGGACTTGCATGTGGATAAACCAATATAAAAGCAGGATTCAAACTTCCTGCTTTCATCTGAACATACCTTGCTGAAAATTTCCCTTGTAATTTTTCACGTTTGGCCTCTGTTCAGATGTGAATCTTCTTGGCAAGTTTGACCCAAATCCTTTCAGCCGTTTGAAAGTTTGGGAGAAATAAAACAAAACAAAAAAATATTTTTTCCTGATTAAAAAGTTCTAACCACACATTCTTGTCATGGTTGCAGTAAAAAAGGCTGAAGTGTGAAATGTGGCAAAAGACATCCCTCACTGAGTGTAATACTAATCAGAGTCCTTGGTTGATTCTAGCCTTAAATACACTGCTTCAGGAATGGATATTTTCACATCCCTGTGTGACACAGTTAAAGCTAATTAATTTGCTACTGTAAATCAGGCCTTTCTACTGTAAACCAGGCAAGTTGCCTTGCATTGACCTAGCTGTGAAAGTGTCTTCACTTAAATTTGACTCCCACTAACGTAAGTGCCTCTCTATGCTGAGTTAATAACACCAACTCTCCAAGCGGCATAGAATCATGACTGATGAAATTAGGTTGATGCAGGGTCAGTGTAAACACTGCATTACTTATGTCAACAGTTCCTGGCTCTCTCACAATGCCCCACATACAATCACTCCTAGGCAATGTACACACTACGAAATCCTTGTGCAGCAAACCCATTGTGCTTAAAGAGTCACGTGTTTTTTCTTGTGCAGGGACGCATACACATTGCACTCCTTACAACAAGGAGTGTCTACACTGTTCTTAGCTGTTTTGCAATACAGAGCAGTGTATGGTGGCCACCATGCACTGTAGCAGCCATGGTTCTGGTCTGGCTGCAGAGCTCAAGCCACTGGGGGTTGCCGGCTCCCCAGAGGCATCAGAGCTCCAGCCACTGGAGGCTGTCACTGGGGAGCCGGCAACCCTGGTGGCTGGAGCTCCGATGCCTGGAGAGCCGGCAACCCCAGCAGCTTGAGCTATGCAGCTACCGGTGAGCAGGAAACCCAGCTACTTGTCAATTTCACTGCTCTAATAGAGCACTGAAATTGACAAGAATGACAGCTCCAGTGTGCCCGAGTGACTTTGATTGGGGCATTTCCGGAAGCTGTCTAAAGTGCAATGAGTATATACACATACCCTGTACCCCGGAACAGCCATTCCACAGTACAGTTACCACTCTCATTTAGGTGGTTTACTTGTTGTGCAGCAAGAGGGCTGTTGCCAGGCAACAAGGAACATTTGAGTGTGTACGCTCTCAGAGTTACCATGCGATAACGCTGTATTGTGTAAAAGGCCTTAGTGAGGTCTTGAATTGCTGACACAAGGAGCCAAGGATGCTCACATGCAGTGGCTGTATGTCGACATAGTGATAGATCAACATAATTTTGGAGGTGTAGAGCAAGAAACTCAAGAAAAGACATTTACAAAACATACTATCTTAACACCAGAACATCCATTTAGGACAAGAGCAGTTTGCTACTGTTCTCAGCACAAGAAGAGTTCAGGAGTCCCCTATGTGATTAAAGACCATATGGCACCTTCACTTTATTGTATCAATAGTCTAATAAAGAGAGAAACTGCTATTATATACCATTGTTTCAGTAGCACACGTATTAGTGTCCCTAAGCATGTATTTATGCGGATAGACCATAATGACTCCTGAGGAGCTATAACGGTCTTTTAAATCAATGATGCATGTATTAAGGAGTCCCTAAGTACTCAGTGACAGTGTCTTATTGAACATTTTCATTGTGATGGTAACAGGTCTGAGGGAGTTAATGTAATCTCAGTGGGGACTAGAAACTAAGCTGTAATAGTGTCTTGTATAAGCCCATTCAATGAGTCTCTGTTTTCTTTCTTCAATATTAACACAAAACAGGAATTTTTGCCAGGAAAAGAAGCCCCGAGTACTGAATAACTATATCAATGTCATATCGAGAGAGCAAAAGAATTAATTCTACAATTGTTGTTGTTTCATGGGAAATATTATTTTTTTAAAAAGTATTAAGATGCATGTATGTATTTATTTATTTAGATATACGTATTTATAAAGGTAATTGGTTGATTTAAAAAAAAAGGGGAGAAAGACTCCCCATTACACTGTACCAGACCTCTAATTATTTTTTAAAAGTCCCTTGGAAAGGGGGAATGGGAGAGAGGGGGGACCCGCTGCTGACTTTTTTTGTTGCTCTTGGTTTTTATGCATTTAAACATACACAAATGCATATGAGTATATCAATTAATGTAATTGTAAACTATACTCAGACTTATTTTTAAAAATAAAATAAGTGGCTATCCCACCAATATTAGTAGGAATGAGGAAATGTGCAATCTAGACCTCAGGGTAGGGGCCTTGCACAGGTGCAGTTATGACAGACATGTCTGTATTGAACTATGAGCTCCAATTCAGATTATGTGATAATCATCATGTCTAAATTTGCCTGAAAACAGCCTTTGTCCAGTATGCCAAAGAACTGCCCTGCTCAAGAAAAGTGTTTTTTCACATGTCACTGAAAGACTATCATTGAGAAGCTAACTAGACCGTAATTTAGAGCCACTTTAGGCACCTGTGTCCAACATTTCAGGGCCACTGACATTCAGAAGTGCCCCACTCAGCTGCCACCCAACTCCATAGGCACCTAAACTCACTAGGCACCTAAACTGGCCATGTAAAAATTCTCTCAGGGTGCCTCTACACTTACAGGTCGACTTAAGGAGGCTTACGTTACCTAAACTACTACACGTCCACACTGGGCTTTCCTTAAGTCAATTTAAGGAAAAATTAAGTTGACTTAATAACCTCAATTTAGGTCAATTTAATCCTTAACGTTATTAGGTTGACTTAAGCCAGTGTGGATGGGGATTAGCGCCTAAATCCACTTTATTAAGTCGACTTAAAGCGTTAAGTTGACTTAATAAGGTTGACTTTAAATCGACTTAGGAATTTCTTAAGTCGACTTATTGAAAGCCAGGTATAGACATGGAGTAATTTAGGTTGACTTAAAGGTCCTTAAGTCAACCTAAATTGCTAGTGTAGACGAACCCATGGAGTTTAAGGCCAGAAGGGACTATCGAATATTGAGTTCATTCTCCTATATATTATGGGCTGTTAAATTTCATCCAGTTATCCCTTACTGAGACAAAGAATTGATGTTTCACTACAGCATTTGTTCCAAAATAGCATCCACTCTTGAGCTGAAGACACCAAGAGATGAAGATTCCATCACTTGTCTTGATAGTTTGTTCCAGTGGTTAACCACCCTCACCATTAAAAAAAACAAACAAACCTTATTTTCAATTTGAATTTGTCCATTTTCAGTTTCCTGTCATTGGCTCTTGTTATGCCTTTTTCACTAGATTAAGGAGCCCTTTAATACCCAATATTTTCTTCTCATGAAGGGACATTGTAACTCAGTTACCTCTTGATCTTCCTTTTGAGATGCTAAAAAAGACTAAGCTCTTTATGTTTCTCACTGAAGTGTTTTTTCATTTGCCCTTGAATCATTTTAGTGACTTTTTTCTGTACCCTGTCCAATTTTTCAACTTTGTTTTAAAATTGTGGACAACCGAACTTTATACAGTTTTCTAGTATTAGTCTCACCAATATTGTGTAAAAGTAAAATCCTCTCCTTACACCAACTCACTAATCTACTTTTTAAGCATCCAAGTATTATATTAGCCCTTTTCTTCACAGAATGTCATGGAGAACTCATGTTGAGTAGCTTGCCCACCGCTATGAGTATGTCTACATTGCAGTTAGACACCTGCAGCTGGTCTGTGCCTGCTGATTCTGGCTGGTAGGGCTCAGGCTAAGGGGCTGATTAAGTGTGGTACAGACATTCACGTTTGAGCTGCACGGTGGGAGGGTCCCAGAGCGTAGGCTGCAGCCCTAGCCTAAACATCTCCACTGCAATTAAACAGCCTCGTGACTGAGCCTGAGTTAGCTAGCACAGGCCACAGGGAGTTTTTATTTGCCATGTAGACATACCCTTTAACTCTTAAATCCTTTACAGTCACCGTTTTCCAAAATAAAGTCAACATACTGTAAGGATGGCCTGTGTTCCTTCCTTATTCCTAGATATAAAACTTTAAATTTGGCCATATTAAAATTCCTTTTGTTTGAATGGGCTCAATTTACAAAGTGATCCGGATTGCTTTGTTTGGTTGCCCTGTTCTCATCATTCTGCCAAACTTTCTGTCACCAGCACATGTTATCTGCAGTCATTTTGTATTCATTTCCAGACCATTGATTAAAAGATTGAATAGCCTCAGGTGTAATACCTGTGGAACCCCATTAAACAACCCCATTCAATGAAAGTTTGACTTAAAAAAATCTCTCTGTTAACCACCTCTTAATCAATTTCATATGTGCCTCACTGACTTAAAATAAAAGTGGTATTTTTTAGAGATGTGTAAACATTCTGATTTCCTGACTTGATTAGGTAGTTATAAATAAATCTGGAAGAAACAAATCATGGTTGCCCTCAATCAATAAATATTTAATTCTTGACCCTAATGAATCCAGTCAAAGATTTGTAAGTAAAATTACATTTTAGCAAATACTCACATTACATAGTTTGTATCGTTTTGGCTTTGCTCATTTTAAAAATGGAGTTCAGAAAGATTAAGCATCTCTTCTGAAAAATACAATACTGTATAAAAGGTCCTGTAAATGTTTTTAAATTAAAGCCATTTGTCATGGAGAATAGTTCTTAACTGATTGGTTGAACTCCCATGATATTAATTGCATGGAACAAGTTCAGACATCAACTGACAATACTTTGATTAATTATCTGAGAAACACAGTAATTTTATACAGTATATTAAATCAATTGTTTCATTCCAAGGAGGAATAAAATGTCATAATGAAACAATCAGGCTTTAAATTGTGAAATGAATTAATCAAGAATATATTTGATCACAAATCTTCATTCTTCAAAATATATTGAAAATATGCAGCCAGTGGGCTAAAAGAATTACAGTTATTGTGTAAAGGATTCAGTTTTGATTTGCGAAGGATTTAGATATATTACATTCTTTAATATTTTACATTTTTAATAGGATAAAACAGTAGGTTGTTGATTAATAGCTTATGTTTCCTCGGGATTACACTTAACATATCTGAAATAATGTGATTTATTTACAGTATTTGATTAACTGAGCTCAACAAAACTGCCATAGTTTTATAAGAGAGGGTAATACTTAATATTTGATAGGCTTAAACATAAATAGATCCTAAAAAAGACAATTACACTTTAAAGCATTGTTCCCAGATCTCTCAAGATACGGTTGTCAGAAGACATATTTTACACTTATTTAGTCAATGTAGGGTGAGAATCTCTGCTGCACTTATAGGTCCTGGGCTGCTTGGAGACTATAAAAGCCCCCCTTCCCGGAAAAATGTATACAGCCCTTGGGGAGCTGATTAAATTGCCGCAGTCTCTTTGGGCAACTTTATGAGATATAGCACTGCAAAGAATTTCCACAGGCTGCACGTGGCAGCCCTGCCCTCTAGAGGTCCCTCTGACTCCTAACACTGGCCATTCATGCTCCCATCTTCAGGTCCCTGCAAGGAAGTCCTTGGAAAGCAGTCTTACAGCTGTCCTCTTCAATGCCTGTGCAGGAAATCCTTCCCAGGTTGAACCAGGGCTTTTAGGGCCCCTTTCTGTCATTGTGGTCCTTTTCTCTGATGTAAGCAGGCCAGAGTGGAAGTGAAACTCTCACTGAGGCATTGATGCTGATCATTAGTTAAATTTATGTTCTATTTAAAAAGCTTATGCTGGAGCTCTGATTGAATCTGACACCTTTGGAGCACATTCTCCATGTTAGTGCTAGTGTGTTTGAAAATTTGTCCATCAGTCTTTCTTTGGAGCACCTGTGTTGAGTTGCCATGATCACCTGAACTGGCAAGCTCTCCGTGCTGATCAAACAGGAAAAAAGGAATTCAAAATTCTCTGGGGCTTTAAAAGGGGAGGGGCTGTTTCCTGTGTACCTGGTTGCTGTGCACCAGATCTGAAAATTATCTCCAAACTCCTGAAAGCTAATTAAGTCAACTTACACAACACTGCATCTACATGCATCTAGTTGACCCATCAACATTGAATTAAGCACTATGCCTCTCATGGATGTAGAGTAATTAAGTCAAGATTACATGCAAGTTAGATTGGCAGAAGCGACTTGATAGTTTAGACACAAAGGGTATGTCTACACTAGCAATTTAGCTCAACTTAAGGACCCTTAAATCAACCTAAATTACTCCATGTCTACACCTGACTTTCATTAAGTCGACTTAAGAAATTCCTTAAGTCAACTTAATGAAAGCTTAAGTCGACTTAGTAACAACCGCCCATTAGGCCAACTTAAGCCTTAAATCGACTCCGTAAATTGACTTAAGGGTTATTGCTCGTCCACTCCATCCTTAAGTCGACTTTATTAAGTCAACTTAGGGGCAGTTAGACTTAACAAAGTGGACTAAGTCAACTTAACTTTAAGTCGACTTAGTCCACTTAATAAGGTCGACTTTAAGTCAACTTAAAGTCGACCTAATTAAGTCGATTTAAAGTAGACCTAACTTTTTCTGGTGTAGACATACCCATACATTATTAGGCTGATGTTAGGTGGCTTCCATCACCCTAAGTTTTTATTATAGACCCTCCTAAGAAATATTGTTCAGAATGTAAAGTGTTTCAAGATGAAAAATGTGAAATGTACATTTCAAATAAATTGCTTTCTGTTTCATAAATAAAAACGATAGATCAATGTGTCAAATACAGATGAATTAATCAAAACCATAAAGATTTTTAAAGTTAACTTTAATAGTACATCATTTATTCCCCATTGTAATCTCTTTTCTGTGGCTCTCCATGTAACAGTCTCCTTTACCCCTACTCTCTGGGATCCACAGGCTCTTATTATGGGCTGCTTCCTTTAGGATTCTAATCTTTCCATCCTGCCTGAACTTCTGCCCAGATTCATAGAACTCTGCTTTCTTTCCCTAGCTGTTCAATAATCCCCTGGAGCACAATTTACCACTATCCTGAACCTTATGTAGCCATTTACACCCCGACCTATTAGAAGATAGCATTTTACAGTGATGTAAATAGCTAGACAATTAGAACAATGGTTAATCTAGCTTCTGTTACATAAATCACCACTCTGCTGTGTAAGGCTATTTCTCTCCTTCACTGGTCTCCATCTTTGCAAGAAGGTCAGAACACATCTTTCCTAAGCACTATGATTAGGGTCTCCCTTTTTTTGGTGATCTGAAAAATCCATATTTCACTTTTAAAAAAAAAAATGGAAAACTCAGGGCCAGATTCTTAACTGGGGTAAAGAAGTTTATCTCCAGTGACTTTAATGGAGATATGCCAGTTTATATTATCTGAGGATCTGGTCCTCAGCTGGATGTATTTAGCTGCCTTGGGGTGAATGTTTAATAGAAAAATGTTTGTTAAACTAACTGAGCTAGGAAGAGAGTGCTTAACTGTGCTTCAGCTGTAGACACTGAAACCTGGTAGAAGGAGAATGACAAACTTTCTTTAAAATGGTTACTGGCATGTGAGCCAAATGAAATTAATTTTATAATTCTGTTTAAAGCTTTTTTTACACCTAAAGTTTCAGGACATGCTAGAAATGTGTTAGACATTATAGGCTGGAAGTAAAAATGCTCTGAATATGCACTGTTCTATAGGTCCATATTCTATTGTTTGTAGATATCTATATTTTTCTGAGCAGGCAGGTATATCAAATGAAGCATCTGCTAATAATATCTGGCTTATTGCTAGTTATTTTAACATTTTTTCATCCAACAGATAGACCATATCCTTACCCGTATTTGTGTGTATGATTCTTTGGCTTCTACAATACTCTGTAATTACTGTTACCAATAGACAATTACATTGCTAGCACCAGTCAAAATGCTAGTTGGCAGAAAGTCTAGACAGTTCTTATAAATACCTATGTCTACTGTAAGAAACTTTTGGATCAACTGTAGCTGGCAATATAAATAATGTACCTGAGCAATAGAAAGAGCTTGTTTTACTAACAATTGTGAAAAGTGCTGATGAAGTTACAATGGAGTGCTACTGGACCACAATAATTTTATATGAATAAAATACAGGGCAGTCAGTGTTGTTCTAGAGGAAAAATAACAACCTTTTTTATTGCAGTTGTTTGCATTAGATCGGCTGTTTTCACTTCTTTTAAACCTGACCCGCAGAACTATTGAGCACTGACTGAGAGCTGAGAATGTGTAATCATTAGCAACAAAAATACATATACATTCTCAGTTCTGTCAAGGTGACACAAAGCATTTTCAAGAGATCTTAACTGGTCAATAGCAATATGCCACTCAACTCTGGTACAGAGTCCATCACAGAACAAGTTTATGCCTTGCTTGTCTCTGGGGGTTTCCAGAATGGCACCTTGGACTGCATAGGTAGCTGAGTGTAAAACAGAGCTGTTAGAGCCTGCTTTATTTTATGGTAGGGACCAGTCTGAAGGCTAGACAGTCTGAGGACTAGGTAACTGCCAGGATGTCTTAGAACTACACTGACACATGAGGGACAAATGTAGATTTGGTAAGAGCAGCTCTGCCAGAATTGAGAATCTGGCCCATAATACACCGCTACAACTTACTAACACACAGGCCAACAATACTTGACTCAAACTCCATTCATTTGCAAAAAGCTGTTTCAGTACTTTCTCTCTTTACTTACCATTATTATTGTGTAAAAATGGAAGTTTATCCTTCTCGGTCACCTGCACCTACTACTCATTTCTATTGTCCCAAACCTAGTATTTGTTGACAATTAGAACTGGTTGGCAAGCCAACTACAGGGACAATATTCTTTGTTATCCTGAAAACAATGTCAATCTTGGAACCTGGACATCCTTGTATGAATCATGCAAAACACAGATATCTAATGAGTAGTGATGAGCAAAGAAATACAGAAAAAAAAAAAAGACAATACCATTAAATGAGGTTTGGAAATTGTATTTCATTTTGTAAAGTTTATTCAAGCTACCCCTTTGGAACTTCACCAATTATGTCTCTATTTGTTATTGATTAGTAATAAGCTATTTTAATAAATGTCTGTCAGACTTTTTGTGTGAAGAATTTTTCAGTTGGCAGAACAAAGGAGATGCACAAAAAAGTAACTGCTATCTATAGTGAGCTATTCACCATGGATTCAGACTCCAGCGAGCAAGCCCCTGTAGGATCACCTATAAAGCAATCAGGGCCTGTAATTCTATCCAGCCAACTGGTTCCCATTAAGCCTGCAATATTTAAAATCTACCAACATGAGTTTTGAAGAATGTACTTAGCCTTCCACAATTCTGCAACATATTATAAATTCAGATTAATGAAGGAAAGTAATTAGGTACCATTCTAAACCACTCAAGTACATATGACATCATATCAGTGTGAATACAGTCCTCAGGTATTCAGTGTGAATACAGTCCTCAGGTATTATGAGAGCGCCAGACTGGGAGAGAAGGAAGAAGTAGGCCAGCAGTTTGGCAAATGATAAATGACCACTACCCTCACAACTCAAAGACTTTGTCACTGTATATTCAAAGTATTTGAGACATTTTACGAACTAACTAAGATGATGTGAAAGGTTGTATGTTCTGTTGTCCTGAAAGAGAAAGTCTATTTTGCAGCTAGTCTTTTCTTTCTTCTCAAAGCCTGCAGTATATCTCGCACTTTAAATTTCTTTGCTGCTTTTAATTAGAACTTTCGTCACAAGCATCCAAAGCCCACTGAAGTCTTTTCAGTTACTTCAATGGGCTTTGGATCAGACCAATAGAAATCATATATATTTCAAGATGGAGAATTTGTACTTTTCCAAACTCTAGCCATAGCAATAAAATAAGAACATGTCTACACATGGACATCCATAAAAATTAACCCAAATTAACTAAATGTATGAATATGAAATTGGGTACGTAAACCATATTACAGCTGTGTGTTGACATTATTATTCAGAAGTAAAATGGCCTTAATTTTTTCCATTTTAATTCCCTTTGGAAGTAAATTCAACTAAAGTAAATTAAGGCCCTTTTAATTCTGAAAAAGGATACTCATACAGGGGTTTAATGCAATTTAAATAAGCTACTTTAAATTCCCATATTTAGTTAATTCAGACCAACTTTCTTCATCTTGCCCATATAGACTAGCCATAAGCTTTACTTTATTTACTATATAATTAGAAGAATCACAACTAAAAGGTGAGCATTTGTCAATTGTTAGCACAGAATGGTCTCTGAAATTCTTTAATTAGGAACTAATTGTGACAGAAGAACAATCTGGTAAGTAAGGAAATGCATTGAGAACAAAGAGACAGTTTCTTTGTGCATTTCCTCACCTGTAAAAGAGAGATAAAAATACTTCCCCCATCCTGTTTTGTTTTATTCATTTAGATTGAAAACTTTTAAGGGTAGAAACTTTCTATTACTATGTGTATACCTAGCTCAATGGGACATTGGTCCCTGATTGGTAGACTCTATAACAATACAATTGATAAGTTGTAGAGAAATAGAATTTAAAGTGAGAAGGGACTATTGGATCATCTAGTCTGACATCCTGTATATCACAAGCCACCAAAACAAGCCAGCACCTGCACACTGAACCCAACAAATCATAACTTGAAGCTAATAATTTAGTAGGTGTTTTGATACAGGCAGAAATCATTCACAGGGATCCCCAAAGATTGAAGATTTTGCACCCAAATTTAAATTCTTGTGGTTTTTTTTTAATATCATGAAAGCTGTCATCACTCCATCCTTAAATTTTAATGTCACTGAAAATCACTGGGAAAAAGAATAAAGAGTGCTCTCTCTAACCACACAAACCAAGAAGATGCAAATCTATTTCTATCCCTAGAAAGTCAAAGATATTAATATGCAAAGTTACCAAATACAACAATTTTCCTGCACACTGGACTTTTGCAGGAGGAAGAAATGTACCTGAATTTACATAAAAATGCTGAAGTCATATCAATATTTTTACATGTTGATACCAAGCATTCAAATTAGCACAAGTTAAAAACAAGAGTTTTTCACGTTTCAATCAATCTATATTTTATGTAACCTTTCCTACACACAAAAATCTCTAATTGTTTTATGTGCCTGTAAGGTATAAAGCTCTGAACAAAGACTTGGCTCAGAATGCAAAAACACTGAATTTTTAAGGATGACCACAATAAATTTGCTAGAAATAGAAAAGAAGCTGATATAAACATAAAGCCATTAGACAATAGTGTCACTGAATGACTCATTGTCGCTTTCCAATTTAAACAATTGTCTATGTCTACACATATCGTCTACACAAGGACCTGAAGTATTAAATGCTTCACGTCTTAAAAATACCAATAGCAATTTTCCAAAAGGCAACATTATTTGGTGAAGAAAGTGAAAGGTACTACTTTATTTCCTAGGATTAGCATACTATTCTTATTATGAAAGTATTCTTTTTTAATAATCGTCATTAGAAATGTAGTATTTTCTACATTTATTAATTATTTGGTTAGCAAAATCTTTATGAACTGATATGGATTTCTGTTTTTTGCATATATTTGCCAAGATTTCAGCCTGTGCATTGCTCATATAGGCCCTAACCTAGCAAAGATTTAAGCACGTGAGACGTCTTTTTGTCTTCAGAAGGAAAATTTACAAGATTCACATCTGCTTAAAAGGTTTTGCTAGATATTTTCAGCCATTAGTGTTCGGTTCCTTGCCTGTTCAGAAACAATTTTTTCAAGTATTTGATATCCAAAATTCATAGAAAACAACATTTCTTCCATTCTACCATTTACTGAAGGAAAACACAAAACAAGACTACAGTGTTCCCTAGCTCTAGTAAAAACTAAAAAAAACTTCCTTTATGTAAAAATAACAACAATTATGATCTTATAAAGCCATATCGATAACCTACAGGACATGAAGATAGCCTACAGGACAAAAAGATATGTCTAGCATTTGAGAGAGACCTCTTGATGTATGTTTGCCAGCTGCAGAATAATTTAGGGCATGATTTAGGATCATATGTCTGGGAACAAAGAATGACCAGATCTATAGAATGGGAAATTTTGTCCTGGAAAGCAGTGATTCTGAAAAGAATTTAAGCATTATAAGAGACAAGAAACTCAACATGAATGCTCAGCATGATAACCTGGAAAAAAAGGGCTAATACAATCTTTAGATGTATTAACAATCCTTAGATGTATTAACATGGATAAAGCTCATACTGGAATTTCAGGCATTCAATACTGATCTCCACATTTTTTAAAAAAGTATTGAAAAATTGGAAAAGGTGGAAAATGATCTGAGGGCTAAAAAATAGTCTGAGTGAGAGACTTAAAGAGCTAAATATGTTTAGCATATGAAGAAAGGAGGCCAAGAACCTGATTATAGTGTATACATTCATGTGAAAAAAATATTTGTTACTAAAAGTCTCTTACCTAGCAGAGAAAAAGTCATAAAAACCAGCGCCTGGAAGTTAAAGACAGAAATATCCCAATTAGAAATAAGGCACAAATAGTGAAGGTGATTAACACTGGAACAAGTTAACAAGTAAAGTGGTGGATTCTCCATTGATTTAAGTCTTCAGATGAAGACTGAGTTACTTTCAGAAAAACATGCTTTAACAACTGAACTCAAATTATTGAGTTCTGTAGAGAAGAATTCTATGGCCCATATTACGCAGGAAGCCAGACTAGATGATCTAATGTAGGGGCATCAAACATGCAGCCTCTTCCATCCAGCCTGTGACTGTGCTCCACAGAACCACACTCTTCCTAAAAGAGAAAAAGAGAGAGACTGTGACCTTGCACACCCAGGGCTCTGCAGTGCTGTGAGAGGTTCAGGTCTTGCAACATCATGGAGCATTGGGTATGCAAGGGTGTACTCTAAGACTACCAAACTTATTACCTTATTAAAGTGTAACATACAATTCCCTTATAGATTCTATCTATCTATCTATCTATCTATCTATCTATCTATCTATCTATCTATAGTAACACAATGCATTCATCAAAACTGCTACAAATTAATGTTCTATGATTGTTGATCAGGGAATCAGAATGGGTGCGATAGGAGATCATTCAGACACAAGCACCCAGCTTTATTTATAGTCATGTGCATACATTCCTTATCCTAAGAAAAGTAATACTTCCTTCCTTGATCAAATCCCTTTGTCTCGTCTAAGGTTCTTTTGTTCTGTCTGTGCTGTTGCTGTCACTGTATTCTCCTAACCAGCTGATTGCTCAAACTCAAGCCTCTCACCTTGTATGCAATTTCTGACCCTTCCTAACTGGTTATTTCTTAATATCAGTCATCAGCATCTTCCCCACTCAGGGGATATCATTTTCAACCAATCAGTTGTCTGATATGCTAATTAGTTTCACTTGTTTATTTCTAGCTGGACCTCCTGGAGATCTTACTTCCACCTAACTGACCCCTCTTTTCGGGTATTAGGAGTGACCTTTATTTCACCCCAGTCTACTTGTCTGCTATTGATTAGTTTCTAATACTTCCATTTTGTTTCTCTCTCTCTCTAAAATGACATCATCACGTCCATCATTTTAGATTTCTAGCTACAATTTCTTTAAACTGTAATTATTTATTACTTAACTAAATCCTTAGACATAAAGCCAATTATATTTTTTTACTCTTGTCTAAACATTATGATACTGTCACCATTTTGTTATGCTAATTAGAAAAAGATAAATTCCATAATGTTTTCTTCCTTTCTGCCAGCTTTTCAGCTGTGCTCCTAAATGCTGCCTTTGGTGCTTATCTCTTTACACGGACTAAAGCAGCTTAAACAACTCTTTTATTGTATCCACTATTCAAGGGTGTGGCAGGGTTAAATTTGCACTGTACCAGAAGGGATCTTTCCACATGCCCATACAACGGTGTTTGTGGACACAGGGCAGAGACTGGCCATTGATGAATTGGATTGATATGGAGATAGTGGATCTACCACTATAGAAATCTACCAGCCTTTTTTTCCCTCAGAGTATGGCAGGGCCTATTTCAATGTCAGGACTTCAGCAGAAACTACGTGATTACTATTGCAACAATTTATTACCATACCAGGCTGCAGAGAAGCATTGATTGAGCTAGGCAGCGGAGCAAGATCTTGGCCCAGATTATTTTGTTACAACCAATCAATCAAAAATAAACTAAATTGAACAAGAATGGTTCATAGAATCATAGAATAATAGGGTTGGAAGGGACCTCACGAGGTCATCTAGTCCAACCCCCTGCTAAAAAGCAGGACCACTCCCCCTAAATCACTCCAGCCACGGTTTTGTCTAACCGAGACTTAAAAATCTCCAAAGATGGAGATTCTACCACCTGCCTAGATAGCCCATTCCAATGCTTCACTACCCTCCTAGTGAGAAAGTTTTTCCTAATATCCAACCTTGACCTCCCCAGCTGTAATTTGAAACCATTGCTCCTTGTTCTGTCCTCTGTTACCCTCGAGAACAGCCTAGCTCCCTCCTCTTTGGAGCAACCCTTCAAGTAGTGAAGGTTGCTATCAAATCTCCCCTCCATCTTCTCTTCTGTAGACTAAATAAGCCTAGTTCCTTCAGTCTCTCCTCATAAGTCATGTGCCCCAGCCCCTAATCATTTTTGTTGCCCTCCGCTGGACTCTTGTCCACATCCTTTCTGTAGTGGGGAGCCCAAAACTGGACACAGTATTCCAGATGCGGCCTGACCAGTGTCGAATAGAGGAGAATTATCACATCCCTCGATCTGCTGGCAATACTCCTACTGTTGCTTCTTTAAACATAGTAAACATAAGGATTTGCACTAGATATCCAAAGTTGAATTTAGAAAATACACAATCCAGTTTTTGAAGTTGCTAAGCTCTCTTTTAAAATAACCATTACAGATCAGTGGCTCAGAAATTCACTTTGAATGTTTAAAAACAGCCAGCCATAATAGCATAAATCTCAGAAATCTCATGACTGAAAACTATATCTCAAACCTCTGAATGCCTTAGGTCAAAAGGATAAGTGATAGAAGCAGCAAAATGGAACCAAAAAAAGAGAGAGATTCTTTTCTACTTATAGCCAAACTAACAAAAGAAAATATTCAAAGGTGCAGGGAATGAAGCCCCTCTGAAATAGCTGAGAAAAATCACAGAATCTTAACACTAACCACTGTCCAGACAAAAATCTATTGTTGGAGAGAAGATGAAACAATAGGAAGTAAAATATGACATGATTAAATGAAAACCTGAAATACAAATCATTTGGTCTATAGCTGTATTTCCATTTTCCCTTATGAATGAGAATGTAGGAACTTTATTATTTTATTTTTTTTTGGTTAACTGAACAATAGGTTAACTGAACTATAAATATAACTTAATATAACTGCAAAAGACACAATTTGAGCCATTTACTGTCATTTATTTTAGAAAGGTTATTGCTAAAGATTAATGACTGGTTTAACTTCTGTTTTGTTTTTTCAACAAAAATATTTTTAAATGGGGAGATTTTGAAACCTTTCAGATGGATGGCAGTCTCTAATTCTTGTCTAAAACCAAGATTCAGTGATTATTTAAATATTTGCCAGTGGAATATATTTAAATTTACTCACACATACTTGAGTACCTTGCTAAATCAGGGCCTTAAATTACTATGTGGAGTCATTGAACATTGTCAGTTGCTACATTTTTCTATAAAACTGATTCTACTTCACTAGTGGGTTAAGTGATTCCTGAGGCCCAAATTGTGATTTTCTTATTCAAATGAATAAAAATGAATTCAACAGGACAGCTTAATTGAGTAAGGCAATCAAAGGCCAAGTGTACATATTAACTTCTTCCAGAAAATATTTTACTCAATTCTTACCCAATTTCATAGTCCAGGATTGGCTAGTGTAACTTTGCTCAATCCCCAATGCAGAATTGAGACAAAATGACAAAAACTAGCCTTACATTATCTAGCATCAAAATCTTATATAGGTTGGTAATACAGGGTATGGAAAACCCATTTTGCACAAGATCCCCAGGTTTACACTTCTCTTTACCCTTCCAATAAAAAGAAATAATTAATCTGATTATATGACAAATTTATGAGTCCTGTTTTAATATTAACATCATTTAATATGATCAGCTCTCTCAGGGAAAGCACAGACCTAAACTCATAGAAGAGATCAGACAGTTGTTAGCCGAGGCAATTGAATTATTACCTCACAGAACTATAAAACTAGTTTAGCTTCTTTTGAACACTCCTGTCTGCTAAATCTTTACAACATCTTTGCAGTTTATCTTTAAAATATATTAGGTATATGTTTTAAATTTATAGCCTTATTCTGTTCATAGCTTGCTATCTCAAACAATTCAGTTGTATTTTAATATGTTTAAAGTATTTAATTTCACCACGAAATATTCCTGTAAAAATTAGGATATTGTGAAAACTATAAAGCAGGGTGAGATAAAGGAGCCCCAGGGGCCTGGGCTGCCCATTTTTCATGGGGCCCCTCCCAAGCCCAAGGTCCAGCCCACCCACACTATGGCAGCCAGCCTGGGGTCAGGGTGGGGTAGAACTTGGGCATGCCAACTCGGAGCTACCCAGCAAACCCACCAGCCATGGGACCAGTGCTTAGCACTGGAGGGGGCTTGTTTGGCTGGTGCTTGTGGGGGGGTTGGGGCCCTGGCACCAGAGATTGCAGCAGTATATGGCACTCCCACCTCTGGGCTGGCTGGTCTGCATATTTAGCTTAATTCCACTGTGCCATTCTTTAATATTTTATAATTAATTACATTAAAAAAAATAAAGAATGCAGACTTCTGCCAGTGGTGTTAAATTTTCAGAAGAAATTGCAGATGTTAATACACCAAGTGCCAGGTTTCTATAAGAGCAAGGAAAATATTTTTATAACATTTGGATTCCTGATCATGTTTGCATGGACTACATAACAAATTTACACTGCTTAAACCTATTGGAAGAATAGAGAAGTTGATAGAGACCTATTTGAATAACCCTTTTATAGTGAACACTCATCGCAATTGGAAGGCTGCTGTGTGTTATGTGTAGAATTTGTAAATGTACACAGGAGTGGTATGGCTTCACTTGCCATGTGAGAAAGCCAGAAGCTTTTCTCAAAGCATGGAACTTACTCACCTATACGCTCAGAACTTTGATCTTTACCGTCTCAATAGGTATTCTGAATTTTAAAAAGCTATGGACAGGAGGGCAGCAATGAAAAGCCTTTTATATATAAACTTTCATGAAAAAAAGTTTTCACTCCAGACAGAGAGTGCTGCAAGAAAAGATAAGCCATCAAGGAAAGCATTTAGATACAAGTGTGATGCCCTGCACCCTCATGGTCACCTTTTTAGTGTAATGGTGTATTGTCTAATGAAAAGTATGTCATGTTGGAAGACTTTAGAATGTTCACGAGGCAATGATCATTATTGTTGTAGTAACATGTTTGTTATAATGTCATGTGTATAATTATGAGGCTTCACTATATAATATTTCCAAAGATATATCCTCGTGGCTTGAAACATATCCAGGCAAAAGCCTCCAGGAACAGAAGGGCAGTTTGTACCACATCAAGGCGTGTATAAAACAAACCCAACCTAGCCTCCCAAGAACAAAAATGGGGCCTGGACACCAACAGAGGATGAATTGAACCCTCAAATGAGTAACCTCCCTTCCTTTGGCCAGCTTGAAACTCTGAGGAGGTAATGCTCACAGATTCAGGTTCTGGATGAGTCCATCTAAGGGTATAGTTTGTCACCTGACCCTGCAGAATGGGGGAAGCCTCAAAGGGGAGACGGAACATGATAAAAAAAGGGAGACATTTGCCTTGCTCACTCTTCCATCTCCATCTACAACCACCACCAAGCAACTGAAGTGCTGACCAAAGGGGAGAGCCTAGCTGAAGGGAAACCAATCTGCTGGTGGTGAGAAATCACATAAGGTTGTAGGGTTGCTGAAAGTGTTAAGTATAGCTTAAAATAAGTTTTGCTTTTGTTGACTGTGAACCTCTACCATGTTTCACATGTCACATGGTATGCACATGACTCCTGGCCCTTTTGTGTACAGACTGGTGCACTCACTTGAGGAGGATTCCTTTGTCTACAGTATGTGTGTAAAATGAGTGGGTTTAACTCCCTCTACATACTGTTGTAAGCATGAAGAAATTTGACAAGAATACCCCTTGTGATAAAGGCAGGCCAGATGGCTACTGGAGGGTATGCCAGGGAAGGTAAGCCCAAGGCTGTTAAAAGCCCTGTTCCCTGTAGAGAGAGTATAAGTCACTGCAGGGCAATTAGGAGCACCTGGGCCCAATTAAGGGCTTTCCAGGCATATAAAAAGGGACTGGCTCTGCTAGGGTTGTGGGAGTTTGGAGAGAGCAGCTGGGCTGGGCTGGAAGCTGCCAGGAGCTCGGGGGGGGGGGGCGGGGCGCGGCTCGGCTCCCCTGAGAAAGGGGGGAGTAAAGTTTCCTCCCTGAGGAAGAAAACAAGGGAGGAGGCAGGACTGGGATGGGTGTGGCGCAGGCTTCTATTGCCAGGGAACCACCCACAGCGAGGCAAACCACCCCTCCCCTTGTGGGGAGTGGTACTTTGCCACACCCTAAATTGGAGGTGTCAAAGTCATTTAGCTTTGGGGCCCATTTCCTTCAGCAACTCAGTCTAGTAGGCCACAAAATGATATAAGAAAAAAAAAGAAACTTCACAGCAACCACTTGTACACATGGTTTGTATGGTATGAAAAAAAAAAAGTTGGTATGAAAAAAAGTTACTTTAATCAAGTTGGGTGAATCTTTATGTATCTTTCATTTGATATGATCAAATATAACTCATTAACAGATTTATGTGGGGAAAATCCTGGACTGGTACAACCAGCGGCAGGCCACAGCAGAGTGGATTGCAGGCCGCAAATGGTCCACGGACATCATGTTTGACACCTCTGGCCTAAACAGTCTTTTTATAACTGCTAGATGGAAGACCAATATTCAGCAAAGACTGAAAGATGTTGGAAAAAGAAGAGATTCATAAACATTGATGAAAGTGCCACAGGATTCCTTGTTTGTTTAAAGAAAGAGTTAGGGAGTGAAAGAGAGGACAGGGTTATATTAAATGCATGATGATTCAGTAATGACTGGATTGCATTTTAAAATATGTTATGAGGTAGATGCATAAAGAAATAAAGTGTGTATGATGAGGAAGCAATGAAAACTTTATGAAAAAGAAGGTATTGGTGCCCAGTGTGCAGAATTTCTTGAAACTTAGAACACTGCTGATTTATTGCAAGCAACTGATGTAATAAATGCTTTCTCACATTAAACAATACATTGCACAGAAAGCTGTCATCATTTTCTGGAAAGAAGCCAGTAACATTTTCCTGGTTCCTTGTCCCCCAGAACACTAGAGAACCTTTTATACTAACCCCTCAAGCTCTGGCATAGTTTGGGCTTTTTAAGCCCCATGCCCTCTATTTACTTGGACTTAAACAGCTCAAATTATAGCTTTTAACAATATTAATAGTGACATTTAAACATTTGTGTAGAGTACTTTGAATGATTCATAGTACTTCAGTGCCCTCTAAGTGACATTGCCATCAAAGTTTGATTATAACCTTTCTTCCCCCATTTGTCCACAGGAAGTGGTCTTTATATCTGCAAAGAAAAACCTACTGTATAAACAGAAAATCTCTTGAAGATCAGCCTGGAACAAGAAATGAAATACCACCAAAGGCAACTAGTGCTTTCCCCATCTCCTTTGACCTACTGGCCACTAGCTGAACTAGCGTCAAATATTCAGCATCTGGCTGATGGAGGCTTTTTAGTTTCAGAAATTTAACATTGTATCTATAGTGTTATTGCCATCTTAATACAGTTGATTTTGCTAATGAGTTAGTATTATCTTTCTTTTCCATTCTGCCTCATCACACTTCCCCACCAGTAAACATCCACATAGATGTTAAAGAAGGATGTCATCACTGGTGTTAGATGTCATGAACAGGAGTCAGGTTCTGTTGCAGTAAAGTTTCTGAACTGCTGGCATGGATCTTTAATTAAGCTCATTAGTCTTGCTATTTCTGAATTCTGGCTGTGAGCAAAAGCTGGCATACCACCCAAAAAAAAGAGGTCATCATCAGACAGGAAGCCAGACCCTGGTATGCAGACTCAGAAGATCTAAATAAATAGCTTTCCACTATAGCTCGGTGGCTGCGGAAATCTCTCTCTATCACTCCACTTTCTCAGCCATTTTCATCTCACTTTAGAAGTGCCAGAACAAGCAGTGATTCTTGTTTTGAGCAAACTTTCAAACCCTTTTCAGCTGCCAGAGTTTTAAAAAAATCCTATCATTGCATGTTAAAAATGTAGACAATTCCAGGAACTTTTAGAAAAGCAGTGAAAACAAACACGGGGGAAGGAAAACAGTTTTCTAAAGCTCTTTCTCCCATATAAAAACTGTTAGTTATGTCATATGCACTGCCTCCAGTAGAAATCAACAGCAGCTAAAAATATGTTTTTCATATTGAGGGCAGAGGATGAAGCCACAAAATCTCTGAAAGCTCAACTGAGTAATTTCTAAAAACAACATTGTTTCAGAAACCTCCGGAGTAAAACTTAATTTTATAATGTTCTTTATGAAGCCAAATGAACCCTGTTGTTTATTAATCACACGTGGGTTTGATTTTTGCAGTCTACATAGTTTTCTCTGGTATGAATCACGTTGTAGAATGCCTTGAATCTTCAAAAGCAGGAAATTCTCCTCTGCTAATATCCATTTTCTGTTTAGGCATAGCCTGCTGTAGGCAAAATCAACACACACTATGTTCTTTTAGTGTAGACCTTACTTGTGTGCTTTTTAATTGGTATTTCCTTTATAAAGTTTGTTGTGCCTGAAAGAACATGCTTGCTTTTTTTCCATAGCCAATATTATTGAAGGAGAGAAAATATTTGAGTTGTGCTGCTAACAACACACCATTATTTTCCTCATACTAAAAACAGGCAATGAACTTCTTTGATTCTGAGTGGCATAGTCCAACTTGCTATTTTTTTTTCTCAGAAGTAGCATAACTGGATTTATGTCTAGTGGGTGTTCAAAATACTATAGGCATATATATTGCCGTATTACCGTGACCTTTTGCAGTAAATGCTTTGTTAGTTTGCATCTATCTTTTAATAACACTTACAAAGCCCTATACACTTTTTACAGGCACACACAGCAGTTTTTAATAAGTACTGTCACATGGCAGAAGAAAGAGCTAATATAGGCAAAGAGAAACTTCCATTCGACAACAGGATAGAATTTATTATGATTTAGAGATCTTGATCTTATCACATCAGGATCAACAGAGGAGTTCTGATGTTAAGATTCAACTGAATGAATCCTAATTCCTCCCCTTTTCTTTTGGAATTCTTTTGAACCTAATTTACATAATGTTATGCCAGGTGATTAAGAGACCTAGATAAATTAATCAGATCCCAGCTAATGTAGTCTTTGTAAGAACATTTCAGAAATCATTAATTATCTACAATTCCTTAATCTACTTTTCCTAAGTGACTTGTCCTTTAACTAAATCACTGTGATGGACATTACATATCTCAAGCTAGTGATGAGTGAACTCCAAATTGTGAACAGGCACAGTTGGGATAATCATGAAGTACTATGGCTGCTTCTTCAGATTCTCCTGGGCATGTAAACATAGGGTGAAAATCTTGGAATAATGAAATTTCCAATGAGTTCAATGACAGTTCTGCTCTTGCTTGCAATACAAATTGAGGCTGTTCAACACTCCAAAAATCTGACCATTGTTCTTTAGGGGCCATTATAGAGAGTTAGTAGCCCAATTTTGGGATGATAAATTTGAAAATAATGGTCTTGGTCATGAGGAAAAAGGAAGAATGATTGCATGGTTAAGGCACTGAGTGAGACTTTGGTTCAATTTCTGGCTATCAGATGCTTTTGTGACGTTGGTAAATCACTTAATCGCTAGGTACATCCGTTCTCCAACTGTAAAATGGGAATAATTATTCTTTTGTTCCCATCATTGTTGTATCTTTTCTATTTAGATTATAGTCCCTGACCTGAAGAGTTTCTCTCTTACTATCTCAGTTGGGATCTCTAGTTGCTCCTGTAATATACAAATAAGTATATAGTTGCAGATATCACTCAAACTGTTTCTATTCTATGATTATCCTTGGGGAAGATTTAAACATGGTATTCAGAATTTTTATCATTTTCTCTGCTCCCAACAAACACACCCACATTTAATTATTTCACACCTATCCCCATTCTTCCTTTACAGTGATGCATTTTGTGGGATTTTTCCCAACTATTCTCTCAATGTCACAAGTGCAGTACCCAGAATTACAATAAAGTGAAAAATGTCACAAACACACACATTTAATCATGCACTTAAGACTAAATTTTAACAGCTTGAAAATGAAGCATGTCTCACAATACCAAAAGCAGTCAGAGTCTGAAGTAATTAGAAAATATGAGCCAAAAAAATAAATTAAAAAAATTTAAAAAAAAACCCACAAGGAGTCTTGTGACACTTTTAAAGACTAACAAATGTATTTATCACATGAGCTTTCATGGGAGAAAAATCCTACTTTGTCAGATGCTTTGAAGAAAATATGACTATCTATAGCAGATATGACTCCAGTATATTTCATGCAGATCAAATTCAATTTGTACACAAAAGAAATATGTCTTATTGTAATTGATTATCACCACCGCCTGGCCTTCAGGGTTCTCTAAGTAGTCTCCCCTCTGTAATAAAAGGATTTTCTGGCATCATCCAATATAATCACCTATGTTTGCATAGTTACAATGTGCTGGGACAATTTCCACTGCTAAACCAGTTCTGCTTGGCCCCAAGGCTCTGAGCTCCTTGCCCTTTCTAGCCAGGAAGCAAACTAAAGTGCAGGGCTCCTATCCTCCTCCCTAGTTCTACCTCTCCTTCTGGTTTCTCCCTGGCAGGTTTATGTGTTGCCTCCAGCTAGGGGAACAGCTGTTCCTGTTTGCCCCATTAGGCAGGGTCCTAGCTTGTTTTAATCAACACATTCAGTTGTTATCCTTTTCCCTACTGTCTGGCCTTTGCTGCTCCAGCTTACCCCAGTCCAGGCAGCTGGGAGGGATGGGGCGGGGTGGGGCGGGGCGGGGTTGGCTGAGGCATCAAGAGACTTGTCCATCCCCCCTCCCCCCGTTATTACAAATAGGATTGTGATTAATACCTTATAAGAGTTGATTTGTAAACAAATACATCTCCTTTGCAGCTTTTAGATGTGCAAAATGCCATCTCTCTCACACATACTATTGCCTCTCCCAATCCCTGTACTACCATCCAATCTATTTTGTACTCAGAGACCTCATCCTAACTCCTTCCTACTATGGATCCCTTCTGCTATTGTCCGCTGCTGTAGAGAAGGCCTCATGTTTTACTTTTCCTGATCACACAGTCCCTCTTCGACCTTCTCTCCTGCTGCTCCTTTCCACACCTTCCTGAGCTCTCTCAGAGGCTCTCTCCAGCACCCTCTCATCTACTCACCAGTATCTGACCTGAATTCATCCATTAGGGCTGTTATTGTATGGTATCCTTAGAACTTGCTCTTGTTAAGTACATATGAGCTGCACCCTGTGTCTGAGAAGAATTGCAATACACCATAGAATTTACATGGTGCTATAAGTACCTAATGAACCAGTCAGGATATGAACAGTAAGAATTCATAGTGTAAAGCCCTGGGGTGAGAAGTTTACCGAGGAAGGGTAATACTTTATACCACACGCTAAACCAATAGAAGGGTATCCCATTGCATACATTGCCTTAAGGTATTAGCAGCACCAAAGTTTAGACATCCCCACTCCCTTACTCCAAATACTCCAATGAGTTGAAAATGTCAGACAATAATTGTGACCAGTAATGGCTAATATGATAAAACTCAAGCAATTTTTATTCTTCCTTTTAAAAACTAATAACGTAACAAAAATTCTGCAGAATTATGATGACAAGTGGTAAAGGAATACTGAATGTTCTAATGCAGAATTTAAACACAGCCATACTCTACAGATGTAGTCCTTTCTATTTTTCTAGATAAACGTGTAGCTCAATACATTATTTCTGCACATTGTATGCATGAACATCCACACACACAAGATATCATGAATACACTATAAGGCTTGTAACTTGAGAAAATTCTCATTGCTCTCAAAAACGTTAACTTCATATTTCCTAAGTTTTTAGGATTTTAAACTGTGCAAGCTTAGTGCTGCATTAATATATTTTTGAATTAATGCAAAATGGAGAGATTACTCCTCGTTACACCATTTAGAACATCTAAAAGTCTATTAAAAACACATTAAAATAATACAAATTAGCAATACTAAGTTGATGCAGTTTTAATGGAACTAGTACTCTTTCTCTTAGTTGGAAGCTAGTTTTATTTATGTACATATATGCAGCTCACTCATACAAAAAGCTCAACCCCATCAATATTTATATTGCATTAAAATTAGCAGCTCCATTAAAATGGGCCATTACAAATTAGCTGACAGTTTAACCAACAACAAATTAGTCTTTCATGAGCAATCATAAAATCTCAATTTTTATACTCTTTGGAATATTATGTTTTATATTGGGTAACTCATTTACAATGTATATTGCTGTGACACTTGGGAAAATATATCCATATTTGAGGAGTGAAGAAAACCACACAATTGTGTGCCCAAGACCAATGTTTAAATGATGAGTTCAGTTTCATAAATGGCTCCAGAGAATAACTACAAATATTTCTTTATCATAAAAGAGATCAATGTAATATTGCATAATAAATTATAGCTGAATAGCACTGTGTCAGAATAACTAAAGATGATACTTGAAGTTTTTAAGAGTAATTAGTGTACAAGTTCATTATTTAAATATATAGGACTTAATTCCAGGAGGTGCAAAGTAACCTAATTACTCATGATGGTCAAAACCAACCAGTCAGTACCTGACTGGAGGAAATGATAAGTGATAGGATCTCAGCAACTCTACTGTGGTGGCAGAGAAGTTCAGATCACGTATGTAAGTGAAGTTCATTTGTGATGCAAGGTTCAACACAAGGCCCGTGCACCAGTTATGCCTAATGTTGGAGCTGTGTATGGAAGTGATCAGTCATGCAGAGATGCCTCTGCATTCTCTTGAAAGGACCTCTGCATGGGTCAGAGAGAAAAGGTAGAGGGTGCGTCTACACTTGTAAATTAAGTCGACTTAAGCTTGCTTAAGTCGACTTAATTTACCCTGCATCTACACTACAGTCTCCTTAAGTTGACTTAAGGAAAATAAAGTCGACAATGAAAATTAAGTTGACTTTATTAAACCTTGTTTTAATTCGACTTAAGGCTTAAGTCGACTCCCTAAAGTCGACTTAAGCCAGTGTAGACGTGGGGTAGCCCTAAGTCAACTTAGGGCTACCCCAGGACTGCACCAATGCTCTCCCTGCTGGGGGGGGCATAGGGGGAGCCTGGCATGCCCTGCCCACCCTGCCCCTATGCCCTGCCAGGGTCCCTGTCCCCCTTTGCCCCATTGTACCTATGTACAATGGGGCAAAGGCTGAGCACTCTGGCAGTGGGCAAGGGGTGCCCCCCTGGCCCCGTGGACCTGCCCTAGGTCCCCCTAGCCCCTAGAAGTTGACCTGGGTGTCCAGTATGGATGCTCTAGGTCGACTTTGTAAGTTCCCCCCAAAGTTGACTTAAAATTTAAGTGTAGACTCACTAAGTCGACTTAAATTTCCAAGTGTAGACATAGCCATGTAGTCCTGTAGACTGGAGTGGCCAGGGGAGTGGCACTTCTGACTCTTTCAGTGATGTCCAGATCCTGCAAGGATTTTGTCATGTACTTAACATTATGCAAATTGAGGAATCATATTAAAATTTGTCTTTGCTGGAATAGATCATGCATAGTACTGAGGTCTGGGAATGGTTCTCACACTCTCCATGTCCGGCAATCACTTAGGAATCCATATGATGAGAAAAAATATCACAATAACCTTAGTTTACAAGCTGTGTATTTATGGTCTATTAAAATCAGAGTTTCTATGGAATTTTAAAATAATATTTAACAGGAATAAATTATTTTATCCAATCCACAAAATATCAGAAGAAAAACAATATCCAAACAATTCACCCCTTCTATCTATCTAATCATTACAATGCTTTTCATGACTCAAAATTCTCATTACTTTAAAAAACCAGATTAGTATCCTCTGGTTGAGTCCTTTAGGTGTGCTGTCTGGGCTTTTCATTTCCAATAAAAGAACATAATTACTTTCTATTTGGCAAAGGTGAAATTTTCAAGCTGGTTATTGCTATAGGTTTTATTCACTAGAGATTTCTCCATGCTGTTGTGGAACTGAATGACAGGATCCATATTAAACTGTAACACTATGACAGAGAGCAGTAAACTGCCTTACCAAGAAGGCCTGTCTCCTTCTGTTCCCCTCCCCACACTCTGTTCATCTCAGTGGGGGCTCAGCCATACTAAATCAGCTTTGTGCTCATTTCAGCAAAGGTGAACAATAAATCACAATAATTCTCTTACTGTTCAGAGAGATTTCAATTCTTAGGAGATATTTAATCACTGTGGAGAGGCAAGAGTGTTAATGAGGTCTATAAATTACCTTAAAGGAGGGTAATTATGTCCTGTATTGTAATAAAGACTGAAATAGCTAATATCATTAAAGCAATTAAACACTTTCTTAGATTGTTAAGATAAATTAAATAAAATATTACTGTAAACAAGGGGTCCATTTATTATGAAACAAATTAATTATACAGTGGACTCTGCTAATATTACGTTGGCTTAAACAGGTTCTGTGGTCTCCATTGAGTATTTGCATAGTAACAACATGTCTACATATCACAAGTAGACTGCTACTAGATTATCATTGCACTAATCAGTGAACAACGGCTCTACTGACACTCTATTACATTCTATTCCATGCAATTATTATAATTTCTTTTTAACTAGCTACTGCTCCCCCCCCCCCCATTTTATGCTTTCATCTTTACCTTTCATCTTCCTTTTCTGTGGTCTTTTTCTGAAATGAAGAGCACCACAGCCCAACAAATGAATAAGCAGAATATATATGAAAATAAATGAATTCTAAATTACTATCAGGTTCCTATTCATGCATTCATTACAAAAATATTTACACCAAAAAGAATTTATCAGGATTGATGTTAATCATATCTGAAGAGTAAAAGACTCAGCAATGATTTATGCTTTTTTTAAAAAGTTTTATTAACTGTTATACACAGAGATGAGCCCAAGCTGAAACCTCAAATCAAAGCACCCTGTATTTTGTGAGTATTCAAATTCAGATCTAGATTTCAATTTTGCAAATGACTCCTGTGTTTCTTCATGGCCCCAACCATTTCTACCTCAATAGATTAGAATACCTCCAAAACCAAAGTGTTTGAAATCTAGATCCAAATCCTAATTATGTGACTCATCTTTGGGTAAATACTCTGTATCTAGAGTTTGATGTGGCTTACCTTCTCTGAGCACACCGGCATGGTGAGGAAGTATCATTATTCATATTTTACAGAGGAGTTGTTGAAGCAGAGAGATGGCTGAAGATGACACTCTAGTCTGTAATAAATGCAAGACTTGAACCCGAGCTTCCTAGGTCCCAGGCTACTCGTGGCTGTACTTGAAAATGGGGATATCAGAATTTCAGTTGTCTATCACCATCAAGTGTGCAGACCTCAATCCAAGCTGTAGAAAAACCCCCTACATTTTACACATTTTTTAGGACCTCTGAGTTTGCTTCCAAGTGCTTAGCAAGCTGGAATTGTGGCTGACGTCCCCGCCCTTAGCTTCCACATCTTTGTTAGTTATGTTGTAAAAATAAACAAATTCCCTCTTGATCTGAAAACTACATTTCATTCCACTGCAGACTTTAATAGCAGTGTTCTACACTCTTTGACAATGGTGTTATAAAAATACCAAGACCTTTACGTTAAAACCTGCAGTAAAACCATGGATTCTAATATTTGTCTTACACTAAGTAACTTTTTTATGATGAGTGGCTCAAAATGATCATTCCAATTGCAGGAGCTGCAGTCAAGAAAACAGTGAGTTTCATTTCAAATGAATAATAATGCTAATTATAATACAATTAATGAATAAGGAAGCCTAAACACAAATAAGATGGGCAAAGGGGGGGATAAGAAAGCTCTGGACCAGAATCTCTTTTCCTCTATAGCTGAGAGGTGAAGAAATTATTATTTGTATGAAAAAGAGTGTGTAAAGTAGAGCCAGCCAGGAAATATCTTAATCTTCTGGGTGTATGGTGGGGTGGGGTAGAATGACAAAGCTTGGTGTGGAATTTCAGGTTATCAAAAAGCCAAAAGAATATTATAATTATAATCTGAAAAAATAAATTGAAAATGAAAATAAAACACATATTTTAACTTTACTACCAAAAAAAATTATGCTAAAGGTGCTGGGGCTAGACCAGTGGTTCTCAACCAGTGGGTTGGACACAATCATAGAATCATAGAATAATAGGGTGGAAGGGACCTCACGAGGTCATCTAGTCCAACCCCCTGCTAAAAAGCAGGACCACTCCCCCTAAATTATCCCAGCCAGGGTTTTGTCTAACCGAGCCTTAAAAATCTCCAAAGATGAAGATTCTACCACCTCCCTAGATAGCCCATTCCAATGCTTCACCACCCTCCTAGTGAGAAATTTTTTCCTAATATCCAACCTTGACCTCCCCAGCTGTAATTTGAAACCATTCCTTCTTGTTCTGTCCTCTGTTACCCTCGAGAACAACCTAGCTCCCTCCTCTGTCCTCTGTCACTACTGAGAACAGCCTAGCTCCCTCCTCTTTGGAGCAACCCTTCAAGTAGTTGAAGGTTGCTATCAAATCTCCCCTCAGTCTTCTCTTCTGTAGACTAAATAAGCCTAGTTCCTTCAGTCTCTCCTCATAAGTCATGTTCCCCAGCCCCCTAATCATTTTTGTTGCCCTCCGCTGGACTCTTCCTAATTTGTCCACATCCTTTCTGTAGTGGGGAGCCCAAAACTGGACACAGTACTCCAGTTGCGGCCTGACCAGTGTTGAATAGAGGGGAATTATCACATCCCTCGATCTGCTGGCAATACTCCTACTGATGCAGCCTAATATGCCATTGGCCTTTTTGGCAACAAGGGCACACTGGTGGCTCATATTCATCTTCCCATCCACCATAACTCCCAGGTCCTTTTCTACAGCACTGCTACTTAGCCGATCGGTCCCCAGCCTGTAGCAGTGCATGGGACTTTTCCGTCCTAAGTGCAGGACTTTGCACTTGTCTTTGTTGAACCTCATGAGGTATCTTTCGGCCCACTGTTCCAATTTGTCCAAGTCTCTCTGGATCCTGTCCCTGCCCTCCAGAGTATCTACCATTCCCCCCAACTTGGTGTCATCCGCAAACTTACTAAGCACGCAGTCTATTCCATCATCAAGATCATTAATGAAGATGTTGAATAGAACCGGCCCCAGGACCGACCCCTGGGGCACTCCACTCGTTACCGGTTGCCAACCAGACATCGAGCCATTGATTCCTACCCGCTGAGCCCGTTGATCTAACCAGTTTTCGATCCACCTTACGGTCCACTCGTCCAACCCATACTTCCTTAACTTGCCGACGAGAATGCTGTGGGAAACTGTATCAAAAGCCTTGCTAAAGTCAAGGTATATCACGTCAATGGCTCTTCCCGCATCCACAAATCTAGTCATCTCATCATAGAAGGAAATCAGGTTGGTCAGGCACGATTTGCCCTTGGTGAATCCATGTTGACTGTTCCTGATCACTCTATTTTCCTCCAAGTGTTTCAGGATGGATTCCTTGAGGACCTGCTCCATGATTTTCCCAGGGATTGAGCAACAGTGCTGTGTTGCCACACAGTGGTAAATATGTTGCAGAGAACCAGGGAGATGGCTGGCTTGGCCTGAGGCGGGGGTGGGCTGGTGTGTCCTATAGGGTAACGCTATGCCACCAAGTATGTTGCATCCTGCAAAAGGTTGAGAACCACTGGGCTAGACTAGCATGCTTGTAACACCATGTGACTTCATAGGGGCATGAACAGCCAGACTGCAGTAATCCTAATGCTCCTTCCTGCCTTTTGTGTCTGCTAATGCCTGGCAACTGGTGCAGACAGCTGCTAAGCATTCTTCCCTGACGTATTCTCCCTGTTTGAATTTTACAAGCAGACTAGACAAGGCTGTATCTACGTTGAATAAAAACACTGAGGCCCCTGCTAACATCGGTACTAACAGCAATATAGATGGTGAGGGCCTGCTCAGGCTAGTAAAGTAACCCAGAGGCATATCATATGTGCCTCACACAGTTCGTTACATAGTCAAGCTACACCTCTCCTGTCTACATGTTTTGTTTGTTTGTTTTTTTGAAACACTGGAGTGTCCTGCTGCCTCCTCATTGCTGTAGCCTTCCCCATTGCTGGGAAAGACTCTAGCAGTGGAGAAAATGCAGCTAGAGTCTTTCCCCATTGTCTCCCTAGCTACGCACTGAAGTGCAGATGCAGGCTGTGTTTCACTGCAACATGTAGCTAGCCATACACTACATCACTGCTAGTGGTGTGCAGTGCATATATATCCTCAGATGCTCCAGCAGTTACACCCCCCAAATCCCCAGCACTATTCTTGGAGTTAAAACCAGAATGTGGACCAATATATTTTTAAAGTGCAGTATTGACACAACTACACAATATTATAGGATTGCTCCACATAAAGGCTCAATAAGATGCAATGATATTTTTAATTTAGTTTCAGCTGAAGAATTGCGCAGTATAGGAAAATCCTACTAAATGTTTCAAATTATAAGGTTCTCCAACTAAGAGAGAGTAATTCTGATTTCTGAGAATAAGGAATTTTGACATGTTTGAGTTCTGCTTGTTTAGTTAGCTGAGAATGTAAATAGTATGTGAAACAGAACGTAATTATAGGACTTTTTCCCTGTTAGTATTTATTACTTGGATTAATACACCAGCTAACATCTATCAGCTGTATAGCTGAGTGCTATAATTCACATAACTCACACTGAATTTCAATAGGGGGCTGTTTGTTTGTAGTTTTAATGATTTTCTCTCTGCTGTATGCATATCTCTTTCTCAGATATCAAGTTGTACAAGTAGGATATTGTCCAGTCATGCTGGAAGAGATGTGGAGACAGGGGATGGGGTTTAATTAGACTGCAGCTTTATTCACTTAAAATGTCTTGGAGTACCAAGCAATACATTGTACAGTGCAGGTCGTCATCCTTTCTGCAATCATTTTAAATAATGCCCAACCAGGCTCCAGATCTCTCAGAAGAAGCAGTACTTTAACAGGCATTTAAGGGGTAACCAACTCAAGGGAATGTTTCCACCTAATCCACTGCCACTCACCCCAATAGTAAGAGGTTGGTTTTTATTTATTATAATTCTAAACTTTTTTATCCATTTGTGACAAAGTTTCTCTTCTATCATGGTGGGTCCCGCACTTTCATTTAGCTGTTGAGTCTGTTTCCCTCAGGCCTCCAGGCCTGGAAAAAGTCCTTTTCCCCCTTTGGGCAGGGGCTTTCCCTTCCCCAGTCTTTGTACCTGTGGGGTTCTTCCTGACCAGTGTTCTACTCCTTCTCCAGATCTCTCTGCTTTCCAGCTGCACCTTGCTCTCCTCTCACACATTTCTGTAGCTCTCCTCACTCCCACACTCCAGCCATACCCTGTCTCTGGAGTGTAGGTTTTTAACAAGTCTTGGGGGGGTGGGGGGGTCAGTGTTAATTAACTCCAGGGTACCAATTAGCCTGAAGTAAGCACTGCTCAGCTACAGAGGGAAAAAGGACTTGCTTATCCTGGGGCTAATATATTGGCTTTCTAGAACTCTCCAGAAACCCTCCAGTCTGACCCTGTCACACCATATAAATATCCAATCTCTTTTTTTAACCTATTTGGCTGTTTGCTGCTATGTGTAATTGAGGCTATGAGTTCCACAGTGTAATCGTTAGTGCATTGTGTGACAAAGTGTTTACTTCAATGCCCCTTTTTCCTGTCATTCTGAAAAGGATTAGAGAGAGAGAGAGACAGACACACACACAGAGAGAGAGTCTTCTCTTATTCATCTCCTCTAATGAAAACAATCCCAATGTCTTCTATCTCTTTTCATATGAGATTTTTTTCACGATTGTCTTTGAACTCCCACTTAAACCCTGATGCATACTGTACTTTCCATTTTCAGTAAAGCTGAATAGCACAACAGACTAAGAATGCTCAGCCCAGTGTGACTTTTTCATCTAGCACTTGTAGTTAACCTTGTACAACAAACTTCTTCAAAATTCATAATAAAATAGTTAAAATCTCAGAAGCACGTAAAGATTTTTCTATGTTCACCTTACAAACTTCAGTGTCACCTTTGATTTTGATGACAAAAATGGAAATTTTCTGACAGGCAAAATATAACATGACTAAGCTCATATCCACTAGAGTACAATTACACAGATGAAGATCATATAATAGAACATAACGCTACCAATATTTATGGAACATGCATTTGAAATTGTCGACTATGAATTATTGAGTTTTTTTACTGTTAGCATTTTTACTTGTGAATTTTAAAATTGTTAAAGTCAATTATAGAGAACACCCATGATTTAGGAAGACTTATTTTTCTTACAATACATCTTGTTTAAAAAATAATTATGATACTCAGAAAATGAGGGACTGATTTCTACGTAGGATTTTCCAAACTGGATTAGGCAATTCATCTGTCTGGTCCTGTGGCCTACTGAATGCAGCATCAAGTATCAAATCTAGTTCTTCTGACAGAAAAGCAAAAATACTTGTCAGTATATATAGTGTATTAAATAATAAAGTAGATGATAGCCCTGGTTACATTCTCTGTGATGCTGTGTAAAGTGCCTTCATAGAGCTCTCCAAGTGCCTCAAAGAGCCTAGCTTATGGAACCAATGTATAGTAGTCCAAGATAAAGGAGGAACAGAAGGGAGTAGAAATATAAAATAAAAAAGATAGGGAAAGAAAGAAGGAACCAGCTGAAATCTGAAAGGAGAATTGGTCTCCTTGATCTTATTTCTTTTATTTTTTTAGTTCTTAGGCTAATATTTTTTTAAACAAAAACTCTGAGCCCTCCGCTTAGCAGCCTATGTCAAGATCAAAGCCCAGAAAGTGAGAAATACCACCTCTCAACCTTCTGTTTGAATATTGTTTTGTCAGTTTGAATGCAAAGAGCAAACATTTAAGAGGGGAAGAAATACTCAGAGGTTGTCTGAGATACATGAAAAGACTGTGGCGCTTCTCAATTCCTCAGTTCTCTCTTAATTCAGTACAGTTTTGAAACCTTGGAAACAGTTTATTAGCAAGTAACAAAGTCACATCAAGAAGTCACTGTGTGCAGGGCTCAAGTGCCTTAATGGGATTACACATCTTGAAAGGAAAGAGCTAGTTTTCTGTGTGAACTCAGACTTGAGGTAATGGTGGCATTACTGATGTTCTAGACTTTGTCCATTCTGATCATGACAATTGCTCTCCCAGCCAGGTGTTTAATATGGTTTCTTCTGCAGATTACACAAAGTGTTTTATTTAACTTATAAGATACTGGAAGTCTTCAAGAAACTGAGTGCAGCCTTAGTGTTGGAAGGAGCAGATAGCAAATACATTGACTGCCAACAATGGTGAGAATGGAAGGGAGAAATACAGCTCAGAGACTAATTATTACCGGGTCAATTCTCCTTATAGTTTGCACAATGTTGAAACCATAGCCTTTGTGTGGATGGGTTCAGCTGCAGCTGTTAGCGTTATTATTCTGAACCACTTAGGCAGTAGCACAACATTTGGAAGGAATGCTCCATCTGTTTCAGAGTCTGAGGCCAGCATTTCAAGAGACCGAGTTCCCAGTTCGACACATTAACGAAGTGGCCACATTTTCAAAATGTCTCCGTGGGAGCTGCTGACTGACCCTTGCTGAAAATCTGGTTGCTTGAAGTATCTAATAGGAACTTAGCTTTTGATTGATTAAGAAAATGGTGATTAAGGCTTGGCCCCTAATTTCTTAAACTTCCTGAACTGATTTCTGTTGATATTTGATGCTTAGTGATCAGTGTGAATACTAGTGAGACATAGTACTCCCAAGTTGCAGATCAGTTAGGTTTAATTTGCAAGGTGTTCTACAGCTATACTAGTTACGTACAAAGCCTAAAATTAGCTAAACTATATCATACTCACTAAGCCTGGAGAGCTAAGCAGTCATTCAGAAGGCTATATATAGGAATAGCTCTCTTTAGGGGCCCTGCCAGGGAGTCAGTTGCCTCTGGTCCAACTGGCAGCATCTTCTGGGGAATCAGGTGTCAATGGAGCACACCCCATTGTCTAAATAATAACTTTTTGTACCCTTCCATAAACAGCTTTCACCTTATTACCTCTCTATTTATTATCATATATGCAGATTACCTAAATTGGGTTCTTACCCTTGACTACATTCCATTCTCTCCATAATAATTGGGGTCATCAAAACAACATCTAAGGATAGGCTGGGCAGTTGAAAAATATGTCCTTTCACAATGAAAAAATGTATCTCCAAACATTCAAGGATAACTTGTTGTTTCCATTACCATTATCTATGTGCAGCTGTAAGCATACATGTTGTGTATTTTATCTCATTATGTGCCATGGTATGCAGAAACCAAGACATCTACAAGGTTACTCAGTGATCCTATTCATCTGTCAACTGGAAGATGTCATGATGGTGAGGCCGCATCTGGAATACTGTGTCCAGTTTTGGGCTCCCTACTACAGAAAGGATGTGGACAAATTAGAAAGAATCCAGTGGAGGGCAATGAAAATGATTAGGGGGCTAGGCCACATGACTTACAAGGAGAGACTGAAGGAACTAGGCTTATTTAGTCTACAGAAGAGAAGACAGGGGATTTGATAGCAACCTTCAACTACTTGAAGGGGTGCTCCAAAGAGGAGGGAGCTAGGCTGTTCTCAGTAGTGACAGAGGACAGAACAAGGAGCAATGGTTTCAAGTTACAGCTGGGGAGGTCGAGGATGATATTAGGGAAAACTTTCTCACTAGGAGGGTGGTGAAGCATTGGAATGGGCTGCCAAGGGAGGTGGTGGAATCTCTGTCTTTGGAGATATTTACGGTCCGGTTAGACGAAACCCTGGCTGGGATGATTCAGTGGGAGTGTTCCTGCTTTTAGCAGGGGGTTGGACCAGATGACCTCATGAGGTCCCTTCCAGCCCTAAGATTCTATGATTCTATGCTACAGGGGTCAGAATAGCCAAGCAAGCAACTGAAGGTATGCTAGGCCTGTAGGATACTGGTTAGGCCCCTCAAACTGAACTGGGCTCCAACAATTACCACGCATAGGAAAGCTTTAAAAGCTGCATATCTTGCTGTCAGGCAGGATGGAAGCAGTGAGACACATAACACCCCATGTACACTTTTATGGCGTAATTGTGTATCCTTCATATTTTGTTTTTGGAATGTCAATGGCACACTGAACATTATTGTTATAGTAGTATGTTTTTTGAATGTGAGGCTTCACTATGCAATGTTCCCTATGCAATGTGTTTCATAGCTTGAAGCAAAACAAACAAGGAGTCCAGTGGCACTTTTAAAGACTAACACATTTATTTATTTCATGAGGTTTTGTGGGTAAAATCCCACAAAATTTTACCCATGAAAGCTCATGTTTGTTTTGCTGAACTCGACTAACACAGCTACCACTCTGGAACATGACTTCAAGCAGATTCAAGCAAAACCCTCCAAGAACAAAGGGACCATTCATGTCTCACCAAGACATAAACACAAAACATAAAACACACTTGCTATGCCTGGGGCAATGGTCTAGCCTAAGTTTTGATAAGGGGATACTCACTGACTCAGGTATGGAGGAAAATGTACAAAGAGATTGTTTGTTACTTGACCCTGCAAGGGGAGGTCAAGACCCAAGACTGGGGCAAAGAAACATGTTAAAAAGGAAAGACATTTTGCTGTTATCTCTCTCCTTCACTTCCACCTGCAAAAAACACCAAGCAACTGAAGTGCTGATCAGAGGGAAAGGGCCTGGAAACCTGTGGTGAGGATCTTCTAAATATGTAAGGTTGCTGAAAGTGTTAAGCTTAGTTTAGAATGCATTCAGTTTTTGTTTATCTTGATCAAATCTGATTTGTTTTTCTCTGACTTAGAATCACTTAAAACCTTTCTGTACTAAATAAATGTATCTGTTTGTTTTATTTAAGGCAGTATGCTCGGTTTAAGGTATGTTATAGACTTCAGTTGAAGTGACATGTCTGGTGCATATCAATTTCTTTGATAAACTGCTGAACATATGGACTTGCAGTAGGCAGCACTGAATGTTGTAAGACAGCAGTTCCTAGGGCTGCATCTGGGAGTGGGAGTGTTGATTTGGGATCATATCGTATAATCCCATGAGTGGCTGGCTAGAGGCATTCATTCATTGAATTGAGAGTAACTTGCTTGCATTCATGATCAGGATCTGCATACAGTGAGACAGGCTGCATAACAAACATTAACAAAGTTGGTACAAACTAAAGTTTCATACAGGTTTGTGTATACTGCTCCCCAAACGATACACTGAAATAGAAGTACCATATTTATATTCCCTTTGATTTATTTTATATGTAAAAATGAGAAAGTAAGCAATTTTTCAGTAATAGTACATTATGATACTTTTGTATTTTTATGTCTGATTTTGTAAGTAAGTAAATTTCAAGAGAGAAAACTTGGGGGTACACAGGGCAAATCTCATTCCTGAAAGGTGTACAGTAAATGTTGAGACTCACTGGTCTAGCATACATGCATGTTGTAGGCTTTATCTAAAAATTACTCTATCATTGCTCTAGTCAATGACTCTGCTGTTCTATTGTGCAGGACCGGGGAAAATACTTTTAAGGGCATAACTATGGAACACTTAATCACATGAGGAATGACTTTAATGGGATAAGTTCCATAAGTAAAGACTGCCTGGGTGAGTGAAGGTTTTAAAAAAAAATCAATCCTTAAGAGAAATATTATAAAATATCACAAAATAATGTGATACAAGGTTATCTATGCCATCTACAAGTGACATTCAGAGAGGCAAGTAATAGTTCTAATTGTTAGTGCTATAATTGGTCCCAGGTCCGGAATCACCAATTCTGGGACCATATGCAAAGGTATGTTGGCAACCTCACATACTTTTTTTTTTTAAAAAAAGGTACACTTCTCCTATCCCTAGCCAAACGGTGCAGACTTAGTAGGCTGGTTTAATTAGTTTTAATGAGAGGAAACTCTCAATTTAATGGACTAAATAGGAAGCTCCAAATCTAAAAAATGCTACATAATTTTCATTTATAATGGACCTTTCTTCTTCATAGTGCTTTAAAATACCAATAAATGCTCCAACAGTCTTGTGACATAGACTATGACCCTGTGCCATAGAGTAAGGCACACTTTGGATAAAAATGGAGAAGCACTTAAGTCCCAGTATTTTACGCAGATCACTAGACCAATCCTAACTCTTGACTGCACTAACAAGTTTTTAAGGAAGGACCCTAAATTTAGAACTTTAACATTCTTGAAATCTCTGGGCCTAACTCCATAAGAGGATATTTCCTCCAAGTCATGACTGGATGCCTTTCTTGAACGTAAGTTACATTCAAACATAAGTTAATGGGTTCAATGCAGGAGTAACTTTATGAACATTATTTGCTTGTGATATACAAGAGATCAAACTGGATGATCCAAATTGTCCCTTTTTACCATGCACATTATTAGAGGGGGGCAGACCCATATATCCAGCATAGTATATGATATACCTATCAACTGTTTTTCATTGAAGGACATCACTTATTGGATTCTAACACTATCTATGTTCCACACACATTTGGTGTCTTCTCACTTTTATTGTTGACAATTATCTATAAATGGAGGGTCAGTAAGGATTATTTACATTGCAGGACAGTTCCCCTTAATTTGTGTTTCCTTCATTGTGGTCATATACTGCATACTCATATCTAGACCCATGGAGATTGGGCCTGGTCTAAAGGCCACTGATATCAGTGGGAGTCTTTCCACTGACTTCTATAGGGGTTGGGTAAATCCCTTAGAAAAGGTTCAGTACCTGAAATGGTTAATCTTACAATTATGCTGGGAAGTTTGTATGCCAGATAAGTAGTGAACAAATAAGCTTTTACAATAATTATGCAGGAAGTTGACCTACTTATCTTCCTGCAGGATTGACTCTTCAGTACTTCTGGAGGTTTTATAGGGCCCTTTATTTTATATTTTTTAGAAAAGAAAGAACTTCTTCTTCTTCTTATAAGAATTTCTTATAAATACTATTGCATCTGTAGGCCTTTCCCTTCTTGGGTGTCTTGTGAGGCTTTGTTTTTCTCTAAGCTAGCTGGTGTATATTTTATTATATCTTTGTGAACTGAAATAACATGGTGATAGGTCACAAAAAGTTAATAAAATGCTACATTGGGTGCTTTCACAAGACATGATGTGTGGCATATTCACTCAGGGATAACATGAGTTATAAATGTCAGCACTGACTATTGTAAGAAAGACTTCAATAGTTTTCCAATCCAGGTGAGGTTTATTTTTTCCTGTTTATGCTACCCTTTCCTAAATAATCATTGACTGTCTGCCTCTCTGTAGAGATTGTTATCACTTTAATCTCAATGTTTCAAATATAGACATATGCCAGTCAGTGGGTGAGGAGAAGTGAAAGATAAAACATCCCTAGTTTCTGAAGTTTGGGAAAGGTTCATACTTTTACATTTTATTTTTGCAAAGCCTTTGTACATTGGAGGCCAGACTGCTAGAATTACCGCAAAAGGAGCAAAAAGAAAACAGAAGACAAACAAAAAAATCCACCCATGATAAGTTGGAAACACTACAAGAAATATCTAATTGGAAACAAATTTAACAGTACAGCCTGTAATTATGATATTTCTAGTCTAATTTTGGGCAATGAGTTACAAATAATAAATTAAATCATGCTAATGAACTATTTAAATATTATTGAAAGATGAAATGTCAAATATATAAATCTTTTGTAGTAACCACAAAGGGAAAATACATGGTATATAAGAAAAAATGTAATAAATACTAGTGGTCAAGCTTTGATAACAAGGAAATAAAGCTCTGTTCCTGAAATCTAGTCAATATAGAGGAAGTTAATACTCAAGCAGTGGACAAAGTCATACAGTGGGGTATCAGATAATGATTCTCAGTCTCAAGTTATTAGAGAGTGGCATTCCAAGCTTTGGAGGCATCATTGAAATGTGGTAAATACAGCAGGGTGAAAGAAATTATGTTATATATCTATATTATATAAAGTGTATTTGCCTAATTATGTATAGATAAATAGATTTATAGTTGTCTCAAGAAACATTGGTATCATACCCTCTTAGCACAATCCATTTTTCTCCGATACACAAGAGTCAGTGTTGTCAATTCCTGGAGTCACTGACTCCTAGAATCATAGAATAATAGGGGTGGAAGGGACCTCACGAGGTCATCTAGTCCAACTCCCTGCTAAAAAGCAGGACCACTCCCCCTAAATCACTCCAGCCAGGGTTTTGTCTAACGGAGCCTTAAAAAATCTCCAAAGATTTCTACCACCTCCCTAGATAGCCCATTCCAATGCTTCACCACCCTCCTAGTGAGAAAGTTTTTCCTAATATCCAACCTTGACCTCCCCAGCTGTAATTTGAAACCATTCCTCCTTGTTCTGTCCTCTGTTACCCTCGAGAACAGCCTAGCTCCCTCCTCTTTGGAGCAAAACTTCAAGTAGTTGAAGGTTGCTATCAAATCTCCCTCAGTCTTCTCTTCTGTAGACTAAATAAGCCTAGTTCCTTCAGTCTCTCCTCATAAGTCATGTGCTCCAGCCCCCTAATCATTTTTGTTGCCCTCCGCTGGACTCTTTCTAATTTGTCCACATTCTTTCTGTAGTGGGGAGCCCAAAACTGGACACAGTATTCCAGATGCGGCCTGACCAGTGTCGAATAGAGGGGAATTATCACATCCCTCGATCTGCTGGCAATACTCCTACTGATGCAGCCTAATATGCCATTGGCCTTTTTCATAACAAGGGCACACTGTTGGCTCATATTCATCTTCCTGTCCACCATAACCCCCAGGTCCTTTTCTACAGCGCTGCTACTTAGCTGATCGGTCCCCAGCCTGTAGCAGTGCATGGGATTTTTCCGTCCTAAGTGCAGGACTTTGCACTTGTCTTTGTTGAACCTCATGAGGTTTCTTTTGGTCCAGTGTTCCAATTTGTCCAAGTCTCCCTGGATCCTGTCCCTGCCCTCCAGAGTATCTACCATTCCCCCCAACTTGGTGTCATCCGCAAACTTACTAAGCACGCAGTCTATTCCATCATCAAGATCATTAATGAAGATGTTGAATAGAACCAGCCCCAGGACCGACCCTTGGGGCACTCCACTCGTTACCGGTTGCCAACCAGACATCGAGCCATTGATTCCTACCCGCTGAGCCCGTTGATCTAACCAGTTTTCAATCCACCTTACAGGCCACTCGTCCAACCCACACTTCCTTAACTTCCTGGAGTCAAGTGGTTACTTGAGAATTTCGAACAAACAACTTAATTTTTAGCCCTCACGGTTGCAAAGAAAAGCTTGAGCATGTGAACTGAGTAGTGTCTAAATATTGAGAAAAGGCAGCAAAGGAAAAGGAATCAATCTAAAAATACCCCCCCAAACCCATGGTTTTTAAGCCAGTGATATAGCTGAACTCATGAGTTTTGAATATTGAGAATTAGCAAATCTGAAAGCATTGTGTAGAGTAAATCTCAAATTAATACTTTTAGGTAAGTATTTTAGAGAACACATCACTTAGGCATCATATGAATTCATGGAATCATAGGACTGGATGGATATTGAGAAGTCTGTTACCAGATTTGCCTGCCACCTTGTGGTATACTCATTTATTAGGGTTACTTTCCTTGGGGGTGGGATTGTAATTCTATTAATGTACTTCTTGTGTCACTTTTGTTTTCATATGGAGCTTACTTCTCCATTCTCCAAATCCCCTCCAAATGGAACTACCTTGCAGGATCTAAGGTTGTGTCTACACTTGTAAATTAAGTCGACTTAAGCTTGCTTGCAGCTGCTTAAGTCGACTTAAACAAAAATTAAGTCGACTTTCTTAAACCTCATTTTAAGTTAACTTTTCTGGCTAAGTCGACTTTAGAAAGTTGACTTAATCAGTGTAGACATGGAGTAGCCCTAAGTCGACTTTAAGTCAACTTAGGGGGCTCCAGGGCTTCCCCACTGCCCTCCCTGCCAGGGTGGCTGGCACAGCCACAGCCTGGCATGCTGATCCCCAAAGGGCAGGGCAAGGCCCTGCCCACCCTGCCCCTATGCCCTGCCAGGGTCCCTGTCCTCCTTTGCCCCATTGTACCAAGGTACAATGGGGCAAAGGCTGAGCCCCCTGGCACTTGGCAAGGGGTGCCCCCCCACCACCGTGGATCTGTCCCAGGTCCACCTAGCCCCTAGAAGTCGACCTAGGCATCCAGTTTGGACGCTCTAGGTCAATTTTGTAGGGTCCCCTCTAAGTCGACTTAAAATTTGAGTGTGGACATGCTAAGTCAGCTTAACAAAGTCAACTTAGTGTCAACTTTGTTAAGTCTACTTAGCTAAGTCAACTTAAATTAACAAGTGTAGACATAGCCTAAGTTTCGCAGGGCTGAGTTCCTCCAACTCTAGACTCAAACACCTGCAAACACACACACACAGACTCAGAGTGCATGACCTTTACAGCACCTTTAAGCTTCCACCCTTATATGCCCATGGACTCCACAGTTTGGCCAGAGCAGCACATCCCACCTGCCACCCTTATATGCCACAGGTTTAACACATATCTATCCCCACTGTTAGTCTACAATTGTTCTAGGAGCAATCCCCATGATGAGCAAACCCCACAGGATCTTTAAGTGCTACAGGGATCTTTACCTTAGATAGAAAAGCATTGCTGCAGAGCAAGGTAGGGAAGCCGAGAACACAAAGGAGGAAATGAAGTTTGGAGAGTCTGGCAACCAGCTTGATTATAAAAGTTATTTTATTGTTAGGTGTATAGAGTAATAGCCACATAAGGAGAGTTCAATAAACAAAACAATTACAATATTACACAGTTTCAATTGGGGTATTGAGGAAGTACTGTCAGGTTTAGAAAGTTATACCTGGACTGAGGGAGAGAGAAAGATCACATTAGAGAAAATGAGCCTTTATTACGATCCAAAATATTCTGATATGGCCACAGATGGCATATTATGTCCAGTTTGGGGCACTACATTTCAGAAAGATGTGGGCAAATGGCTAAAGTCCAGAGGAGACCGAGAAAAATGATTGAAAATCTAGTAAACATGACCTATAAGTAAAGATATGACTTGATCATGGAGATGATGGATTCTATGTCTTTTCTGGGGCAGGGCTGGAGGAGTGGTCAGCCCTGGTGCTGATGTACAACAGCTGATTAGCTGGCCATCTCACTGGAATAGCAGGGCAGCTGCAGCTGCAAGCCCCCAGCAGCTCTATTATCTCCCTTCAAATTTAGTAATAGTCAGGGACAGATCATGGCTTGCATGAATTTTTCTTTATTGCCCACAATCTGTCCCTGACTATTAGTAAAAATATCCATGTCAGATTCTTAACCTTGCCCATGAGGAAAATTTGAAAGATCTGGGTTTGTTTTCCTACCTGCCAGGGTACTTAAACACTGAATAAATTGTTTAGGGAGATTGTGGAATCTCCATCATTGGATGTTTTCAAGAGCAATTTGACAATCACCTCTCTGGAATGGTCTATATAATACTTAGTCCTGCAGGGGACTGGACTAGAGGATCTTTTACTTGTCAGCTCTATATTCTTGAAAAGTCAGAGCACAGTACCCAGACAGTCTGAATCACCTGAATACCCTCTGCTTCCCAGCCTCTGCTTGAACAAGAAACCAAAAGCAATGAAAAGGCAGTGGAAGACACACCTAACCCCTTCCAAACAATGGCTATGTCTACACTTGAAAAGTTAGGTCGACTTTATGAAGTCGACTTAATAAGGTTGACTTTAAATCGACTTAAAGTGGACCTTATTAAGTCGACTTAACAAAAGTCAACTTAACTTTTCAAGTGTAGACGTGGCCCCGTTTTGGCCTTATTAAGTCGACTTAACATTTTAAGTCAACTTAAAAAGGTCCAGCTATGCACTACTCTGCGTCTCCACTGGCTTAATTCGACTTAATAAGGATAGGGTGGAAAGGGGACAGGATTTCTCTACCTACTTTGCCCCTCCCCTAGTCCGAAACTCTGTCTATTTCAGCTTTGCACCCACAGGAATGGATCCGAACATTTTATTCTTATTTTTTAAAAAACATATAAAATACCTAGTATAAAAATGTATTTAAATTTAAGACTCTGAAGAGAAGTCAAATGCTGTAGAATTATACAAGTATAATTCAAAAGGGACTCTTGAACTACGATGTCCATTGCAATTTTAACTAAGGATGGACAATAGGATAAGGATAAATTTCTTTTATTTGGCCACATTTTCAAAAGAGCATAAGCTCAGGTGGTTAAATTAAATTCAGATCCATAAAATTTGCCAGATCTTTTCAACAAAACTCAGCCACCATTTAGGTTTCCAAGTAGACACATTTGCTGAGATCTTTTAAAGCTGGCTTACAATTACAGCTGCTAAAACCTCTGGAAGATTGTGGCTCCAAGTGTGTATTTATTTATATTCAGGAATTTACCCATTTTCCAGTGCATCCCTCCATTCTTTAGCATACAGAGAAGCAAAATTATAATAAATGACAACCTATTATGCAATTTATTCATATTTAAATGGTGAATGCCAAGTTCTAGAGTTTTAAAAAAATACAAAATTCCAATTTTATTTTTAGGCAATTAATTAGCTTTTAAGCAGAGAAGGACTGAATAAGGAGAAGCCATTGAAGAGAATGATATAACACATACAGTCACCAGCATCTTAAACAGTTTCCTGTCAAAGTGAAAGTACTGATTACTGAGTTACATGAATATTTACTTTTTTCTACTGCATTCTTTTTGCTCAAAAGTTGTCTCTGATGGGCTTCCACATGCTGCAATTTATTGATACAAATTCCACATTCCCTTGATCTAAATTAGAAACTATGGAACAATAAGTATTTCCCTATTTTACCTCACACTTTTGATAAATAAACTGCAACTATATCTTTTTCTGTATATTCAGAGAATGGAAGTGCTATTTTATATTTCCAAACAATGCAAATATGCAAAAATGTCAAGGATCAGATTTAAAAAAAAAAAAAGAGAGTTCTTTGAATTTGCTTTGTGGGTTTTGAGCCTTTTGAGCATATTCAGGTTACATTATTAAGCTTTTCCCTGCAACGATAAGGCCTAGAAACTTTTTAATGAGTAGTGACATTCCCCAATAATCACTTGCCTCCAGTATATGGGGCTTAGGGAAAACGTCAAATATTGTGAGACTCAAAATGAAATTGCATGTGTGAGTAACACTATTTCTTCAGAAAATAAATATATTGTCATAGGAAAAGTAATGAATACAAAAACCTTATAGTTTAAGTGTGAGATTTTCTAGAGCACTCAAATCTCTGTTTTCAGAGATCTGAGTGCCTAACTCTTAGAGACTTTGGAAAATCCCCACCCTATTTTTTTTATTTTATTTATTTATTTAGAGCGTAAATACAAACTTGTCGGCTAAAATGGTGTTGATTCTAAACAGTTTCCATTAGCTGCTTTGATGTTTGCATAAACTCTGAGGGTGAGTGGCTTTCTGTGGATTAGTAAAACAGAAGGATAGGAGGAAAGGTAAGAACCAGCTGTTCTGTTCTCAGCAAGATAAGAGAGAGGACACTATTGTGATTTTGTCATAAAAACAGGTACTTCTTATGGAAGAAGCTTTCATATTCATCTCAATTAAACCCCTAGAAGAGGCCTGTGTCAAATTCAGGGTTTTAACTTGTATAGCCTTTTGCAAAAAAACTTTGGACTTCTTTGGGATACACAGGGTTACACAAATGTAAGATAAAGGACCAAAGTGATCCCCTAGCTCAAATAAATAAGCTGTTAGTCAAAAGAATATTCCCTTTAGCTTCAGTAGCTCTTCTTATGGAAGAAGATATTTGCCAGTGGCAGTAAAGGATCACAAAATGTCCCCAAAATGTGTAAATTGTATTTTTATTTAGCTAAATCTTTAACCTAAAGAATTCTCCTTTTTTTCTTGTTCTACTCCCCTTCACTTCCACCACCACCACTCTACTGCTCACATAAGCTTCTCCTCTACAAGATAATGCAAATTAAGCCTCTCAATACCTGAGAAGCTCTAGCTCAGACCAATAAGATATTTTTTTTTTCAAAGTGTCAGCCAGAGTTATTGCTGGTATACCTGCTGGCTGTATGTACTGTGACTCAATGTAGCAGACACTATTTTCTTATACTGCTGAAGTTGTGCATATATATTTTGTAATTTGATCACCAGTGTCACTGGAGAGCCTTAGTGAACAACAAATCTAAACTAGAGGAGAAGGATTAGCTCACCTGTTGATTTTGCCTCTTAAAACACCTTAATTGATTCTTTTGGTATTGTCACACTTCCTTCAATTATGCAACATAGTCTAGCACTCCAGCTAGAAGAACATAAGCATGTTAGTTCCTTACTTAGTTCAGCAACAGAACTTCTGCTATAAGATAAAGAAAGATATCATAAATGATAGCTGGTGGCCCTTTTAATTTCCTCAATCATTATTAAGATATGAGCCTTATAGGGCATATTCTAGGGCTATAAAATCCTTATTATACAAGACTTATTAACTTAAACCAGTCTAAGAGGACAAAAGAGTGGCTGGTCCCAAACCACAACAGATCACTACTACAAGATAGATAGAACTTCATGGTTAATCTTGTAATTTGTTTTTTCACCAAATGCTGAGATGCAGCCAGGTAAGTCTGCATGTTTAGATATGAATGGGGTTTATGTCGGCAAAATCACATTTAATATGTGATTTATTTGTTTTTTTCAGCCAGGGAGTGGGAGGGGATTTTCTTTCCAGAATCCAGGCTGAGTCAGTCCAATTAATGTCTAAGTTGACATACACCATAAAGCATGTTATATGACATAAAATCTTCTATTTCTGCTATAAACTAGGTTTTATGACATTATCTTTCAAAAGCACTATATGGGCAAGAAAAAAATGAGAGAAAGAGAACAGGAACCAACATTTTCTTTAAAAATGTGTAATTGTAGCTGATTACATTACTTCAGCAGCATAGTACTTCTCCAAAGTAGTCATGCAATAAATTTATCATTTTTGTAACAAGATTACTGAAAATTAATTTGCTTAATACATTCCATTATTATACTGATTCTACAAACGTCTTTATTTATCTGAAGTGTCCATCAACACCTAATGTATTTTCTCTATTTCCTCATTTAATTCAATGTCATTTTCATCCCCCTAATGCTGTTTTCCTATTTCTGTACTTAAATCTCTAAATAATGCATAGTCCCTAATAAAATGCACTTAAGTTTGAGAGATTAATGGAATATTCATAGTAAAGGAAAGTATTAATAAGCAGCACCAGATTTTTTTAAAAAAAAGGTAATGGGGGTTTAAATACCATACAAGACTTTATAACTAATTCTTAGTCATTGCTTGGAATCACATTAAACTGATTCATCACAATTTATAATAAGAAATTCAGAAGAGCAATTTTGTTAGTAACTGTTTATAATGCACTTCGAAAATTGAAAGTGCTAAATATTGTTTTTGTAAGTATTTATATTAGATAAAGATATTACTCAAAAATGAAAGTCCTAATCAAGGTACAGATTGGGGATGGTAAAAAAAAATTGACAAAACTGTTTTTTGATGGAAAGTTGGGCTTTCAACTAAACACTTATGTAGGAAATTGTCTATATGCAAAAATTCAATTTGTCAAAAAAAGCTGAATGCTCCAAAACCAGAGTCTCCTTGCTGAAAATCAAAGTATTTTGAGTTGTAAATGCTGCTGTGCTGCTTTGTGAGAGATATAGCTTAGTTTCATCATGTACACATTCTCCTCTACATCTACAGAATACAACCCCCATATCCTCCCGTCTCCAAGAGCAGAGACTGGTACATTTTAAGAGATTAGACTGACCAGGAAGCCCAACCTATACCAAATTATGGGAACTTCAGGCACCCCAGCTCTCCCAGGAGGCAAAATGACCATTTCCAAATTGAAAGTATTTCCATTTCTGGTTGAAATATTTCAGTTTTTTAATTTCTGCTGAAAATCAACATTTGCCATGGAAAAATTTAAGTGAAAATGAGATTTGGTTAGTTTTTGTCAAAGTCCCCTGTGTTGTGGGAAGTGAGGGTTCCAAAAGGGTAGTCATGCTAGTCTATTTTAACAAAACAAACAAGGAGTCTAGTGGCACTTTTAAAGGCTAACAAATTCATTTATCACATGAGCTTTTGTGGGAGAAAATCCCAAGTACCACAGGACTCATTGTCTGCATAGGTCCTGTTACTCATGATTCTCCTCCCCAACTAATACTAGGCTTATTTTTTTGTTCCCTCAATTGGCGTGATTTAAGGTCATGGCAGGCTTTTAACCTTGATATACTTGCAATAAAGGAAAACTTTCCTTTAGCTTGAGCACTCTGCCTATAGGCATCTACTTTTACAGCAAGTTCTCAGTGTAACAGTGGTTTCAAGATGAACATGGAAATTATGTCATCCAGATAGTGCAAAAAGCTTGAAAAACAACAAGTAACCCACAGAAGATCCCTATAGGACATCAGCTGTCATTTTGAAAGGTGCAGATACATTATTCTTACTGGAAGTAAGAATTTTAAAGTCATCTGTCAATAGTGAAGTACTAAATGTGCTGAAGTGCCCCCCCATTCTCTCCTCTAGAGATCATTCTACATTTCTTCTATGCCGGCAGGTATAAGGCCTAGAACATTCCCTGAAACTTTGGAACTGATTAGAAATGGTCTTCAAAAACTATGACATTTCACAGAGACAGCACAGAAAGGCCATTAATGGTAGGGGCTTGCTTTGTTCATCCACTTAAATATTTTATAGGTACACATCCATATGTAACATTGAAGTTAAAATAACTGAACATCAAAACAAATTGAATCAAAATGCTGCAGTAAAAACTAAGTGTTTTGCCTTACTGAAACAGAACATCAACATTATCAAAACAAAATGAGAATTCTGAGAGTTTGTATCTCACTTTTTCCCCACCAAAATTCACTTGTTTCTGCAAATTATTTTGATTAAATAGCATTTTTCAACAGAAAATTGTTCCATCAAAAACTTTTTGACCAGTTCCACTAGCGAGCTGTTACTTACAGGAGTAACCCCATTTAAATAAATAAAACTATCTGCAAAGCAAGATATTATTCATCTTAAGTAATCAGAGAACCTGGCCCTAACTCTGCTATGGTAAAGAAAAATGAATTGATTCAAAATAAAATCAATCACAAAAATTTTATAATAAGGCATGTGTATTCACTGCACTCCATTATTTATACTGCCTCAGTTCTCTTATCTTATAGAGTACACTCTCTTTTCTAGAAGAAAACTGTGAGAAAAATAACTTGTATTCTCATCAGTTCTGTCTTTATAGAAAAAAGTACACTAATTAAGCTCATGGGCCAAAAAAGCCCTTACATTTTATGGCTGTGAATGTCATTTAAATCTACGGGGTACTCAATGGCTTGAAGTTAAGTATATGATGAAGGGCTTTGAAGTAAAATCCTGGCTCATTGACTTCAACAGGATCAAGGTTTCATCTATAGGCATGAGCATTTCAAGAGTTGATGTCTGTGCCTGCAAGACAAAGATTAGCTAACAATGAGTAATTATCAGAGAATCATAGAATAATAGGGTTGGAAGGGACCTCACAAGGTCATCTAGTCCAACCCCCTGCTAAAAAGCAGGACCACTCCCCCTAAATCACCCCAGCCAGGGTTTTGTCTAACAGAGCCTTAAAAAAATCTCCAAAGATGGAGATTCTACCACCTGCCTAGATAGCCCATTCCAATGCTTCACCACCCTCCTAGTGAGCAAGTTTTTCCTAATATCCAACCTTGACCTCCCCAGCTGTAATTTGAAACCATTGCTCCTTGTTCTGTCCTCTGTTACCCTAGAGAACAGCCTAGCTCCCTCCTCTTTGGAGCAAACCTTCAAGTAGTTGAAGTTTGCTATCAAATCTCCCCTCAGTCTTCTCTTCTGTAGACTAAATAAGCCTAGTTCTTTCAGTCTCTCCTCATATGTCATGTGCTCCAGCCCCCTAATCATTTTTGTTGCCCTCCACTGGACTCTTTCTAATTTTTCCACATCCTTTCTGTAGTGGGGAGCCCAAAACTGGACACAGTATTCCAGATGCGGCCTGACCAGTGTCGAATAGAGGGGAATTATCACATCCCTCGATCTGCTGGCAATACTCCTACTGATGCAGCCTAATATGCCATTGGCCTTTTTCATAACAAGGGCACACTGTTGGCTCATATTCATCTTCCTGTCCACCATAACCCCCAGGTCCTTTTCTACAGCGCTGCTACTTAGCCGATCAGTCCCCAGCCTGTAGCAGTGCATGGGATTTTTCCGTCCTAAGTGCAGGACTTTGCACTTGTCCTTGTTGAACCTCATGAAGTTTCTTTCGGTCCGGTGTTCCAATTTGTCCAAGTCTCCCTGGATCCTGTCCCTGCCCTCCAGAGTATCTACGATTCCCCCCAACTTGGTGTCATCCGCAAACTTACTAAGCACGCAGTCTATTCCATCATCAAGATCATTAATGAAGATGTTGAATAGAACCAGCCCCAGGACCGACCCCTGGGGCACTCCACTCATTACCACTTGCCAACCAGACATCGAGCCATTGATTCCTACCCGCTGAGCCCGTTGATCTAACCAGTTTTCGATCCACCTTACGGTCCACTCGTCCAACCCATACTTCCTTAACTTGCCGATGAAAATGCTGTGGGAAACTGTATCAAAAGCCTTGCTAAATTCAAGGTATACCATGTCTACAGCTCTTCCCGCATCCACAAATCCAGTCATCTCATCATAGAAGGAAATCAGGTTGGTCAGGCACGATTCGCCCTTGGTGAATCCATGTTGACTGTTCCTGATCACTCTATTTTCCTCCAAGTGTTTCAGGATGGATTCCTTGAGGACCTGCTCCATGATTTTCCCAGGGATTGAGGTGAGGCTGAACAGTCTGTAGTTCCCCGGATCCTCCTTTCTTAAAGATAGGTACTATAATTGCCTTTTTCCAATCCTCTGGGACCACACCCATTCGCCACGAATTCTCAAAGATAATGGCCAGTGGCTCTGCAATCACTTCCCCCAACTCCCTCAGCACCCTCGGATGCAGTTCATCCGGCCCCATGGACTTGTGCACATCCAATTTCATTAAGTGTTCCCTAACCTGACTTTCCATCACCAAGGGCTGCTCTTCTCTCCAGTCTGTGTTACCCCGTGTAGTAGCCTGGGAGCTGGCCCTCCCTGTGAAGACTGAAGTAAAAAAAGCATTGAGTACTTCAGCCTTTTCCGCATCATCCTCCACGAGGATGCCTGCCCCATTCACTAAGGGACCTACACCCCCTCTGATTCTTTTCTTGTTGCTGATATACTTATAGAACCCCTTTCTGTTATCCTTCACATCTCTTGCTAGCTGCAACTCCAATTGTCCTTTGGCCTTTCTGATTTGATCCCTGCAGTCCTGAGCAATATCTTTATATGCCTCCCTTGTCATCTGTCCAAGCTTCCACTTCTTGTAAGCTTCCCTTTTATGTTTCAGCTCCCCGCAGAGTTCCCTGTTAAGCCACGCTGGTCGCTGTCCACATTTGCTGTTCTTTCTCCACATTGGAATGTTATCTTCCTGTGCCTTTAACAGGGTTTCTTTAAAATACAGCCAGCTGTCTTGGACACCTTTCCCCTTCAGATCAGCCTCCCATGAGACCCTGCCCATCAGTTCCCTAAGGGAGCCAAAATCTGCTTTTCTGAACACCAGGGTGTGTGTTCTGCTTCTTTCCTTCCTTCCATTGATCAGGATCCTGAACTCTACCATCTCATGGTCGCTGCTGCCCAGGTTGCCATTTACTTCTACTTCCCTGATCAATTCTTCTCTGTTTGTGAGCAATAGGTCTAGAGGTGCAAGGCCCCTAGTTGGTTCCTCCAGCATTTGTACTAGGAAGTTGTCCTCAATATTCTCCAAAAAACTTCCTGGATTGCCTGTGCACTGCTGTATTATCTTCCCAGCAGACATCAGGATAATTGAAGTCCCCCATAAGAACCAGGGCCTGCGACGATCTGGAAACTTCTGTTAGTTGTCCATAGAACGCCTCATCCACCTCCTCTTTCTGGTCTGGCAGTCTGTAGCAGACATCCACCACAACATCCCCCTTGTTGCATTCTCCCCTAAACGTAACCCACAGACTTTCAACCATCTTGTTTCCACTTTCATAGTGGAGCTCCGAGCAGTCATACAGCTCTTTTACATATAGCGCTACTCCTCCCCCCCTTCTTCCCTGCCTGTCCTTCCTGAACAATTTATATCCATCCATGGCAGTGCTCCAGTCATGCAAGTTATCCCACCACGTTTCTGTTATTCCAATTACATCATAGTTCCTTGCCTGTGCCAGTACTACCAATTCTTCCTGCTTGTTTCCCAGGCTCCTCGCGTTTGTGTACAGGCACCTAAGATACCGGGCCCATTGCCCTACTTTGCCCTGTCGATTCTCCCTCCTGTCGCATCTTCCTCCTTGCAATTTCTCCCAGTGTCCTCCTTCCCCACTTGCCTGAGGTATTATGACTTCATCAGGAAATAAAAAACAATTATTTGACCCCCCCAGTTCCAACTACCCTCTCTTTTATTCCTGCTGTTACAGCCCCAGCACCCCCCAAGTTCCATCCCTTCCCCCAGGTTTCCCTCAGTTTCACTTACCTGTGGGCCTTGGTCACCTTCCCCCTTCGAACCTAGTTTAAAGCCCTCCTCACCAGGTTAGCCAGTCTGCTTCCAAATATGCTCTTCCCCTTCCTGGATAGGTGGAGTCCATCTCTGCCTAGCAGTCCTTCTTCCTGAAACAGCACCCCATGGTCGAGGAAGCCAAAGCCCTCCTGGTAACACCATCTCCGCAGCCAGGCATTCACCTCCAGGATGCATCTGTCTCTGCTCAGGCCCCTACCCTTGACCGGAAGGATCGAGGAGAACACCATCTGTGCACCAAACTCCTTCACCCGTGCTCCCAGAGCTCCCAGAGACCCTTTGATCTGCAGAGGGTCACCTCTCGCAGTATCATTGGTTCCCACATGGATGAGTAGCATGGGGTAGTAGTCAGAGGGACGGATGATTAAACAAGGTAGCCCACGTCTGTCAGAATCATGTGTGTGTGTGTACATCAGAATAAAATATTTTAAAGACCATGCGTCAAAGTATCTTCAGTTCCAATGATTTAGCTCCTTATGGTTCAATCGGGTTGCACTACAGTAAACTGACTCCAGAATTAATCCAGTATTTAAAATGTGTTGCTTATTCCTGTGATATTTTCTTACAGAGCCCAAAAATGTTCTAGTTCAGCATGGGCTTAACATCAAGCAATTCTCAAATACATCGAGCACCTTCAATTAGAAGTAGATTTGTTACAAACATTTTTATGTGGTTTACAAAACTAAAGCAAACAGAAATCCCATCTCACATTAGCAAGTGGTAACAATATTAATCCTTTCCATTTGCTGGTCAGGGCTTAGATCTGAAGTCTGCTGCAGTCTTTCCATTGACCTCAGTGAGCTGTGGAGCTGGCTTTCAAGTTTGGTAAAGATTCTGTACTTCTGTAGCACACTTTAAAATATTCTCCCCCCAAAAATAGACTGTGGAAAGTGATGGCCTTCAGCATACTAATTGTGACAGGTCCATGTCTAGACTTAATACTTGAAAATGCCAAGGTCAGGGCAGGTTACAAAAGGAGAGTATATTCACCAAAACTGGTGGCTAACGCTGCAGTAAATTAACCAGCTAGTCATAAATACTGGTTTTTTTCCCCCACACTGGCTATCAAGCAGCTAAAACAAGAAGTTACAGAGCCCCCTTATTGCAATTCAGTCTCAGGCTTCCAGTCATCCATTAGGTCCAGTAAAGGGATACATTATTAAAATGCTATTTCTTTTATGAAAAAGATTCTGATTCCAAAGGGTCAGCCATATTGCTAGATCAATATAAATTTGGAGCTTACCCAAAATATGTCAGCCAATCCTTTAGTAACTAGCACTGAAGTTTTATAATAAAAGAAAAAAACAAACAAACAAGGTGAGAGGTGTTATATATATTATTAAAACAATCAGATACATACAAAGCAATTTTAAAATCCATATATAGGTTTTCAGTAGAATTGTGGCGTTTGCAGGCTTGTATAGTCCCTCTGATCAACATTCAGTCCCTTGACAGGTCTCAGTCCTTTGTTTCATAGCTTTAATTGTAGATTAGTCCAGAGGTAGGAAGCAGGAATGAGAAAACATGGGATGGGGCAGCTGCCTTTTATGCCCTTTTGCCATGTTGTTTGCAGAAATTCAGAGCAAAAATGGTGTCCAGGGTCACCTGGGCAAGTCCTGGGGACTCAAAGTGTAACCCCTGGGTTCTTTCCCTCAGTTCATTCTACCTTTGAGTTCCCTTAATGGGCTATTAAGCAGGCTTATGTCTGCTGCCATCCTGTCTGGAATGTCACTGAGAAACACAGCACAAATTGACATAGCACAAATTGAAATACAGATTTAAAGACATATCCATAACTTATGATAAAAATATGGCGCGCACACACACACACACACTATCATACTTAGCAAGTTATAACTTTTCTAATGGTACCTGGCATAGCCTATCCCATATGAAGTACAGTAGTTTTTCAATATTGATATTAAATCATATTCTAAAAGGTCCACCAATCCAGACGGCATCACACTAACATACAGAAAATTGAATTAATGTTGCCATGAAGATGATCAATATTAATTGCAAGCAGGACTAAGTATTCTAAACATTAAAATATCCTTTAAAAATTGGTTGTGGGCATATGTTTTAATATATTTTTGTAGATTGTTTAAATCACTGGGTGATATGATAAAATATTCATACAGTAATTAAGCATAATTAGCATTTAAAAATAGGCATAATTTAGATGTTAATTGATTCTTGTTTCCCTTATCTTGTGAGACCATATGTGGCACATCTAGCAACAAAAGATATTATAATGAAATGTCCATTGGAAAGAAATAGAAAAAAGTATATATTAAAGGTCCAGAAATGCTCCCTACATGCATCATCCAGACCAGGAATGCTCAAAGAGGTGACAACCATTATTTCTGAAACCATGATAAAGGTCCTGTAAAGTAACAGGAATATAAGACATTAGAGAGTCAAAAGAAAACCAGTCTATCCAGCCACTAGTGGTCAGTTTTCAACTGTACTCCACATTGTTTTCCTCTTATCTCTCGTTTAAAACCATTTCTATTGCTATCCTTTGTGGTGCCAGTCACAGCATGATAATGCTTACTAGGAAGCTGTGATGTGATGAGAAAGTGCATATAATTATCCTTCTTTTAGCAATGGCTTTTGCCTCCTCCATCATGTGTTCAGAAACAGTTTCAGAAACTCACTTAAACTGAGAGCTGCATGTAAAGTGATTAGTTTTGAAGTGACTATCAAGCCCAAATGCCCCAAAACATCATCAATTCAAGTTAAAAAAACTGTTATTGTATGGCAAGACTATCAAATATCCCTAAGATGTCCCAAAGTAGAGTAAAGGAGCATGGTTTCAATACCCTCTGAGGCCAATCTAGATCACCAAATGGTACATGGGAACAGATTCCATGGAGTCAATATTCTCAAGCAAATATCAGAAAGGGGAAGGAAGTAGCTGGCCAGTAGTGCAAGTGATATGCTTCATCCTGCAAACGTCTCTTGCAAATCATTTCCCATCAGGAGTAAGGGAGGAACAAAAGAAAGAATTGTGAGTTGGAGTCAAAATTGTTTCCCAGATCTGCTCCATGGGGGTTGGTGTAGCTTCATATTACATTTCTCCTTGTGTAAGCAGGGTTAGGTCTGTCACATGAGGGGTCTGTGAGCCAACATTCCTAGTTATTTAAGCAGGAATCAAGTCTAATGAGTCAGGAATCAGAGCCCCAGCTCAAAGACTAGGTGTGAGAGCCAAGAGTCACAACCAGCGACAAGAGCTTGGAGTCAGAGTCTGGGACCAAACCTGGGTTATCTGGAGCAAGGAAGGCTGAGGCTGAAGCAGAAGGCAGGCTAGAACACATAGATATAGAAGCTATCACAACCAACAACAAAGGCTTTAGATTGCTGCTGCTGGGTTTAAGGGCAGCCTGATCACTCTTCCAACCAATCAAATGGCAGAGTCAATCAGGCAGCCTATACAGACAAACTGAACTATTTAGGTTGCCGGGAGATTGGCAGAAATCAGGACCTGTAGCATAGCCAATCTCAATCTTACTCTTTACTTTTAGTTTCTGAATATAAATTATGTTTATTATCTGAACCTTGAAAAACTTGGTTTAAAAATATTTACTATTAAAAGGTTGCATTTAACATTCTAAAAATAAATAAATTTGACATTTAGCTAAGAGAATGACTTCAAAAGAGGGGTGGAGGAAAAAACAAAGGTTCAGATCTGCAACATGCCAAATGCCATAGTTCAGAGTAATAGCCCCTTCAGTGGTCTATCACAGGCACCCACTTAAATGTTTGATTCCCAGACATCACCTGTTTTGGATGGAGACACATCTTACTCCTGATCAGGGATTTTTTGAGACTACACAGTGCCCTGTTTTCCATTGTAATGTCCCCAGCATGTGAGACTTCCTAAGAAGTCTGTGCTTTTTTTCCTCCTCATAAGCTCTATGCCCTCTCTATTACCTGTAATTAACTCCTAAGCAAGCACATTTATTCTTAAGGTAGAAGCATTACAAAGAAAACATTAAACTTACAAGCATGCTAAAAAGCTTAGCTGAGTTCAGTCTAGATCTCTGATAGGTTTTAATCTAAAGGGATTTTCTTTTGGTTACAAGTTCACCACTCTAAGATCCAGAACAAGGGCTGGGCAGATCAGCCATTTATTGATACATGTCAGGTTTTAGATCCTGGCTTTCTGTAACAGAGAATAACTCTACAATGAAGTGGTGCCCAAACTTTTCCTGTCACCTGTCCCCCCCCCCTTGCAATTACCAGAAATGAATCTGTCTGCACCTTCCTCAATTACTGCAAAATTGGCTCAGCAGAGGAGCTTGGGCTGAGGGTGGAACTGGGAATGGAAGAGGACCAGGGGCCAGAGGTAGAGATGGCCTGAGAATAGAGAGGAAATGAGGACAGAGCTGGGCTGAGGGCAGAGCAGGAGGCAGCTGGAGCTGTGGCTGGAGCTGGGCTGGTATTAGAGTGGAGTTGTGGCTGGGGACAGAGAGGAGCTGGATGGTGCTACCTCCCTACCCCTCCTGGCAGCTGGCCTCAGTCCACCCCCTACCCCCAATTTTTGAGACTATCAGGCATTGCTTCAAGAGACGAGGTTTTTGCATAACCAGCTTAAGTTTAACTATATACTTAAATCTCCCAGAGGTCCATATGACTACTTACATTCTTAAAGGTAAGCTTAGGTATTTTGCTGAATACACACCTGAAAAGGGGTGCTTAAGAAAGCATGAAATTTCTTTGGCAAAAATTGTTGTTATCTAAATGCTTTTCATCAACATTCTTTGCTAAATCTTAGGACGCCAAGGTAGGGGAAAAAACCAAACATTCCTTAAAGTACCAGAATTCTACTATTCAAGCAATTATCCAGCAAACTGTGAGACTGGTGTCATCTAAGGCTTACTGAGGAGGTACAGAATATATCAGCATCCCATCAAATCTGTTTAACCTTTTTAAAACTTCAGAGGGGGACTGCTGGCTTTCTTCAGTAGTGCTGAAATGTTTTATACTCCACATAATATTAATACATGAAACAATCAGATGAAACTTTTTTTTAAACACTCAGGTCTGAAACATCATAATTCAACTTGATTACCCTTTCTCCACACGCAGTACAAGGCGTCAAGTTACATTTCACATTCAATCAGGAATTTACATAAAGCTGCCCTGCTTTTTATTTACATGCAAATTAATGCAGAATACTATGTATACAGAAATGAATACATGCATTTAACATTTTGTAAGTCAATTTGCATTTAGCACATATGCTTTCCATACTAGACCAGTTTAAGGCAAATGTACATTTTTCTTTTACTGAAATGTTCTACTCCTGTTTTTCAATAAGGAATGTTTGAAAACAGTTCTGAACTGCAAGTTGGGGGTGGGGAGGAATTATAATAATGTTAGATGCAATTTCTTTCATTCCTGCAATCTCACAATAATCTTTTCTTATCAATCAGTGTAACAAACTGCAGTTGGACTCAAGGGTGTGAAAGAAATTTGTTTAAACAAGCCAATAAAGAAAATGTGGTGTTCCATTTCTCTTCAGATATCTCTAATGTCACAGAAGGATGTATTGTGGGATGTGAGGGCAAGCTAGAAATTGTCAAGAGAATTTTAAAATTGTTTAACAGCAATTCAGAAGGCTAGTTCATGTTTAGGTGAGAAAGTGATCCAGTTTATAAGCAGTGAGTGGTCCAGTTAAAAGCACCGGAACAGGCCTTAAATTCCACAGGTGTAATTTATTATGAAGCAACAAAAGAAACTAAGATTTCATTTATAATGGGGCAAATTCAACATAAAGGAATTTAAGAACTGATACAGTGGGATGACCATCAGTCAATAGATTTTACATCTTGTCATGAGACAACAAAATAAAACAGATTTTGATGAATTCAGTATTCTTTTTCAGCTCTACTTTCTTAATAAATATGAACAATCTAGTCATATGGTTGGATCCAGTTCCAAATTATTCCCAAACCCAGGGTCATGAGTAACATTTGTTCAAATCCAAGATTTTGGAAATCTCATCATAACAACTATAGCCAGCCACATGTCCTAAACTCAAAGGCTATGTCTACACTGGCAAGTTAGTTCGAATTAAGGAAGCTTAATTCGAACTAACTTAAGCCTTGCCCACAGTAGGCTTTCATTAGTTCGAATTAAGGGCTTCCTTAATTCAAACTAATAAATTTGATTATACCTTTCGAACTAAAGCTTAATTCGAACTAGTTCGTTCGAATTAAGTCAATGTGGCCATGTTAGTTCGAACTAACTGCTTAGTTCGAACTAACCAGCACATTGAGCTTAATGCAACTGACTAATTCAAACTAAGCAAGTGCCATGCACTTACCAGAGCATGGCACTTGCTTAGTTCGAACTAAAATTCCAGTGGGGTCATGCTAGTTCGAATCAAGTTAATTCGAACTAACTAAAATTAGTTTGAATTAGTTAGTTCGAATGAACTAATTCGAACTAACTTTGGTAAGTGTAGACATAGCCAAAGAGGTTGGATTTAGGATTTTGGGTTTAGTCCAGATTTATTTCTTATATACTGAAGTTCACTGTTTATTTCTTGAAAACTTAATAAGACCTTTGCTCATTTATGAAATTGCAGTTAGTATATATCTATTGTAAAGTTTCAAGATAAACTAACTCTTATGTCCCGTGTTTGAAACAGTCCAAATGCAGTCCAAAGTTTCAAAATGTTAATACATATGTTTGTGTGCAAGTTATTTATTTTTCCACCTCACCTATGCTACCACATTTGGTTTGTACCGATCAAAATGTGTTTGTTACTTCTCACATTCTATCATTATATTCCATAACTTGAAGAGTCCATTCTAAATATTGATGTATTATCCCAGCATTATAAGAGCATGGAGAAAGCAATGAATTAGTGTATTAAAAAACACATAAAAATCATGTAATAAACTGGAAATTAAAGATTCTAACAAGTTAAGATCTTACTTGCTTCCTATCCAGGAAGATTAGGCATTTTTATTGCCTTTTTTTCACTTCTCTAGGCCCAACTCTTTGGCCTGAAAGTTAGCAACATCTCTGGAACTTTTCCAGGATCTGCAGAAGTCTTCATTCATACTTTCAGTTATAACTACTTCTTTAAAGTTCAAGGCATCCAGAGACCAGAATCATAGCATTCCCTATCTATTGTATTATGGGCTCCTGACAGCATCTCAAAATGTATTTTGACATTGCCCTCCAGTCTTTTTATATTTTCCATGGACTTCAGATGGGTTTTGTCCCTGGCACTGAATCAGTTGTGGTTCCTGAAATTGGTGGGTGCCTTTGTACTCTTACCCTGCAAAACTCAGAATTCAAATTTCATAGTAAAAAACTGTCCTGTGTGGCATGATTGCCTCTAAACATCACTCTGCTTCATTCCCCTTATTATGTACTATTTTTAACCAGAAGTATGCTTAATCCTTTACTGACAATGTAAAAAGACAAGTTGCAGCAGAAGTTAAACAGACATAGCAGACAAAAAAATTGAGGCAAGTGATTGAGTTGTTATGTTTGAAGTCTGCCTTGCTAATTCTCCTACTTCGTTATTGTGTGTTGACAACTATGTCCCTCCATTTCTACTTCACTGGAACTAGACCACACCACTGCTTACTTTCATTCTTATTTCTTTTAAATCTTAGCTTTCTTTTCTTTTAGCATAATCCATCATCCTGTTACCTATTTTCCCTGTTCAGCCTATAAAAATCTCATTTGTGCTTCATTCAGTTATTCTTTACTATTCCCAGCCCCATTATGATTGTATTCTGCCTTTTGGTGGAAAACATTTTGTCATACATACATATGAAGAATGTAATAAAATAATATTTTATATTGCTGTTAAATCCTGCACTGCTAATGAACAATAAGAGAATAAGTGTGAGAAGCTATATAAATTGGCTTGTTATTTTGAACTCTTAGATAAAGGCCCAAATCAATAGTCTGGAGTGATAATATAGATTTCAAATATTGACTCCTAGAATAGAAAAATGATTTTCTAAGTTATGCACAGAATTAGTAGTTATGTTTTGTTCCTGGCTCTACCAAAGATAAACCTGTAGGTTAGTAAAGAACTTGATAGTGTCTCATCAAATTATACCCTTCAAGGTTACTTCCCTTATGAAGCTTGGGAAGGGTTTGCAAGGGCAGAATCAAGCCAAGATCTTCCAAAATGTTTTGTGTCAATTTGACTGCCTGACTTGAGACCTCTCTAAGGCTGCATCTACACTTGTAAATTAAGTCGACTTAAGCTTGCTTAAGTCGACTTCATTTACCCCGCGTCTACATTACAGTTTTCTTAAGACAACTTAAGCAGCTTGCTTAAGTCGACTTAAGGAAAATAAAGTCAACTTAATTAAAATTAAGTTGACTTCATTAAACCTCCTTTAAATTCGACTTAGTGCTTAAGTCGACTTCCTAGAGTCGACTTAAGCCAGTGTAGATGTGGGGTAGCCGTAAATCAACTTAGGGCTACCCCAGGACTACACCAATGCCCTCCCTGCTGGGGGGGGGCGTACAGGGGGAGCCTGGTATGCCCGCCCCCCACAGGGCTGTACTTAAAATCGACTTAGTTAATGTAGACATAGCCTAAGTGATTTGATTTTCACAGTGTTGGAGCTCATTACTAAATATTAGGCCCTGCACTGTAACTAACATTGAGCATTTTTGCTAAAAGGATTGTCAAGTGTTTAATATAGCCAAATTCTGTACTCACTCCTATATTTGCAACCCCACTGGCCTCAGAGCTGAATTTGGCCTATATGTCCCTCTACTTCTTTTAATAGATGCTTTCTTTGGGTTTTTTTTCCTCCTTTCTGAAGAGTCACTCCTTGCTAATTCAAAATCCCTCTCTCCTATAATTTAGGAAGCCAAAGTCCTCTGCATTGTGAATTCTGTTTATTAATTAATTATGAAGCAAGTAGAACATAATGATTTGATGCTTTAAAAGTATGTATTTGTGCAGGCTGGGACATTTTGGTTGTGAAAAGGAACTTTGGGAATGGACGAAATGTAATGAAAAAAATTAAGAGGGTATGTGCATATGAGCCTTCTCCTACTGCTCTCCACATTTACAAAGTAGCAGTAGGAACTCCACAGTTTAGACAGTATTGAGATTTACACTTAAAATAACCCTTGCTGCTGCCAGCTTCCTGCATTTATATGAGACCAATCCACCTTTGCTCAAGTAATCTTCCTCTTATTGCTTTCATCCACTCTTAATTTCCCCTCCTCCCCAGTTTGCAGTCTAATTGGCTGATTGGATCCACTTAGCCTACCTCAGCCCTCTCAGAGCCAGTGTGTGGAGTACACCCCATCACACTGCCTGAGATCTCTGCTGCAGATCCGAATTTCTCAGTCTGTAAGGGTACGTCCACACTGGCGCCTTAAGTCGACTTAAGGAAGGTTAAGTCAACCTACAGACTACTGCGTCCACACTGGGCTTTTATTAAGTCAACTTAAGTGCTTCTTTAAGTTGACTTAATAAAACCACCTCTTAAGGTCAACCCAAGGCTTAAGTCGACCTTCTTAAATCAATTTAATCCACTGTAGATGGGGGATATCCCTTAAGTCAACCTAATTGGCCTCCAGGCCCCCTTGCAGAGTTCCTGGCCACTCCTCCATCGACATAGCACCTGCCAGTGTGGATGCAGGCTGTGGGTTCTAAGTCGACTTAACCAAGGTCAACTTTAAGTTGACTTAAAGTCAACCTTGGTTAAGTAGACTTAGAGCCTCCAGTGTAGATGTACCTTAAGCTATTATCCTCAATATGGTTGGCCGTAGTTATCAGGAGAAGCTTGTAAACTTGTTTTGATATCCATTCCCTGTCACTTTTTCTTTTTTACCTCAAGCGGCTGAACAGAGTGTACTTGCAACTGTGTTGCTAGGTGTGTTCTAGAACCCACTGTACTAATTTCTTTGTGCTCTCCTTTGAACACCCTGGATTCTGGCAAACCTTTGGAAGCACTATGAGAAGGATTATCAATTGCATAAGGGTAAGATCAGAGATGAGTGACAGTTGAGGGCAAGTGTGGAGAGTATGGAGATGGAGGATCCCTTGCTATAGATCATGAAACAGGCAAATACTGGCTTTGCAGAGGTTTCACTATCATGAGAGACATGAAAAAAATTAAACTTTTTACCTAGAAAGGCAAAGAGAAATCACTGACATGCTATTCTGTCGAATTGCAAAAACACATACAACATGACAATGAAGAGTTTCTTAACATGATGCTATAATTTACAATGTACATGATTAAACCCATATTAATTTAAAATGAAAAAAAATTACACAGCTTGTGAATTGGTGATGTGGGTGCACTGGTAATGGAGCAAAAATCATTCTTTATTTTGCTTGGTACAGAAGCCAAAAGAAGATGGATTGCATAATGAGTCCTAAATTTAGTTAGCGCTGAGTACAAAGTTGCAATATTTAGCATTTTATGGACCATTTCCTGGTACTGTTATGACTACTTCAGCAGTAGAGTGCACACACACACCCCTCTATTCATTTCAATGGAGACTGATCAGGCCCTATATGAATAGAATAAATAGATTTAGGCTCTAATCCTTCATCACAATTTGTTAAGGCAAACCCCTGGCTATGCCTACACCTGTTAATTTAAGTCGATTTAGCTAAATCCACTTTGTTAAGTTGACTTTGTTAAGTCAACTTAACATGACTACACTCAAAAATTAAGTTGACTTAAAGGGGACCCTGATAAATTGACTTAGAGTGTCCACACTGGATGCCTAAGTTGACTTGTAGGGGCTAGGTGGACCTGGGACTGGTCCACGGTGGCAGGTGCCAAGTGCCAGGGGGCTCAGCATTTGCCCCATTGTACCTGGGTACAACGGGGCTGAGCAGGACAGGGACACTGGCAGGGCATAGGAGCAGGGTGGGCAGTGGGGGGAGCCCTGAAGCCCTTTAAATTGACTTAAAGTTGATTTAGGGCTAATCTGCGTCTACACTGGCTTAAATTGACTCAATAAAGTTGACTTAAGTGCTAGTTTGAATTAAAACAAGGTGTTATTAATTCGAACTAACTTTTCCTTAATTCGATTTAAGGAGCAGTTTAAGTCGAATTAAGGAAAATGTAGTGTAGACACAGATTAAATTAAGTCGATTTAAGCAAACTTCAGTCGATTTAATTTGTAAGTGTAGACGTACTCCCTGTGCTGCGTGGTGCTCCACAGACAATGACAGGCTGCAACAAACGATCTTAGTATCAGCATGAATCACACAGCCTGACAGAAGGCCAATTTATGATGCATGGATGTTACTGTCTGAAATCTGTGGAAGTTTTGCCTGCATATGGGATGCAGGATCAAAATCCCAATTAACTTAGTGAGGGACTCATCTTCTGCTTTTAAAGCTTATTGAAATAACTGTGGAGTGGGGGAAGAAACCCTAAGTGCTATTATATTACAGATAAATACAACACATTGTAGTGCCCAAGAAGTTATCAAGAGCATGCCATAATAATAATATTCATGAGACACATTTTCATATACAATATTGTCAAAGTGCAATTCTATTTTTCCGGAGTCCAACAGATAGAAACAAGTATTGATTAGTGGCAATACAATGAGCTATTTTACATTGAATTATGCTGCTTAAAGGCTGTAACTGTACATTTTACAAACACAACGGATGACTGAGAAATGCCATTAAGTGCATTATTGGATGCCATTCTTTTGAAGGAGGACAATAATTTTTAAATATAAAATGCAAACACTGCTCTCCAAAACATGTCAAGTATATTTATCTATGATACATTGCAAAGGAGTCTCTTGAAATGTTCTCTGGGCCTGCTTAAATATCTGTAATATGCCATTCGAGAAAAGTAGTGATAGATGAATTTCAACCGCACTGAACACCATGATTTGAATTTTGGACTCAGATACAAATTTTATCATATTCACTTTCCCCTCAGGAGAGACAGTAATGCAATCTCATGTGCTTGCAGAGAAGTCAATTGTTTAATCAGGTTGACTTCACCATATGTGTATTCTTCTAGTCACATCTTTTCCATAGCACCCCTTTTTAGATTTTTGCGTTCTTTGCCTCCCCTCCTGCAATGGTATACCTATGTTTAAAGTACAGATCATGCATTAATGAGAGCCACACTAGACATTTATGAACCCTCCCCACTCCATCATCTTCAAAAAAAAAAGAGAGAATAAAGAATAACCATAAGAATTCTGGATTTGCCCATTCCCAAAGAAAAACTGCAGGGCCAGATTGGATGGCTCAGTAGTTCAAAACTTGAGGTCCAAACAACCGTAATTCAGACTCCTTGCAGCCACAGATTTCTACTCAGACTGCTAGAGTTCTAAAACAGATACCTGAATATAATGTAATATATTCTGTTTGTTTGAGCCTCTCATAGGATCATATAAAATCTACATCTAATCCGCTGTGCATGAATATAAAGGACCAAATCCAAGACTGAACTAATATAAACTCACCATAGAGTTGCCACCATTCTCCCTCACTTTCCTCAGCTAAGTCAAGTCTATGTTTACAGGCAGGTAACCCAGCCTGGGCTTGAGGATGGCAGGCTGGGGGTGCCGTCACCTACTGTAACACCCTTTAATACTGATCCACCCAGTGTTGTTACACAGTTCAATTTGTTTATGTTATTACATTTCACTTATTCTTAAAATTAAAATGTTCCTATAAGCTTAGAGAAAATTACATTTTTAATTTGCTTACATATGGTATGAAGCAATACAGATTTACAGGTACTAGCATGCAAATTTATCATCTTATAGGACAGGGATAAATCACACATGCAGCTCATGAATCAAAGTAATAAAATGGGCTACAAAAGCAATAAAAAAGAAGGTATTCAAAAGTTGAGGCGGGGGGATGCCAAAGGCTCTCCTTGATCGGGCTACCATTTGGTCTAGGGCTGGCTCTGCTTTGTGTCACTTTCCTACTACCTCACTTCTGGTTGCCAAAAGCCACAAGAGGCTCTATAATATAGACCTACATTAAATGAACTATACAACTGGATGAACTATGCTTTTACATTGAGTTTGGATGTTAGCATGAGCAATAGGCTCAAGGCATGTGACCAAAATGAATGAAATCATGAGAAAGAAGGGTTGAGCTAAATTTATAATGACACTTGAAATACCATTGTTCTTATTTAAAGTTTACTCTAAGGTAATAAACATAAAAAAATATGGTTAATTGGGTACCAGCTCCCGAGTTCAGCCCTTAAATTCCCTCAGCTGGCTTTGGCTTAGGTTTAATAAATAGCACTGAGATCACATGTTTATTATAGTGCATAAAAAGCAAGCTTTTCTATGGGTTTCTTGGTCATAAATTTTCCTTACCCTCTCTTGAGTCACAACAGGGTGGGAAGGTTTCTCCCAGGCCTTATTCTGTTGTAAACATTTTGGTTAATGCTTAGGCTGTCTTGTTGCTAGAATATAGACGATGAGTTCATATATGCTGCTGTTTTAGATGTAACCAATACCAAATGGCCTCTTGATTAATAAATGAATTTTTGTATGGAAACTGAGTCATGGTAAACCTTAATACCATTATTAAGAAAATTATTTCCAGCAGGTCACATGGCTTCAGTTATGATGACAATGGAATCCTCTCACTGCTGTCACATCCCCTTTCCAGATGCAGTGTTCTAGAGCTTGTTATATTTACTCTGTTTACTTCTCCTCTTCTGCTTTCTTGCCTTTTTAAAGCAGTTGAAGAAGCATAAGCCCAAAGCAAAAGCAATGGTTCTAAACATTTTTTCTCCTAAGAGTAGGAATTTGCCACTAAGTCTCCCCACACACATTGGCTATGTCTACACTTGCAAGTTAGTTTGAATTAAGGAAGCATAATTTGAACTAACTTAAGCCTTGGCCACACTAGGCTTTCATTAGTTTGAATTAAGGGCTTCCTTAATTCAAACTAATAAATTCGATTGCTTTGTACAAATTAATGGTTAATTCTATTTGTTAATTCGAACTAAGTCAAATGTTGCCATATTAGTTTGAATTAACAGCTTAGTTCGAACTAATCGGAAGATTGAACTTCCTGCAGCTGACTAATTCGAACTAAGCAAGTGCCCTGCATGGCCATGGCTAGTTCGAACTAGCATTCTAGGGGGGGCCATGCTAGTTCGAATTAAGTTAATTCGATCTAACTAAAATTAGTTTAAATTAGTTAGTTCGAATTAATTAATACGAACTAGCTTTTGTACGTGTAGGTATAGCCATATACTGTTATGTACTATGCTGTATGTCAGTTCTCTGACTAGCTTCCATCAATTCAAGAGCATGAGTCTGATTTAAAACTTGGCAATTGATTTATTAGTGCTTCCCATAGAAGTTTTCATATGAAGAAAAGTTAAGTGTTCATGAAGTGTTCCTTGGCTTCATACGCACTGAAAATGAAAAAAATATATACTTTTTCAAAAGAGAGAAACTTTGCTCACTGATGCCACAAATGGAATAGAAACATGTATTGGAAAGAAAGGAAAGGGAAAGTCAAAGGGGACATTTCACTTTCTGTGATATGTGTTTGGAGCTCAAGCAGTAGTCAAACAGTCACCAGCTCTCCCTTTCCCTGGCTATGTCTACACTTGAAAATTTAGGTCGACTTTAGATAAGTCGACTTAACTAAGTCGACTTAATTAAGTCAACTTAGTGAGTCTACACCTAAATTTTAAGTCGACTTTGGGGGGAACTTACAAAGTCGACCTAGAGCGTCCACACTGGACACCTAGGTCAACTTCTAGGGGCTAGGGGTGTGACGGAATGCACATCTGTGCAGCCCTTGGGCATGACCTGTATAATCTTTCTGTTCAGTTTTGCAGTGTAATTGTGTTATTTGATGACAATTACACTATACCAGGTTCCTCTGTGAATGCTCAGAACATGTGCCACATGATTACCAGGGTGCCATGTTCCCTGCTGCGACATGTATGTATAGATGTGAAGCATGTTACAGGGTTCAGACTCTCAGGGCTGTCTCTAGCACAATGGCTGATGATTTACACATCAAAGGGAATGCTAATGCCCTCCCCTGCTCAGGTAGGAGTGAAGAGAATCTCACAACAGGACAGTGAGGGGGAGGGGCTGTCAGTAGTTTGTTAAAACAAAGACAGAGACTGTGAGAGGGGAGAAGCTGCAGGCTCTCAGCCTGAGAAGACACCATCCTGCAACCAACCTCAAGCAAGATCGGGGCCCTGCCTAAGAACAGGCAGAGAATGGCTGCAAGACATCAGACAGCCAAACACCATGCACATAATCTTGGACTCTGAGGTTAGTTTAGGTGAAGATGTTAGAGTAGTATGCGGTTTATACCTTTTATTTGATAGTGGTCACTCCTGACTCATTTGTAACATGTTGCTGCCATGATTGGCCATATTCTCACTTGAAATCAGACTCTGATCAATAAACTAGTAGTTGTTTTACCTAAAGCTGTGTGGTCTTTAGAGGGTGTGGATGTGGGAGGCTGGGCACAATCCACTTCTTTGTTAAGTGGACGGACTGGAGACTAAGGTGATTGGGAGTGGGTCCCAATCCCTGTAAGGCAGTGGCTCCCAGTGTAGTGTCTGGGGCTGGGTGTGCTTGCTTGGGGACCAACGCCTGTGTGGCTAGTGGATTTACACCCACTGCCTGGGACCAATTACACGCTGGTGGCTGGTGTGGACTGACTCAGGAGTGAGCGGTCACCCAGCAGAGCGGGGTAAATTGGGGTTCAGGAGAGGGGTTCAAGCGGTCATAGCGGCACACCAGACTGGATTTGGGGAGCAGCCTGTCACATTGGCGCAGCGATTCTAGGGTTTTGTGCCGAGGCCTAATACCTCCATCGAGTGATTTCAAGTGAGTTATATGCGTAGTACCTAAACAGTCAGGGGGCCACAGTTTGTTGTTTTCTGTTTGTTTATTTCGGGTGAAGGGAATAGACACAGGGAAAGTCAAAGATGTCTGACACAGCTGCAAAGCTGGAGTTAGCCCGTTTGGAAGCCCAGGAGAGAGAGAAAGAACGTGAATTCGCAAGATGGCAGGCAGAGGTGAAAAGGCAAGAAGAAGAGCGGGCCAGAGAGGCCGAGGAAGCCGCTCACAGACGGGCCAGAGAGGCCGAGGAACGTGCCAGAGAGGCCGAGGAAGCCGCTCACAGACGGGCCAGAGAGGCCGAGGAACGTGCCAGAGAGGCCGAGGGAGCCGCTCACAGACGGGCCAGAGAGGCCGAGGAAGTCGACCACAGACGGGCCAG
>ML685756.1:18969401-18993515 GCA_007922175.1 Pelusios castaneus | reverse complement strand
GAGAGGCCGAGGAAGTCGACCACAGACGGGCCAGAGAGGCCGAGGAAGCCGCCCACAGGCGCGCAGTGGAACTAAAGCAGCTAGAGGAGGAGGCCGCAGAGAAAGGGAGAAAACATCAGCTGTTGATGCTGGAGAAGGGGCCCCCCTCGCAAGTGGGCCCTGCGCCCACCACATATAAAACGACCAGCTATGAGAAACTGTGCCCAACGTACCAAGAGACAGACTGCATTGAGGAATACTTCACCACTTTCGGGGGACCTAGGGCAGGTCCACGGGGACAGGGGGAGCACCCCTTGCCCAATGCCAGGGGGGCTCAGCGTTTGCCCCATTGTACATAGGTACAATGGGGCAAAGGGGGACAAGGACCCTGGCAGGGCATAGGGGCAGGACTCTGCCCTGCCCTGGAGGGGGGCATGCCAGGCTCCCCCTACGCCCCCCCCGGAAGGGAGGGCAGTAGTGCAGTCCTGGGGTAGCCCTAAGTCGACTTAGGGCTATCCCACGTCTACAGTGGCTTAAGTCGACTTGAAAAAGTTGACTTAAGCCCTAAATTGAATTAAATTGAGGTTTTATAAAGTTGACTTAATTTTCATTAGGTCAACTTTATTTTCCTTAAGTCAACTTAAGCAACTTGGCTTCATACACACTGCTTGCTTAAGTCAATTTAAGGAAACTGTAGAGTAGACGCAGGGTTAATTTACAAGTGTAAACGCACCCCGACAGGAGAGAGAGGATGGAGGAGGAAGTGAGCTCAAGGGGGGGACAATAAAATTTTTTGATGACTATGAGGTGCTGAGTGCCCATAATACCCAGTGAAGTTTGTGGGATTTACAGGAACTTGCTCTTCTCAGGATCAGGCCCATAGAGAATAAGTCAGTCAAATCTGTCACCAGATTGGAAGGGGAGAAAAGGGCAGTATACTGTTGATTGAGACAATGTAGGAATACAGATTGGCAATTTTTGTATAAATCCCTGTCTATCCTTTTGATTCATAGTAGTTTAGAAAAAAAAATCCAACATTTTGACTGAATGTTTTCTTTTGCTAGCAGTGCCAGAAGAAAGGTTGGGATTTATAATAGCAACACCAAAAAGACCTTGACCAGATCCATTGATGGAATAAATTAGCATATATTTATTGACTTTAATTTATCTCTGCTAATTCACAGCAGCTGGGGACCTGGCACAGAGAAAGTAAAGTACAAGCTCTGGAAAAAAACAAAAGGAGGAAAAAGATTATTTCTTCTTATACACATACATCCAGGGCTCCTTCATTTAAGAGACTATACCTGCTCTATACTGAAGTTGAAGGGAGATACACAGGTTACTTAAAATAACTCTCCCTTTGACTGCCTAACACCATATTACGGCACTGTCTTCAGTGTGCTGAATCACTAGGAAATACTCTCCCATCAACTCAGTGCTACGGTACTTGCTGTATGGTCTTCATGGATTGACTTCCCAGTTGATCTGATGAGAGTGAATTTTGCTGCCATCAGTGAAGACATGACCTGGGGTAACACCAGAAATGGTGCCTGCTGACAAGTAGCCCTGTTCTGTCTCATAGCATGCAACAGTGGTAAAATATCAATCATTTTCCTCTAACACTGAACAAGGTTCAGAATTAGAATGAAGAAAAATATTATCCCCCAAATTATCCCCCCCTATGCTTCCCTGTAGAGTTTCTGCTGGAGGCCCCACCTTACTCTGCCTCCCTTCCTGCTACAGCTTGAAAGACACAATTATCATCCTCACAGCACCCTCCCACACTGATTGTTAGTCTACAAGTAGAATTCATACAAGTAGTCCCATTAAAGTCTGTGGGATGACTAATGATAGAAAGAGTGGCAAAATGAGGCCCAAGAGTGGACAGATCTTTTCTCCATTCTCTCCTAAACGTTCCACCCAAGGAAAGCAACTTAAATTTCCAGATGAGTTCATAGAACTGAATCATCAGTGAGGATGCACTTTAATGGGTAATATCCATCGCCACACCCTTTCTATTTGGAATCCTGTCTACTTTTGGAGTGGTGATTGCCGTTTGTGAGGATACAGCAAAAGGAAGGTTGCATTTTCCTTGCTCGACCACATGTTTCTATGGGCAGAAGCTGCCATGAGCCCTGAAGAGGATCTAGCCTACAGATACTTGAGTTGCTTAAACATCAGTTATAATATAATAAATCTCAGCAGCATACCCCAGGGAGTTTTCTGACAGCATCAGTCCTGAATTATATTAGTCTGCCATTTATGCAACTACAGTGCAAGCAAGTGCATGAGTCCTCGTTGTTTGCTCTGGAGAGACAGGTATAGTTAGGAAGTAGCTGGAGGATTCACATTGTGACTTAATACAAGAGCAAGGGGATATTAACAGAGTAGGGTTTTTATAAGCTCTAAGTATTGGTCTAACACTGTTCCCCACTCAGTGAAATTGAAAGGTCATTAATTTAACTGCTAAAAGGAAATCCTATTTTCATCCATGGAGGAAAGCATAGATTTTCACAGAATTCCTGAGCCATGTGCTTCCTACATCATCTCTTAATCATCTCTTAATTCTGCAGGCTTGTCTGTGAGTGTCTGCACAAGGAAGAGAGGGAGGGAACGAGCAGTTATGGCCAGTGTGGGGCTTGCATGCTGAGGCTCTAGGAAATTGTCACCCCTCCTCTTCCCAAATGCAGGACCTGTCAATTGTCTTTGAGTAAGATGCTTCAGTGTGGAAGAAGGCTGCAGGTACTCTGTTCCATTTAATATGCAATAGCCCTGCACAATCTTGGCCTTAAATTAATAACTTGTAATTAATTATTTCTATTGAGAACACAGATTATATACAGAAATAATAAAAATCTGTGACTGAGTAGACCTTGTAGGGTGCATTTTTACTTTGATGCATGCATCTCTCATTAATACTGTAAGTTGCAGTGCGTTGTATTCATGGGGGTGGGGGAGGTGGAAATCAATCCATTAGCCTGTGTACGTGCTTTCACTAGGGAGAGACAGGAATTCTAAGTGCCGATGAGGCAAATGGAGAGACTGAGTGAAGGAACATAATTATTACAGTTGTAATAGCTCTTTATGTTACCTTTTTAATGCATCTGAATATTCCCCATGCGTTACAATGATATATTACATTTAAATGGCACTTTTCAGTGGAAAAGGATTATCAAAGTGTTTTTGCAATTGACAGTAATTTGCTCAGAGCACTTCAACCACCACTGGAAACCAACTGGGTGTGGGGTGAAACAAGGTAATTGGTTAAAACAATGGTCAGTAACTTTACGTCCTGTTTTAAATGGTGTAAAGCATTATTTGAAACTGCTAGGTAGTATAGGAAGGCGGATGCAATTTGGTTTGAAATATGTGGATTTAATTTGCTCAAAATTATATAGTTCAGCTATTCCTTTGGAATCTATATGCAGATAAGTGATGCTTTTCAAAAAGGGGGTTTCTTAAATCAAAAGCAAAGAAATCAAGATCTATATTCTTAAAGAAACTTGAAACTTTAAGACCCTATGCTTCCTAATCTTTGTCACTGGAAAGTGAATATGTACCTTGCCTTTATTAATATTCTATTAATCTATGACAAAGTACTGATATCACTCACAGGCTTACATTCTTGGCAAGTTCCTGAGATATGCCTCATTAACTGGATTACTTGTACGATCTGAACACAGTTCTGTTGACAAGTGGGGCTCCTTGCATTGTGTTGCACACTGAATGGTCTTTATTAATGTCAGCTCTTTGCTGTAATGTTTTTCCAGTCTATGGAATATTGCCCAAGGTCAAACAGTGTGAATAATTGTGAATGTAAAATGTTGATGTCTTTTCTGAGTTATATTATTATTTTAGGTAACCTTTGATCTGCCTTCAAGATAAAGTAAATATGAAAAAGTGTGTGTTGAATGAATCTTTTTCTTTACAGACCCAAAAAATATGCTCATCTGTAGAGCCTTTTTAATTTATAATTTCTCAGAGAATTTAATCAAAAGATGGCATTTTGTCAGCCTTCATACTAAAATTACCTCAGTTATCTAATGATCAAATATAGTGTCGTCAATGGCAGCCCAATTTTACTCTCACAAAGAGCAACTCTTCCAATTGGAGACACGTATCCCATTCCGTTTAGCACTTCCTTTTTACCATCCCATACTCTGTTTGAGGAGTCAGTCAGCTTGTGACACATTAAGAGGAGTTTAATAACTTTAGTGGGAGCTAGATTAGAACCCCAAATATCTGCTGACATCATTTTGGCCTCCTTTCTTCCTGGATGGTTATGATCCCTCTATTGAACCTTCTCTGAGTTAAAGTTACTTAGGGTGCGTCTACACTTGTAAATTAAGTTGATTTAAGCCTGCTTAAGTCGACTTAATTTACTCTGCGTCCACACTGGAGTTTCCTTAAGTCGACTTAAGCTGTTGCTTAAGTCGACTTAAGGAAAAGTAAAGTCGACTTTGTAAAACCTAGTTTTACATCAACTTTACTACTTAAATCGACTTCTTAAGTCAACTTCAGCAGTGTGGATGCCCTAAGTTGACTTGGTCGACTTAGGGCAGGGGGGACAAGGGAGCATCACATGGCTCCCTGGCAGAAGGGAGCCACTGTGGCTCCCTTTTCCTGGGAAGCCCCTGCTCCCTTCTCTCCAGACCTGCGGCTTCCCTACCAGGGGAGCCGTGGTCCTGGGGAGAAGGGCTCCCCAGCCAGGACTCCAGCGGGAGGGGATCCCTTGCTGGAACCCTGGCTGGAGAGCCGGGGAGGCAGGTGGCTGGTCCCGGCAGAGGCAGCCGCACGCCAGCTGGCTGTGCCAGGACCAAGAAGTCCCTCCTGGCTCATCCCAGCGCAGGGCTGGCTCTGCCGGGCCGAGGAGGTGCGGGCGGCTCTCCCAGCTCCCTTCTTGCCGGGACCCTGTGGTCCCAACCAGGAGGGAGAGTGGGAAACCCGCACTCCAGTTGCTGTCTGCTCAGCAGCTGGAGCACAGGTCTTGGGGAGAAGGGAGCCCAAGGCTCCCTCCTAGCTGGGCCCCTGTGGTCCTGACCAGGAGGGAGAGTCAGAGAGCTGAGCGGTCCTGGCTAGGAGGGTTCCCTTCTGCCCGGGACCTGAGAAGTTCTGAGCAGAAGGGAGCCGAGCGGTCTGGGGCAGAAGGGAGCTCCACGTTCCCTTCTCCCCTGGACCACTCCAGGGCTTGCTGCCTGGGGAGAGCCAGCCCCGTGTGGGGCTGGCTCTCCCCAGGACAAGCCCTCCTAGCCTGGGGAGCCAAGGCTCCAAAGGAGCCTCTCCTCCCCCTGGAGCTCACTAGTTGACTTAGAGAGTCTATTGTAGACTCTCTAAGTCAACTTAGTATGGCCCACCTGAAGTCAACTTAGGAGTTCTGTGTGGACTCTCTAAGTCGACTTAATAAGGTCGACCTAAATTCCCCAGTGTAGACATAGCCACAGTGAGGTATAGACCTGAATAAAAGCATTTGATGGGAAGTCTGAGTCTAAACAAGAATCAGACCCAGATTTTGCACCATTTTTTCCTACAATGGGCAACAACATAACTTCCTATCAAAATAATAAACTATTGAAACAATGTACCAAGAGTTGTGCTGGATTCTCCATTGCTGCCAATTTTTAAATCAAGATTGGATTTTTTTTCTAAGATATCCTCCAGTTCAGAAAGGAATTTTGTATCTTGTTTTATACAGGAGGTCAGATTAGGTGGTCACAAAGGTTTGGCCTTGAAATCTATGAATCTGAACTATCCCTGCACTTTATTTTTAATCTGGATCCAGATCTGAATTTTGTAATTAAAGCCTACACACAACTTTAAAAGTAAAATGCAATTGTTATTTTTTATATTTAATATACTTGACTTCATTGAGAGAATGGACCCTGAAAACATACGTGCCATTTTGCACTCTTTTAAAATAAGAATTATCCCCATGTTTAAATCCGAACACCTATTTTGATTTGCTGTTACAGCCTGACCTGATCCTATGTCATACACTCCCCTGCATTTAATTTCCTCCCATTCTGTAAGTTTCCCATCTTCAAAGCGTCTGACGAAGTGGGATTTTCTCCCACGAAAGCTCACGCGATAAATAAACCTGTTAGTCTTTAAAAGTGCCACAGGACTCTGTTGTCTTTTTATAATAGACTAACACGGCTACCCCTTTGGAATTTGACTCCAATGTAGGAGTTTGTCTTTCAATCTCATACTTAGTGTTTAAAATCAAAATCTCAATAGGTTTGATTTGGTTTATTATAGTATATCCTCCGAGCATGGAATAATTAAAAAAACTACTGCTTCTTTTATCTTTTTTCACTTTTATAAAACTGACTACTTTTATTGGCTAGATGGAAGAACAGTAAAAGCCCAATTCTGTGCTGATTTTATAACCCATGCAACTGAAGTTAAAAATGTGCATGTAGGGTAGATCAGCACAGAATGGGGTCCCAAGATCTCCCTGACATAACATATGTGTATGAGTGAAAGTCCACTAATACATTGCCTTGTCTATTGTGAAGCAGGGTCAATTTGTTTGGATCAAAGTTGCAGCTGTACAATGTACACTTTTATCAAATTGAATTACCTCTAGAAGAGGTGTTTTTTTGGTCACAAAGCTAGAGTAATGGTTAACATCTTCCATCTAAACACAGGCCTGTTCTGTAACAATGTGAGGCTGTCTCATGGAAGACTGCTTAACAGATATAACACCATTATAATCTGTTGCATTAAAACAAGTTTTAATGTATGCGGTAATAAAGCTTAGTATTTTTATATAGCATAGATCCCAAAGCTTTTTATAAAGTTAGACTAGTATGATCCCATTTTTACATTCTGAAACCCAAAGGCAAAGTGAATGATCCAAAGGAGACACAGTCGATCTCTATTAGTCAGGACTAGAGCCAGAGGGTGAAATCTTGGCTCCCCTGAAGTCAGTGGTAAAACTCAGGCTATGTCTACACTACAAACAGTTAGGTCAACTTTGTTAAGTCGACCTAATAAAGTCAACTTTAAGTCGACATAAAGTCGACCTTATTAGGTCTACTTAAAGTGCTTCCCCTGAACTGGGACTTAGTAAGTTGACCTAACTGCCCTTAGGTTGACCTAATAAAGTGGACTTAAGCATCCACATTGTGCTTAGGTCAACCTAAGGAGTCGACCTAATCAGTGGTTTTTATTAAGTTGACCTAACCTTTCATTAAGTTGACTTAAGGAATTTCTTAAGTTGACTTAATGAAAGCCTGGTTTGGACAAGGACTAAGTTAGGTCAACGTAAGCCTCTTAAATCAACCTAACTTGCAAGTGTAGACATAGCCTCAATGACTTCATTGGGACGATGATTTCACCCAATGTCTCCCAACTGCCCATTCTTTGCTCTCACCACTAGAAAATTCTGGTGCTCAATATCCACCTTCACTGAACAGTAAGGTGAAGGTAGCTGAAATACATTGGTGCATAGATAGATGAGCTATCAGTTTGAATCTGGTCCTATCAGACTGTTAATAACAGAATAAACCGTGATCTTTATTAGCCAACTGGCCACTAAAAGGGTTCCTCATTTTTACCTCATAGCATTATGTAGGGCATCATGCCTGGTAGTAGATATTGAAGTTGCCTCTAGCAGAGAGAATATTGACTTGTCCAGAAAGCTTTGACCTATAGAGATCAGATCTAAATTGCATTGACTTCCCTTCAATCCCCCAGCTTCCTTGTCAATGCCAGAAATAGTCTAGTAAATAGAGCCAGTAGCTAACAGCTGGTTAGCACTACAGAAAGATTGCTAAGTAAGCCTGCTGGATATTACTGTAATCAACACACTATAAATCAAGAGTCTGAGCAGGTCTCTATGCCCAGAAAAACTGAATCCAGTCTAGAGAATAGCATCTGTTACAATTGTGCAAAAAGGGACAAATGAGCATAAAGCTTTCCAAATGCAATTTAATAGTAGACAGTGCTCTTGTAACACAAGACACTACTGGTTATATCATAGATTAATATACAATTACAAATGGGGGAGAGATTAAATGTACAGAAAATAGGTAGGCGCTTTTCAGACAAGAGAATAAAATCTGTCATTTCCTATGAAACTACCAAAATACTCTCCATAGTGAGTGTTCTATAAATAAACATTTATGATCAGAATAGGAACAGGGTATTACTGTGTAGTATGTCTAAATAACTGTGTGTTAAGATAACTGTTTCTTTGACAGATGACTACAGTTGTCAGATTGTATGTTAGGTATTTTTCACATTTTAAGAAATGGACAGGGAGTAGCTGAAGCAAATAAATGAGCCTGGTGGGTTGTAGCTAAGTATTCGTCACTACTATACTTTCCTTTGACCCTAATTCAAAGCCCATTAAACTAAATGTAGATTCCCTTTGGTTTCAAAGGGTTTGGGATCAGGGTTTAGAGACATGTAACAAATCAGGAGACATGCAGATTTTCTTTGGCCGTATCCAAGAGTGACTGAACTTTAGCTTGAAAATGAATGAAAGGAACATTTTAAAAGATGACTTTAAAGTTAATAATTTCCTAGGACATTTTGATCCTGCTCCAATCACCCAATATGAATCAATTTGTCTCTTATAAACAACTGAAGACAGATCCGGATCCTGCATGTCGTCTTTGGAATAAATATCAAGAACCAAATTCTTGGCTTCTGCCCATTGTCCAACTAATAGTGGTTAAGCTGTAGTCAAAATACTTACCTCTATCCTTTATGTCCTCTTTGATCCATCAGGTCTCTGCCAATCACCAGTGGAACTGCTCTGTTCTATGATTGCCATTATAAGATTGGTACTTCAGTGACAACTGTTACTACTATGGTCTGCTGCTGGGGGAATATGAATTGACTGGTGGAACTATTTAGTTGCATATACAGCAATGAAGTCCCCATCCCTTCTTAGAACCCACTGAAAGCCCCCCTTGTGTTGCTGGGAAGCATCACCATGGAGCACTGCTCTGTGATGTTCAAAGAAGCAAAGTTACATTCTGCAGCTTCTCTGTAACTGTCCCCTTCTAAAACAGTTCAGGGCCATCTGTACACGTGGGAAGGGCTAGGGTTTCATTTTGAATTAGTAATAAACAATTACAAAGGAGTTTCAAATAATGAATGATAACAGTGGGTTTTCAAAAGAATTATATTTTTCTCGAGTGTGGTATCCTTTATGTCACTGAATTAAAAGTTAATTAAAAAAACCCCACTGAAACCAGAAGATACCGATAAAACAAGAACCAACTTGAACCTCCACTCACCACTCAGCCTGAATCCCCTCCAAACTCTATTTTCCTATTTAAGAGTATGGAGCAGAAGCGTAAAAATAAAATATAATAATAAAAACAGCCCCCAAAGCCAATGGTTTAGAACTATAGTTTAGAACTGTTATCTATGCTTTGCCCACCTGAAACAAGCCCAAGGGCCAGTTATAGCTAATAAGAGAGATGGATGGAGCACTGAGTGCCTAAGACCACGTCAAAACTGATGGTGGTAAAGTTGCCGCTGTCAGATCAATCTTACTGGATTGACTTAGAGGTCAATTAAGACCCACTAAGTCGATCCAGAAGTCGACTTAGTAAAATCACCCCCTCCAGTGGCTCAGTGCAGTGAAGACGCCATCCTGAAAGGGAGATAGAAATTCAGTGGGAGTTACGCAAGCTACACAAGCTATCGCATCAACTGCTGCTGAATTTCACCCCCCAGTGTAGACCTAGCCTTAGCTAGCATAGGTCCTACAAAATGTAAGGCCTTAGAGTTCAGATTTTAAGTTTTGGGAGCTGGACTGCATTTTTGTTGAGTGTGTACAATGCCCAGAATAATAGATCATTAATCTTCAAATGATGCACCAAGTCTTCAATATTTCTATCCTCTAATCTGGACATCACAGAAATCGAGAAGAATCTGCTCTAAGATTTTGCAGACCAGATAATTAGCTCAAGTTATTTAAACAGGTCAGAAAAAAAATATCCAAGTTTTGGGGACTTTTCTATATAGAACCAAGCCTCAGAACTTCTGAAATTGGCTCTGCTGCAAATCCTCAGACTGTCATGGCTACTGCTATTACAACAAAAAGTATCAAAATAAAGTTTAAGTGGCAATTTCTCCTAGTTGAAGAAAGAATATTTATAGAAGGCTCTCTATTACATATTTTAGATTTATTTTGGACCATTCGGTAAATGGTAGCTTTTTTTATAATGTATGCTCAAAATGAAATATACCACTGAAGTTTACAAAATATTCACTTTCCTTGATATAAGCTTGCTAAGATGACTAAAATGAATTTGTAGACCCCTATGAATAATTTAATAACCTGGATAATAAAAAAAAGATAGGTTTATTTTCTGCGTAAGTTTCTTTTACTTTTCTGCTTTCTATTACTGGCTTTTACTATTAAAATATAAATAAAATTGTTTCTACTTTAACCGGAACAGGTCATTTAAAAAAAATGAATTCATGCTACAGTGTTAGTTTTTGGGGCTTGTCCTTCAATTAACACCTTCGTCTCCCTCAAATAGGTCTGAAGGAGGATGTAGTTTGGACAGAGACTACCTTAGGGAAGATCTATTAATGGAAATTCTCTATATCTAAGTAAAGAGGAGAGCATGGAAGAGGATAAAATATGAGTAGGATCTGATGAGAAAGTCAAATTAAAAAAACTCCAGTTGAATTGTATCACATAATAGTAGACAGATAAAAAGTGACATTTTTTCTAAGTGCTTATATACAAATTCTGGAAGTCTAAATACTAAGATGGGTGAACCTGAGTGCATTAGATTAAATGAATATATTGATATAATTGGCAGAGAAACTTGGTGGAATGAGGATAATCAATAGGATACAGTAGTACCAGGCTACAAAATATACCGGAAGGTCAGAATAGCTCATCCTAGTGGGGGAATGGCACTATCTGAAAGAAAGCATAGAGTGAAATACAATAAAAATCTTAAATGAGCCAAAACTCTGCCATAGAATCTCTAGGAATAGTAATACCATGCTTGAGTAATCAGAATATAACAGTAGGATATACTCCTGACCACCAGACTGGGATAGTGATAGTGACTGTGAAATGTTCAGGAAGATGAGAGAGGCTTTAAAATAAATTTAAACACCTCAATAATAATGGGGGATTTTAGCTATCTCCATATTGACTGGGTATATGTCACCTCAGGACAGGATGCAGAGCTAAAGTTCCTTCATACCTGAAATGACCATTCTTGCAGCAGCTAATCCTGGAACCCACAAGAGGTGAGGCAATTCTTGATTTAGACCTAAGTAGAGCACAGGATCTGGTCCAAAAGGTGAATATAGCTGAACCACTTGGTAATAGCGATCATTACATAATAAAATGTAACATCTGTATAAGGTTGGTGAAACACCAAAGCAGCCCCACATGGTAGCATTTAATTTTAGAAATGAAAACTACAGAAAATAAGGAAGTTACTCAAACAGAATTTTAAAAGTACTGTGCCAAAACTTGAAGTTTTCAAGCTGCATGGAAACTTTTTAAAGACACCATAATAGTGGCTCAATGTAAATGGATACCCCAAATTAAACACAAAGCAAAAAGACCAAAAAAGTGACACCATGACTAAATAAAGTAAAGGAAGCAGTTAGAGGCAAAAAGTCATCCTCCTGTAATAAGCAGAAGTAAAATCCTATTGAGTAAAATAGAAAGAAGCATAGACTCTGGCCAGTGAAGTGTAAAAATATAATTAGGCCACTGGATGATTGAGATGCTACAGGAGCACTGAAGGAAGTTAAGGCTATGGGGGAGAAATTAAATGAGTTCTCTGCATTGGTCTTCACAGCAGAGGATGCGAGAGATATTCCCAAATCTGAGCCATTCTTTTTAGATGACAAATATGAGGAACTGTCCCAGATTGAGGTGTTAGAGGAAGTTTTGGAACAAATTGATAAGTTAAACAGTAATATGTCACCAGGACCAGATGGTATCCACCCAAGAGTTTTGGAGGAATTCAAATGTGTAACTCCAGAACTATTAAATGTGGTATGTTACCTATAAATTTAAATCAGCTTCTGTACCAGATGACTGGCCAATAGCAAATGTAACTCCATTTTTTTTTAAAGGCTCCAGAGATAATCTTGGCAATTACAGGATTGTAAGCCTAACTTCAGTACCATGCAAATTGGGTAAAACTATAGTAAAATGACAGAATTAACAGACAAAGATTAAAAGAATTTGTGGGGAAGTCATCATGTTTTTTGTAAATGGAAATACTGCCTCAACCTACTAGAACTGTTCAGGGATGGGGAAATCAAACAAACATGTGGACGAGGGTGATCAAATGGATTTAGATGTTCAGACACTTCATTTTTCATAAAGCCTTTGACAAGGCCCCTCACCAAAGCCTCTTAAGGCAAGTAAGCAGTTACGGCAAGTTGTCCACCCCTTCCAGGTAATAGTCCAGCACTTCTCCCCTGGTCCTGGCCACTTACAACAATGGCCAGGGAGACCTCTTGGCCACTATGTTAAAATGGTCTATGGCCTATGACCCTGTGCAGAGTGGCACCCGTGCCACTTCCAGCACGCTGGGGGAGCAGGGAGGGACCTGGGCCTGCCCTCTTCTCCAGGCCCCAGTCCAGGGACCCTAGACACCTCCACTCTGAGGCTCTACCTCCCTCCAGGCTCTCCACACAATGGGCATCAACTCCCTGGGCCACTTCTCCACAGCCCCCTGTCGTACGCCACTCTCACCAGCTCTGGAGTCCAACCGCTGTCCCTCTGGCTTCCTTGCCCCAGTCCGCTGCTCCAGCCACTTGCTGGTGCCCGTTCCCTTCAGGAACTTCAGCCCTGCTTAGCTCCCACTGCTACACTGCACTCAGGGCTCTCCAGGTCCTGGCCTGCTAGCCAGGGAGAGACCTTCTTCCTCCTAGCTCCCAGGCAGACCTTCTTCCTCCTAGCTCTCCACCCTGTTGCTTCTCCTCTTATACAGGCTGCTCGCCCCTGATTGGCTCCGCAGCCCTCTGCAGCTGATTGGTCCCTTCTGACCTTAGAGGGTATGAGTCTATGAGGATATAGGGCTAGATGGTCTGACTCTGTACAACTGCTCTTATGTTCTAGGTCCACATTGAATTTGTCCTATAGTCTTCTACTGTGTCATTTTCCTGATATAAAATTATCTCCCAGAAATCTGATTTTTTCCTCTTCTATTTTATCGACTTCCATAGAGTTCATAGAGTATACTTAGATAACATTTTTCCTCTCCCCCACCCCATTAAAATTTTGAAAATAGAAATAAAGTTGTTTCAAAGTTTTCAAAAGGGAAATATTTTTTGGTTTAAAGAATTTTTCAAGTTTCTTAAAATAAAAATATTTCAAAACTACAGAGAGAAATAGCTGCAGTGAATGCCTCAAGTATTTCGGTCCATATTTATGCAAACAAGGAGTTAGAAAAATACCACATAACATGTTATAACCTATACCCAGTGAAAATTGGAAATAAGGTTGAAAAACGAAAAAAAGTTACAATTTTATTCAAGAAAAATAAAGTGTCAAATAAAAAATGCTATACAGGGGAGTGTTTTGTTTGTGGAGTTTGTTGTTATTGTGGTTGATGTTGTTGTTTGCTATCAACCTATTTCTTCAGACCCAAAAAGCTTTTGAAAAAAAATGGAATATAAAAAAAATCACTTTGACCTGTTCTACTATTTCTTAATTTAAAAAAGAATTTCAAAAAAGAATTCCTTGTCCCTTTACCTTGCAATACAATATTTGTGTCCATATATACACATCTCCATTTCCTTTTCTCCCAACACCCACAATCATTCTTTACAGAAACTAAGTCTCTTTATAGCAATATTATTGTTAATCTTGAGCTGCAGAACAATCCTGTAAAAAGGGTCACATTCTGTCCATCTGTTGCACAGATGCATGAGAGAAAGGAGAGTTCAAATGGCCCCTCCCATCCATTCCTTGGTTCAACCAACCAGACTCAAAATCCCCATGTTTCTTGGAACACAGGATCTGCTTTTTCCTAATGCTGCTATGGATATTTGCCAACCCAATAATAACAAGGTAAAGATGAGATCTGAGACTGCAAAAGCTCTGTGAAGCCAGACAGGAGACCACAAGTATTTGCATGGTTCTAAACCTGTAACCCAATCCTGTTCCCAACCTCTCTCAGGCCTTGTACACACACAGCCTTATTGCGCGGTAAGGCTGTGAGCATAGACACACAAATGTTGCTTGTTGCGCAGCAACAGCCCTCTTGCCGCACAACAGATAAACCACCCAAACGAGGGTGGTTAGGATTACCGCAGAACAACTGTTCTGCAGTACAGTGTGTGTGGACAGTCTTTGTGCTTTTGACAGCCTCTGGAAATGTCCCAGAGTGCCAGTCGAGGCCACTCTGGGACACTGGAACTGTCAAATTTGTCAATTTCACTGCTCTAGCAGAGCAGTGAAATTGACAAGTAGCGGCTTGCGCTGCGGTTCCTGGAATACCAGCGCAGGAGCTCCACTGAGCCCCAGGAACCCCAGGGGGATTCCCTGAAGCTGCCCAGCTTCCCGGCTCCCGGGGCAGGAGGTAGCTGCCGCCCCTAATCCGGGAGCCCAGCAACCAGCTGCCTGGGTTGCTGGCTTTGGGGCGGCAGCCACCACTGCCCTGGGAGCTGGGAAGCTGGGTGGCTTCAGGGAATCCCCGTGGCAGCGGGACTCTAGCCACCAGAAGTGCCGGCTAGAGCCCACTGCCACAGGGAATCCCTCAACCCACCTGGAACTGAGCAGCTTGAGGGAATCCCCGCAGTGGAGCTCCAGCCGCCAGGGCTCCTGGTGGCTAGAGCCCCGTTGTCACCAGGAGTCCCTCAAGCCGCCCAGGAAACCGAGCGACTTGAGGGAATCCCTGCAGGTGCGATTCAGCCGCTGGCACTCCTGGCGGCTAGAGCCTTGCTGCCATTGGGGCTCCCCTGCCACTAAGAGATCTCAGCAGCTAGAGAGCCCCGCTGCCAGCCTAAAGGCTGGCTGGGCAATGCATAGTGGGATCGGTGCCCACCATGCACTGCTCCTTCTAATGAAAATGCAAATGAGTGTGTGACTGCTCCTTTGTGTTAGAAGGATTTCTGTGTGGACAGGGGAAAGCATTACAGTTATAACGCTTTGCTTGTCCCGCAACAATTTATTGCTGGACAAGTCTGCCGTGTGTACATAGCCTTAGTATGTACCATAAGTGACTCAGCACTCTCTTTGGCATCAGGAGGTAAGATGTGATATGTGGCCATGAAGGACAATTATCTCCAAACTTCCATGTGGGAAAAGGGAAAGCCAGGCATGGAGGATAAGATCCATTGGGGAAGGAATAATCATGCCAAGGGCTAGACATTGCACAACATCTCTTTCCTAGGGTCAGAGAATTTACCGAGACCACCACATAATATGCCTCCTATGAATGATAAGGGGGTCTTCACTGGGTTACCAAGCAAGTCCTTCAGGTGTCCTTAAAAAAAGGTATAGCTGTTCCTTAGTTAACAAAGGAAAGAACCATAAGGGCTGTATGGCCCACATTATGGACTCAATACTAGTCCCAAGCGCCAGCCGGAGGAAGAAAGAAAATTGGTGGGTTAGGAAACCCAGATGAACTAAAGAAGGAACTAAGCCCCTAGGACTTTCAAGTTATTTGTGAGTGGGGCTCCTCTCTGAACAAAACAAGGGTGATCAGTAGATCAGAGAGTCTCCATCCACTCCACTCTGGCACAGAAACAAATGCATGCGTTATCTTTGTTTCTGTTAGATGTTACACAGGAAAGTTACTAGTCCTGGAGCTCTTGTAATTTTTGCTGATTCCCCCAAGTCTTGTGAGTAACAAACCATTGTTAGGTGATTATTAGGTTATTATTATCCTGTCTCACCTGCGTCCAAACCAACATCTATACCCTTCTAGGCTTGTATGGCCACAGGAATGTGCAGAACCAGTCTGCTGGTGCAGAAACCAGCATTTAGTGTAGGTTTCTTTCTCTCTCCTTTTTTAGAGTACAAGATTTTTGTTTGTAGTAATGCTTTGGTTTATTAATTTTTTACTACTAACTCACTTGTCCGGTCATTTTATCATGTAAAATAAACATTAAAAACAGAAGCTAGAACAAATGAAATCAGTGGAGCAAAGATTAGAGAAAATCCCAGGGACATATAATCAGTTCATTCATCACTGTCACATAAATCTCCCAAAGCAGCTTCAAAAATCCCAGCATGCATGTATTCCTTTGGGAACTTTTTTTTCATTGTTTTCTGCCAAAGAATTAGCAAAATAATCTATTCATGTCATTATGTTCACTTTGGATTAAACTGAAAAATGAGGACACGCAAAAAGAGGCTTCTTCAAGAATTGCCAGGTAGTTTCTTGTTACCTGAGGAAGTGATTTTTGAATTAGAGTATCTCACTTTATCCTTTTTTTTTTTTTTTTTTAAATACATTTAAAAATATACCACCACAAGTCTGTATTTTCTTTCTACTTAAATTTGAAGTATTAATGTGCATTGAATGCAACAAAAATATGCAAGGATTTTTCTATTAATTTTTCTGTCTTGTCCAAGTTCTCTTCTTTGTCCATAAGAGAAACTGACTTTTGAAATTAAAAGCTGACTTTTTACTGTATATTTTTTAAATCTGTTTTTAACTAAGGTACAGTATAAACATAATTATTAAGCAAATCCACACTTCTTAAAGGGTTTAATTCAACCCATTGTAAAGATAGAACATCAGCAATGGACTATTTCCTATCCAAATGTCCCCAGAGTTAAATCATAATAATAATGAATACATGTAATTATTTATATAACCATAGCAACTAGTAGCCCCAATAATGGACAGACCAGGACATCATTTTGCTGGGTGCTCTACAGACAAAGAACAAAATGATGGTCCCTACTCGAAAGGGCTACTCAGATCCTTAGTTTTGCTTCTATTGTCTATTTAAGGGTAGGGGAAATCAGTCAATTAAAAAAAAAATCATTTCCAGTGCCCCTTTAATTTGAAATGGTCCTTGGGCCTCTGGGCTTTATAATGTGTAAAAATAAATGTCAGAACCATACAGTAGTTAAAAAATGTTGCTAGAGCCCATATACTCAGCAACACTTAACCTCTTGTTTCCAGATGTTTCTCATTTTAAACATGTGAATAGTCCCCCTGAAGGCAATGAGATACTCATGTGTTTGAAGTTAGGAACACATGATAACCTTGTAGAACCAGGGAAGTGGACAATTTGTCCCACTCTATCTGGCTATTTACATTATTTAGATTGCAAGTTCTTTGGGGCAGGGACCACCTACTATTCTTTGTTTGTACAGGGCGTAGCACAATAAGGCACCATTCTAGGTTAGCCCTTAGGCACCATCGTAATAAATATGATTAATACTACTTTGTAAATGCAGACCACATTTATTAAGATGTGGCAAAAGGAGTATCCGTGTGAGATCACTTCTGATTTGGAACATTTCAAGTTTACTCTGGCAGTACCCAGATCCATTGTGTACTCCCAAAAAGAAGTAACATTTGCTGTCTTGAATATATAATGGGGAAAAGAAAAACTTTATCAAAAGAAAATGTAGGTTCATTTGGTTCTCCAATATGCCATACAGCTATTGCAGTCATCATTCTATGTGCCAGATGTACAGGGAAATGAGGCATATTTTTCCCAGTGGGTTTCATAGCAATTTATTGACAGCTGAATATGGAGACTTCAGAATCCTGGATTCTATTCTAGGCTCCCACAGCCTTACTTTGGCTCTGTTCCCATATCACCCCTTCCATCAAAGGTTTCCCATAACTCATCTTTGTCCCAGTTTATCCAACCCTGCTCACCCCAGCTCCCTGGACCAATATCCCCAGCCCTTGTCTGACTCTCCCTTCACCACCTCCGAAGTTTGACTTCTCACCTCTCCGGCAGCTTCAGCTATCTCCTCCCGAGGTGCCATCAGGGAGAGCATTAAGAGCACAACAGTTCCAGTGCCTGGCATTATAGTGGCCTGCAGCTGCCAGGAGAAACAATAGCAAGACAAGTGCTACTGAGCCTCTGAAGCCCTAGGCTGAAAGGGTGCATCTACACTGGCAACTTAGGTCAACTACACTGGGCTTTTATTAAGTCGACTTAAGCGCTTCCTTAAGTCGACTTAATAACAGAGTAAGTCAACTTAATAACACCACCTGTGAAGGTTGACTTAAGCCTTAAGTCGACTTCTTAAGTTGACTTCAAACCAGTGTGGACGGGGAATAGCACTAAGTCAACCTTATTAAGTCGACTTAAAGCCAGCGTGGACGGCTATGTCTACTGTTAAGTCAACTTAACAAGGTTGACTTAAAGTGTAGGCACTCTGTTAAGTCGACTTAGAGTTGACTTAACTTTACAAGTGTGGACATAGTCAAAATGTTCAGAGCAGATGAAATCTTTGGAAAACGGAGCTACCAAACCCTAAAAAATCTCTACTGATTGTATGTCATCTAAGATTTTTTCCAAAGGTTCATTAATTGGCCAAATTTAGGAATATTTTTACAGGAACAGCTGAGGGCACATTCCTGATTACAAGGTCCACCATCTTCCCACCACTGACAAAATTTAAAGTGTTGGAGCTTTTCAGCCAAAGAGTGGTAGGGACTTTCAACATGGGTAAAATAATTTTCTCTTGGAATGGGGCAATTTTAATTGTTGCTGAAATTTCCAAATACATTTATCCAGAGGCAGACACCAGCATGACAAGTTTCAGCCTGAATGGTTAAACTTTTACAAAATGATAAACAACTGAAGGGGTCAGGTACCCTTACCCAGCATCACTACCTCTGCCACCTGTAACTTTAAGTTTCCTAACACTTTCCATTATAGGAACCTGTTTTTCAGTTGCTTCTTCCAAATATCAGGCTTCTTCATTTCTGAGGAATTTGTATTCCTGTGTTTAGGACCCTTGGAGAAAACAACTCATGATTTATTACCACAGCAGTAATACTTTGCATATCTTTAGGCCTTCAAGTAGAACAAGTGAAGTGTTTTATAGGTCAATGAACTGCATATTAGTGGTGGGCGGAATATATGCTGGCAAACACAACAGCCATAACATGTACAGCAACAGCCCACATAATTATGAGCATTATTACTGTCTAACAGTCTATTGTGCAGCAAATGACACAGTTGGCCTAGACAATATCCCTCGTTTTTTTTCAAATTAATATAATAGCCTCTTTAACTTTCTCTTGCCTAATCAACATAACAGCCAACAGGGGTCCTCCTTTTAATAGACAGAAGTATAACTACATACAGTCCTAGCATGGAGATAACACTAGACAAGATATTTAGAACAATTTCAAAAGCTGACCCTGGTTCAAATACCCTCTTTCACTCCTCCATATTTGTTGTTCTCCTTCGCTGTTATTTTATACATCTATTTATACATGGTGGGTTATCGTTGTTGGAGCTCTCTCACAGCACAAAGTATTCATGGACAAACAGCAACTGATGAGGTAATACTTCCAATTGATTTCAAACAATCAAAACATGCTTCCAGTATGTGAAATAGCCTCCAGAAAATGTCAGTTCAATAAAGAAAAAGAGAAGTTATGCAAACTAGGGACCTGATCTTACTTCCACTAGAGTCAGTGAGATTTCTGTGACTAACTACCATGTGAGAAGGATCTCATTTTAGTACAGTATGTGTATTTGTCTTTTTTATGAGCAATCTTGTTTCTTCTACTTTTTTCACATCCATTTCTTCCTACTATGGATGGAAAATTCTAACCTAAATTAAGAAAAAGGTGCTTTAGGGACTTCAGCCAGCTGCCCACATTAACTAGCATCAACTTCTGCATCTGGAAAATGCTGCTAAAACAAAAAGAACAGCTGTTCCATATACGGTGGTGGTACTCAAACTTTTCACGCTGTCTATATGTTATACATTTCTGGAGGAAGAAGGGGGTAGAAAAAGCAAAATCAGTGGTATGGGGAAGAAAGAGGGTTTTTTATTGTTAGATTAAATAAGCATAAACAATATACCGTAAGATTAACAATACTATAAAATCAATGCAACAAAGTGCCCTTAAACAGCACTTATTTGCTTAAAGTTCATAACCATTTGAGGCATCTGCTCAATCAACATCTTTCCTCCTGCCTGCGTTGTGCAGCCTGCCTAGGTCGGCACTCTTCACCAGTCATTACTGGAGCACCTCACGATCATTAATGAATTTAATATTCCCAACACTCCTGCAAAATATTATTCCTGTTCTACAAATAGAAAACTAAGGCCCCAGGCCAAATAAGTTGTTTGTATGAGGTCACTGAAGAAACCCATAGATTGCATGAGACTTGAACACAGGGTTTCTTAGTCCTACTCTAATGGCTTAGCTACTAGACCACACATCCTAAAGCTACAAGTGAAAGAGAATAGACACTACTAAAGATTCTGTGGCACCCTCTCTCTTTCTGAAGCCATCCTTTCCTTGCAACTTTGCCTGCAGACAAATTAAAAGGATGGAGAAACACACAGCTTATAATAAGTATAATTAGAGGAAACTTATTAGATCCAATTTGTAACATGGTAAACACAGTAGGCTTGACATTGTCTGGAAGGGAAATAACTCAGTCATTAATAAAACACAATGACAAGAATGTTCAAAATGAGAGAAAAGAGACTGCTCAAACAAATCAAGTGCATCATGATTAAAAAAAACCAGGACAAACTAAGGAAACTCCTTTGATTTCAGGTGCTCTCTAATGATGTGTTGATCAACAGGTTAACAACTTCACAAAACAGAGTAGATCCTGTCAGGCAAGAAAGGCTGTCAGCTTCTATGGTCAGAACAACAGATTATAGGGAAGAATAGATAAACTAAATAGTTATTTTCTTACTTCACCAATCAGTCAGGGCACTCGACATTGTCAGCTAAAGGAGGACTTCGAGGGAAAAAAATCTAAAAGAGAGAAGATACTACTTTGTGAAAATCAGTTGTTGGTAGATGTGTATGTTGAGCTTTCTCTCTCTCGCTCTCTCTCTAGACATTTAAAATTCAAAAATTTTAGCTTAGGAAATTCTCATTAGACTAAAATATTTTGCCTAATTTTCAGAATAATTTCCTGTTTGTTGTGTAAAATATTTTCTCATTTGTTGTCTGGCAGGTTTTGGCCATAAGGTTCTTTTTTTGACCATTTCATTTCACATCATTACGAGCTTCCAAGCTTTGCTCCCTCTGCCTTCTGTCAATGCACATTCAGAAATTGTGCCCTAGCCCTTGGGAAATGAGCTACTGCATGTTATGTTCTGCTGAAAGCAACCATTTCTGCTGCAGCTCATGCACTTGAGAGCAATGTCTTTACCATTTAATCCATTGTAGACTGAATTCTGAACAGAAACTTCACTTTCAAGCATTTCAACACTGAGTCCTCCAGAAGAAGAGCTGGCTATCAAGTAAGATGGAGCATAGATGGCCGATCTTGTCAAAGTTAAGGTGAGAAGAAGGGAATAAATGTAGGACAGGAGAAAGTGCAACCATATGTCGAACAAAATTGGAGGAAAAGTGCTTTGGAAGAACTGCTAACACATATGTTGAGTAAATGTGGAAGGGTGCTATTAGCTACATTAGTCACATTCAGTGTAGGAACGAGTACATACAAAGGATTTTTTTTAAGTCTGCATTGTATTATGGTTCCCTGTTTACCCTGTTTATGTTGTATCTCACAACAAACTCTGAACTGAAAGAAAGCTCATTTGTGTATAATCTAAAATGCAAAAATAATAAAATACTTAGCAAATTACACTGTGTAGTATACAATTGCTTAAGAAAAAATGTAAATAGGTTTCGTGGCACCGTGACTAGTTAGACCATACATGGACTCTCACTGAACATATTGTCTGCAACAGGTTTATTCTGTGAGTCTCCTTTCTAAGTTTTGGTGAAATGCTAGTATAGAAAGGCTTGAAGGGCAAGATTATGAAAAGGGTAATCATCCCAGGGATCAATCATTAAAAAATGGTTTCTTTAGAAAGAATCACAAGTTTCACATTAATTATAAGGATTCAAGTTCTTATATAAATTCCTTCCCCCTAAGTGTAATAGAAATGTAATGACATTACAGAGTGTTTAAAATTAAAGCAGCAATGCTAATTGGGACACAAGTATCAGGCCAGGCAACTTTAGGCAAAACTACTCTTTTACTCTATTATCACCTGGATGTATACTGCCCTCTTCAGATAAAATAATTTGCAATCAGGGACAGGATCCAGGGAGACTTGGACAAATTGGAACACTGGGCCAAAAGAAACCTCATGAGGTTCAACAAAGACAAGTGCAAAGTCCTGCACTTAGGACGGAAAAATCCCATGCACTGCTACAGGCTGGGGACCTATCAGCTAAGTAGCAGCGCTGTAGAAAAGGACCTGCAGATTATGGTGGACAGGAAGATGAATATGAGCCAACAGTGTGCCCTTGTTGCCAAAAAGTCCAATGGCATATTAGGCTGCATCAGTAGCAGTATTGCCAGCAGATCGAGGGATGTGATAATTCCCTTCTATTCAACACTGGTCAGGCCTCATCTGGAATACTGTGTCCAGTTTGGGCTCCCCACTACAGAAAGGATGTGGACAAATTAGAAAGAGCCCAGTGGAGGGCAACAGAAATGATTAGGGAGCTGGGGCACATGACTTATGAGGAGAGACTGAAGGAACTAGGCTTATTTAGTCTACAGAAGAGAAGACTGAGGGGAGATTTGATAGCAACCTTCAACTACTTGAAGGGTTGCTCCAAAGAGGAGGGAGCTCAGCTGTTCTCGATGGTAACAGAGGACTGAAGAAGGAGCATTGGTTTCATTACATGGGTACAATGGGGCAAAGGGGGACAAGGAGAGCCCTGCCCTGTGGGGGAGCATGCCAGGCTCCCCCTGTGCCCCCCCCCGGCAGAGAGGGCAGTGGGGGAGTCCTGGAGAGCCCTAAGTCGACTTAGGGATACTCCAGATCTACACTGGCTTAAGTCAACTTTAAAAAGTCGACTTAAGCCTAAAGTTGAATTAAAAGTAGGTTTAATAAAGTCTACTTTATTTTCCTTAAGTCGTCTTAAGCAGCTTGCTTAAGTCGACTTAAGGAAACTGTAGTGTAGACGCAGAGTAAATTAAGTCGACTTAAGCTATCTTAAGTCGATTTAATTTACAAGTGTAGACGCACCCAATGATTAACAATGCATATAGTATTAAAAACAGTGGAAGATTATTAAAGTTTTAAACCAGCTCAATTTGCCACAGAACCCAGTAGCTTTAACAATGTATGCTTTCCAGGGATTTGTAACTCAATATCTCTCTGTATCTATGATAATTTAACATCTGCTGTTTTCCTATAATGCTCCAGAATGTCAGCCTATGTACCTAAAAATACATTCATAGTTTTATGCATTCCAGATTAGAAAATTGCTAATTTTAGCTGGGAAACATATATAAATATAAGAAATAGCTGTAAGAACCTTTGCATCCTTGTAATTTATTATTACTTCTTTTTCAATGGAAAATGTTGGATTGTTATTTATTTTCGTTTCAAAGGCTAGAAACTCTGAGGTCACAAATTAAATTACAAGAACTATCAAAATCCCATTAAATATTCATGAATTGGAGCATGCTGTTTTTTCTTGTCTTTTGCAATAAGTTCCTCTTTAAAATAAAAATTAAAACTAGTCAAAATGGAAAAAAAATCAAAATAATTGTCATTTTTCTGGTGTTGAAATGAAGTGACTTCGTTCAAACATTTTAATGATAATTATTTAAAAAAATTAAAATCTTAATACTTTCATTACCCCCCAGTTATCTTTTTGTCCCCTTCACTTTTGTCTTCATTTTGCTGCTTAAAGTGAAAGAGGGCAGGAATATTTTTAAAAGACCCCTCTCTGCCCTGGGAAAACAAACAAACTAAATAAGCTTTTTTTCCCATAATTGTTTCCTACAAAATTGAAAAGACATACGATGTACTGATCATTATTGTTATAGTAGTATTTTGATTGCAATTCCATGTGTATAGTTTTGAGACTGCACTACATAATCTTCTCTAAAAGGTGTCCTCATGCCTTAAAACATGTCCAGGCCAAACAGGCTGTTCAGACTTCATCAAGGCACAAAGGCATATAGGACACACCCAGTTGATTCTTCCAGGAATGAAGGACTGGCTTGGGAATT
>ML685756.1:18934065-18969001 GCA_007922175.1 Pelusios castaneus | reverse complement strand
GAATTAACAGGGAATCAGTGGGATTCTCGAGTGAAACACCTCACTTCCCTAGTCAGTTTGAAACCCTGAAGAGGTAATGCTCCTTGACTCAGAACAGGAATGAATCCTTATTAAGGACCTTGTTTATCCCCTTACCCAGATGGGAGTGTGGAAATCCCAGAGGAGAGAAGGAATATTATAAAAAGGGGAGACATTCCCAATGCTCTCTCTCTTCTACCACCATCTACAAATGCCACTCACTAAGGCTATGTACACACGATCACTTTATTGTGCGGTAAGGCTCCTTACCACGCAATAAAGCTAGTAGCTAGTAGGCTAGTATACTAGTAGCGTACACACGATCAATTTCCCTGTTGTGTGGCAACACCGTCTTGCCGCACAACAGTTAAACCACTCAAATCGAGAGTGGTAGCATTACTGTGGAACAGCTGTTCCACGGTAATGCTCGTGTGTACACATTTTGCGGATCAGACAGCCTCCGGAAATGTCCCAGAGTGCCAATCGAGGCCAATCGCGCCTGCTGCCACCCGAAGCCCGGGAGCTGAGCTAGGGGGCTGGCCCGAACCCTCGCCAGTTCGGGCCAGCCACCAGCTCAGCCTCGGGGCTTCGGGTGACAGCGGGGGCTTCCAACGCAGCCCCCGCTGCCACCCAAAGCCGTGCAGCTAGACTAGGGGGCTGGCCCGAACTGGCGAGGGCAGCCGGTTCAGGACAGCCCCTTAGCTCAGCCCAGGGGCTTCGGGTGATAGTGGGAGCTGGCAACGCAGCCCCCACCGCCACCGGAAGCCCTGCAGCTGGGCTAGGGGGCTGGATGTGGGCAGTGCATGGTGGGACAGGTGCCCACCATGCACTGCTTTTCTATCGCAAAGGAGCATTCACACAGTGAATGCTCCTTTGCGATAGAAGCAGCACATGTGTACACGAGAAAGCGATACATTTATAGCGCTTTCCTTGTCCCACAATAACTTATTGCGGGACAAGTTTATCGTGTGTACATAGCCTAAGCAACTGAAGTCCTGAGTGAAGGGAAACCAGCCAGCCAGTGGTCACCTAAGTTTGTAAAGTTGCTGCAAGTGTTAATATAATGTGGTTCCATGCATCACTTTTATGCCTCCTTCTGGGTTAATCTGGGGAATCAGCTCTCCAATACCATCATGCAGTTACGTCTTGCCTAATGCTGCATCTCTGTCTTAAAACCCATGTCTCCCCAAAGCCCACAGGGTATGCTTCATGACACAGCCCTCTGGCTACGCCATAAACTGTGTTCTCCCCGTTTCAAAGGTATTCTGCCATCGCCAGGCTAGCCACTTCCTTCAGTAGCAACTGCAGTCTACTATCAAGGTCTTACCTCTGCACTCTCAGCTGCTCCTTCTCCCAAGCTAGCCACTGCTCTGTCCAAGCTACTAATGTTCCTCTGTCTGCAGAGCCCCCAGTGTTCCTTTTCCAAACTTCCAAATGCCTTTTCTGCTCTTTGCTGGCTTCCTATATAGGGCCTTCTTGATCCTGATTAGCTGCTCCTAAAGCAGTCTTCCTAGGGCACTATTAACCCTTTCCAAGCTAGTGTGGTGCACCCACTCCATCACAGTTAAACTTAGTTTACAATGTGTTTTACTTTTACTTCTTTTGACCTAATCTGATTTGTTACTTGGGCTTATCATCATGTAAAATTCTTTGATAGTTAATAAATGTGTTTGTTTGCTCTGCCTAAAGCACAGTGTGCTTGGTTTGAAGTATATTGGAGACTTCACTGTCACAACAAGGCTGGTGCATATCAATTTCTTTGTTAAATTGATGAATTTATATGAGATTACAATGTTCAGTGAGCATAACCAAACATGGTAAGAGGAATATTTTCATTCTGGGACTAATCCTTTGAGTTGCTAAGTGCTTCATGTGGGGAGCTGAGCATTGTCAGCTTCCCTGAACACTAAAGCTAGCATGTAAAAGAAAAAATAAGAAAAGCACTTTCAAAACTGTGCAGAAGTCACATTTCTTGATGCCATGAAAACCTGAAGAGGCTCAAATTTCTTAGTTTTTTATTGTACCCCCACCCCTTTAGACATTCCCATTTCACACTCATAGTAGAGTCCACTTTCTTCTCCCTCCTAGTTTACTCGGTAACCCACTTTATTGCCAGGGGCCTGAGATCTTTGTACTCCTTGGGCCAATAGCAGGTGTCAGCCATTAGCTAGCTGGCTACAGGAGTGACTACGTATTAACTTTGCTAAGTGCCTCCACACAGCATGGCTGAGCTAAAAAATTGCTAGAGAGAGCCCCTCTGACCTGTAGGACATTCCACATTCAAAGGAATCAAAGACCAACCAGTTTTCAAAAGGCATAATTGGAGAGTTACCATCACCACTGATTCAACAAGGAAAGACATAGCCTTCAGACTTCATGTCCAGAGGAAGAGGACAGATAGACAGCCTCACCTCACTTCAGAAGCCAGTGGATGGCGAGGGGTTAAGTCATTTGCTGGTCCATGCAACAAGGGCTCTGGTTTGTAGTGTTAGAAGAGTTTAGTCTACACCTAACAAACACTGCTAACACTACAAATCAGTGCCCTTGCTGCATGGACCAGCAAATGACTTAACCCCTCGTCATCCACTGGCTTCTGAAGTAAGGTGAGGCTGTCTGTCTGTCCTCTTTCTCTGGACATGAAGTCTGCAGGCTATGTCTTTCCCTGTTGGATCTGGTTCCTGACTGGTAATTAGCTGGGTGGGGGCAGAGGACAGTCTTCTCTCCCTGTCCAAAGATTTCAGCAGCCTGAGGGACAACTTGGTTCAGGGGGAGCAGAAGAATGCCCTTGTGAAGCTAGGTGCCTGCTTAGACAGGCCACTCTGGATGAGAAACAAAATAGATTCTGTAGTTGGCAGAGAGCAACTCAGTGACTGCATCTCTTTCTGCTGCTTAAAGCCAATGCCTAGCAGTCAACTTCCTTCCTCCAAACACTGTGTGCATTCACGTACCTGAGGAGTCTCAGCCATGCACGGGTTGTTAGGAAGTGCAGTTCTTTGCCACAGCACTGCAGGCAGGCTTCTGAGCTGGTGGCTTTTCTTCTCTGTTCCAACCCATGATGCTGATTTGGATCTTGGCCACAGGCTAAGAGAGGCAATGTCAGTTGCTACAGCCATTGTTCTCACTATGTGTGAGCTCCATTTTCCAACCCCCAAAAGTGGCACACAGCTACGTCCCTTTACAATCAAAATAAAAGATTTGCTGATGGATAACTACTGTATTATTTTGCTGCAAAAAGTGCATGGTTTCCTCTTAAAATGTTATGCTATTCTCCTCTATTTCCTGGGGGGGGGGGGTTGTTTGAAACCTGAAAATAGATGTTGGCATCACATAGTAATTGAGATATTTTTTAATCAAGAGGCTAAAAAGAGACTAAAACAGTAGCTGTCATCGTTATAGAGGTAATGCATACCACTTTTAAAGCCTAATTCTTATGTGCTTATGAATTATTGATATACAATTATAAAGCCAACAGTGTATATCTCATCTGAGTTGGTGATCCTGATAATTTGATCCATCTGTCATTTTTAGGCCATTACTGAGCTGTAATTGTCATTTACCATACTGTTTCTGAAGACTATCTGATGTGTGAAGTTGCATCCTGTCAAGCTGTACTGAGATCCAATATGTCCTACGTACTGTATTATTTTTATATCAGATAATCAAAGATAGCGTATTCATAGTGGTCTTCTATATATAACTAAAGGAAACTTTTCCAGAATGATCTATTAGTCTCTCTTCAGTTTAATACAGCTCTAAAGAAAGTTCACTTTATTTGACACATACGGGAAAGCAAATTTTGGACAGGCTGCCCAGAGCACCAAAAGCTGCAAATATTGGTGGGAAGATTGTTTGGAAGCATTAGGTTTCATGTTAAGAGTCTATGTGCATTTACTTCCTTCCCCTCTTTCTCTGCAGCAGTCACCCTAAACAACTTGCTACAACAAAGCACCTTTAGGACTTGCAGTCAAGACAGCTTGTATTCTGGAATTTTGCTATGAAACACGCAAATAAGACCTGGCTCAGGATTCATTGCCTTTAGCTAAGCATACACTCATTAGAAAAATAACAACCAACTATCCCCAGTCATGTCACATAAATAATGCAGCATCAAAATTATAATGTATGCAACTTACAGTAAGGGCAGGACAGAAAATGAAGCTTTCCTTCCAGAGCCCAATTTAAAGTATGAAACACCTTTAGAAGGATAAATGTCTCCTTAATTTACCCTGCTCACTTCAGCACCATCCTAGAGGCACTCAGTATTTCCAGTGATGCATACAGCCATTGTTTCAAGGGTGCTATTTATTGCCAATGAAGTTTGTAGTCATTCACGGCCATGAATGCCAGCCTCAGGGCAGACAGTCAAAAAAGCAGGAAGACACCCCAAGTTGGTGGCATGCTCTAGAATTAGATTCCATTGACTTAGTAACATATGGAAAATCCTGAAGCAATATAACAGTTTTACCATGAAGTCACAGACAGTCCCCTTTGGCATTCCAGTCTACCTTGCTACCTAGGAAAGCTAGACTGAGTGCTAGTTGGTTGCCATGCACCAACGATCACACAAGATTCAGGCTGCTTCCAGTCTCAAGAGACCACTCATTTACCCCAAGTCCATTTGTACCTCAGATCGTACACCAAAGCCACCACTTGTAGCCAGTCCTATAGTAAAGTAACTAAGAATTTATTACCTATGAAAAAAGAAGTGATAAGAATTATTTACAAGAAAGCAGACAAACATCTAAACACAAATGAGTTTCAAAAGATGAGTTGTGGCAATCTGGCAGCACTAAATGTCTTTAAGTCTATCCCTGATTGATCTTGGGGACCTCTGCTTCTGTTCCATAACTCCAGCCTTGTGAAAGTTGAGAGAGAGAGAGAGAGAGAGAGAGAGAGAGAGAGAGAGAGAGAGAGAGAGAGAGTTTCTCCTTGTCTGGGATTTTTATCCACTGTCCTCCAAAGTCCAAACTGACAGGATGTATTCATGTATAGATCTTTTCTTCCTGAGAGGGAATTGGGAATGCAATCAATGGGGCTTCTGTCCTTTGATGTTACATAATACTTCATTTGTCTTCGATGGATCACCTTCTATGCAGGATGAGCACTTTACCATAATCAATGCTTCTTTTTCTGTTTGGAAAATTGCACAGTTACAGAGGTGTGCAATGCAAACATTCAGTGTAACTTTATACAATGGGCTAGAAAGGTTATAAGTGAGATTAATATATGCAGCATCCTACAAGCATTTTTAAAAATCTAAACACTAAAGATTCTTTATCAGTTTAACATCTAACATCTATTCTGAAAATGCTAACGCAGTGGAAAGCATGACCGATTTCCAACTATACATGTGTAAGTGTTCTTTGAGGCTTGGGGCCTTGTCATGAGCGGATAGCTGATTTGTTAGCATCACATATATCATACCAGCAGAAAGATTTCATCACTTTGTGCTTAGAGCAAGGGAATGGGAGTCAGGACACCTGTGTTCTTTTCTGGGCTCTGAACTGATTGGCTGTGTGATTTTGGACTTTGTGACTCTTACGTATGTCTGTGGAGCAGCTGGAATGTTTGATTCCCAGCTCAAGGAAGCATATACCTACAAGTCCTGCTCAAGCTAAATGTTAAGAATAGCAGTGTGGCCATAGGGGCACAGGTGGCAGCTCAAACTAACCGCCTGAGCCCACCTGACCCCAAGCAAATACTTGGATGGCTAATATGACCCATCACTTGTGCTGCCTCGGCCATACTACTATCTTTAGCATGCTAACACAAGGAGAGCTAACATGTGTATGTCTGCCTGAGCTAGAAGTTACATCACCCAGCTTCAGTGCAGACACGCCTTTCATCTTACAATGGCTCAGTTCTCTTACCTGTAAAATAGAGGAAAGAAATATCTACTTCACACTGGAGTTTTGTGAGGCTTAATTATTATCTGAAAAACACTTTGAAAACTGACATATCTTCCAGTGAAAAGACCACAAAAAAACCAAGGAGTCCTGTGGAGTTTTAAGGACTAACAAATTTATCGCATCAGCTTTCATGGGAGAAAATCCAACTTCATCAGATGCTTTGAAGATGAGGAACTTATAGAATGGGGGGAATTAACTGCAGGGAAATGTATGACACAGGATCAGGTCAGGCTGTAACAGCAAATAAAAAAAGATATTGGGATTCAAACACTGGGGAACAGCAGATAGAGAAAGGTGAGGTTAATTCACCTGTTGTAATGAGAAAAAAATCCCCCCCATTCTGTAAGTTCCTCATCTTCAAAGTGTCTGACAAAGTGGGATTTTTCTCCCATGAAAGCTCATGCAATAAATAAATGTGTTAGTCTTTAAAAGTGCCACAGGACACCTTGTGTGATTTGCTGACCTAGACTAACACGGCTACCCCTTTGGAACTTGTAAAGAGACTGTTTCTCAGCAGCTCTGAGCCTCCAGCTGAGTATCTGTTCATTTTTATTCAGAACCAATGAAACATCCACAATCTGGGGCCCAAGGAGAAGTGGAAGATATAATGGAACTGAAAGATTCTACTCAGAGTCAGCCGGAGAGCACTGTGAGCTATACCGATGTGAAATGAAAAGACAATTAAGCTGTGATATGGTGCCAAACAGCCATTCCATTTAGTGGGGGCAGTTCTGTAAATGATAAAAAGGTCACTAAGAAAACTCAAAGATGGAAGCGTGGTGGGGAGGTTTATTTGATTTCGAGGAATTAAGATTTGATACTTTTCCTAAGTCTACTCAGTAAAGACCACAAAAGTCCCAATCTGGGGCTCTGTTGCAGTACAGTGCAGGGCAAAACACAGAAGGCTCAATTCATCTTCAGTGAAATTCCATGGATCTCAGTTACTCCAAGGATGGGATACAAGTACTAGGTTCAAGGAAATTAATTACATTACCTGATTAAAGTCCCTCAGTTTCATGAAGATGCTTAGGTGCCACATTGCAACAGTGCTGATCACTAAAATTGACCAGTCTTTTTGTGGCAAAACTGGTTTTCAACAGAATTTTGGGCTTTTAACCAAATATTTTTTTCTTCAAAATTCTCTCTCTCGCACCTTCTATAATGTACTTTCTGTATTATTTTCAGAGGGTAAAACTTCAATCAATTGAAATGTTTTACAAAGCAGGAATCCTTGATAGATATTGAATGCTTCAAAATACATTTCCCTTTTGTTTTTCTCATGAGTGTCTTATAAAAGCTATTTTACATAAAGTAAATAGAAACTGAAAATTGGTTTGTGCTTATCACTGTGGTGTCTTTTCTGATAATTCATTCAAAGTCATTAGGATTGAATCATTTTAACTAAGAGGACTTTGTTTTAACAAACTACTGAAATATTAGTAAGATAATTTTCCATTTTAATTATTTAAATTAAAAATTAATTACACATTTTGATAAAAGATAAAATTAAATTTCAGCAAAGGTACTCAGGAAGATTAGAGAAGCTTTAAAAATAATAAGCGTAATAATAATGGGGGGTTTCAACGATCTCCTTTTTTACTAGGTAGATGTCATTTTAGGATGAGAGGCACAGATAAAGTGTCTTGACATCATAAATGACTGCTTCTTGGAGCAGCTAGTTCTGGACCCACCAGGAGAAGAAGCAATTCCTGATTTAGTCCTAAGTGGTGTTCAGGATCAGGTCCAAGAGGTAGCTGAATTTCTTGGAAATAGTGACCATAACATAATAAAATTTAAAATTTCTATGGTGGCAGAAAAACACCAAAGCAGCCCAGAGTGGCAGCATTTAATTTCAGAAAGGGGAATTACACAAAAATGAGGAACTTAGTTAAACTGAAATTATAATGTGCAGTGCAAAACTGAAATCCCTGCAAACTTCATGGAAACTTAAAAAAAAACCCAAAAAACAACAACACTTGGTAAGAGGACCAAAACAAGTGCCTCTATAGTTGAACAACAAAGTAAAAGAAGCAAATGGAGACAAAAAGGCATCCTTGAAAAAGAAGTTATATCCTATTGAGGAAAATAGAAAAGGAGCATAAAATCTGGCAAGTGAAGTGTAAAAATATAATTAAAGGCAAAAAATGGAATCTGAAGAACAGTTAGCCAAAGACTGGAAAAGTAACAGCAAAACATTTTTAAATACATCAGAAACAGGAAGTAGCCACTCTATGATCAAGAAACTGAAGGAGCACTCTAGAAAGATTAGGCTATTGTGGAGGAACTAAGGCTATGTCTACACTAGAAAAGTTAAGTCGACTTTATTAAGTCGACTTAGTAAGGTCAACTTTAAGTCGACTTAAAGTTGACCTTATTAAGTCAACTTAACAAAAGTCAACTTAACTTTTCTAGTGTAGACATAGCCCCTTTTTGACCTTGTTAATTCAACTAAAGTCAACTTAACACTTTAAGTCGACTTAATAAGGTCAATTTGGGCGCTAATTCCCATCCACATTGGCTTAAGTCAACCTAATAAGGTCGACTTAACCATTAAGTTGACCTAAAATGAGGTGTTATTAAGTCGACTTTGTAGGAAAGTTTAAAATAAGGGAACATTGGGAATTGGGTCAGGTCTGTGTCATGGGATATATCATGGGACTGCATTAAGGGCAATCAGCATGTATATTTAAACATAATATAAGAATAACAAATCAGTAACCCTCAGCCTGTAATAAGATTTGTTTAGAATAGAATTTGCTTTTTGTCTGCCTGTTAGGACCTGTTAATTCAGTAATTTTGTAATGCTTGGACATTGGGATACTGCTTAGGGTTCAGGGTTCACAGTTGTTATGGTAACAGGGTCAGGCTCTGCTTCTTATAATTAAAAGTTAGTGAAAGATTTATTAACTTCCCAGTCCAAGCTCCCCTTTTTATGGTTTCAGCTAAAAATGTAACCAACAGAAACTATATTCTCTCTCCTGCATAAAAGCCTTGAAAGAAATATATTTACCAACTTTCCCACACCTCTCCTCCTTGTAGAACGCTTGGTCAGTAATATTATGGGCACTGTTGTAATAAAAGTAACATGTTGTGAGTTAAACACCTGTGCACTGCTAACCAAACCAGTAAACAAGTAAACAGAGGCAGAACTAATTATATACATGATGTAATCAGTATTTGGATGTTGAGGTTACCAAATAAGGGTCTTTGGAATACTGTCAATCATAAATGTATGAGCCATGTATTATCATACTGCTTTGGATAAAAGAGCTGTAACACCCCTCCACGGTGCTCACTCAAGGCGTTGAGGTGGAACAAGCAGGCAATAAAGGGTAACGTTTGACCCAATCCGCCTCAGGATAACCTGTTTGTTTATTGAACATCCAAGGCTATGTCTACACTGGCAAGTTAGTTCGAATTAAGGAAACTTAATTCAAACTAACTAAAGCCATGGCTACACTAGGCTTTAATTAGTTTGAATTAATGGCTTCCTTAATTCAAACTAATAAATTCAAATATGCTATTCGAACTAAGGGTTAATTCGAACTAGTTAGTTTGAATTAACCAATGTAGCCATGTTAGTTCGAACTAATTGCTTAGTTCAAACTAACCAGCCCATTGAACTCAATGCAATTCACTAATTCGAACTAAGCAAGTGCCATGAATGGCAGTTGCTTAGTTCGAACTAAATTTTTCTAGTTCGAATTAAGTTAATTCGAACTAACTAAAATTAGTTGGAATTTATTAGTTAGAATTAAGTAATTCGAACTAACTTTAGTAAGTGTAGACATAGCCCAACAGACTTAACTTTTCATTAAGTCGACTTAAGAAAATGCTTAATTTGACTTAAGGAAAGCCTAATGTGGATGTGGAGTAGTTCAGGTCAACTTCAGCCTCCTTAACTCGACCTAACTTGTAAGTGTAGACGCACCTGAAATGATTTTTTTTTTCATTTGCCTTCATGGGTGAGTATCCAAGAGAGATTCCAAACCTGAGCCATTCTCTTTAAATTACAAATCTGAGGAACTGTCCTGGATTGAGTTATTATTAGAGGAGGTTTTGAAACAAAGTTATACATTAAAACAGTAATAATTCACCAGGGCTAGATGGCATCTTCCCAAGAGTTCTGAAGGAATTTAAATGTGTAACTGCAGAACTAAGAAACGTGGTATGTAACCACAGCTAAATCATTTAAATCAACTTCTTTACCTGGTGGCTGGAGGATAGCTAATGTGATACCAATTTTTTTAAAAAGTCTCCAGAGGTGATCCCAGCAATTAGAGTCTGGTAAGCCCAACTTCAGTACCAGGCAAAGAGGTTGAAACTATGTAAAGAACAGACACATCAGACACATAGATAGGATTTGTTGGAGAAGAGTTAACATGGTATTTGTAAAGAGAAATACTGTCTCACTAACTTACTAGAATTTTGAGAGGGTCAACAAATGTGAACAAGCGTGATCCAGTGGATATAGTGTGCTCATTTTCAGAAAGGCTGAGACAAGGTTCCACATCACAAGCTGTTAAGCAAAGTAAGCTGTCATGGGGTAAGAAGGAAGGTCCTCTCCTGGATTAGTATCTGATTAATAGGTAGGAAACAAAGGGTAAGACTAAATGGTCAGTTTTCAGAATGGAAAGAAGTAAATAGTGGTGTCACCATGAGGTCTATATTGGGAGAAATACATCATATTCATAAATAATCTTGAAAAGGGGGTAAAGAGTAAGGTGGCAAAATTTGCAGATGATAGATCTAGTCAAGATAGTTAAGTCCAAAGCAGACTGCAAAGAGTTACAAAGAGATCTCACTAAATTGGGTGACATGGCAACAAAATGGCAAATGAAATTCAATGTTGATTAAAACATAATCTTAACTATACACATAAAATGATGGGGACAAAATTAGCTGTTACCAAAGAAAAAAAAAAGAGATGGCGTCATTATGGATAGTTCTTTGTAAACAACTCCGTGTGCAATGGCAATCAAAAAAGCAAACACAATGTTGAGGATCATTAGGAAAGGATATATAATAAAAAAGAAAATATTGTATTACCTTTTTATAAATCCATGGTACACCCACACGCATTCAGAGTTGACCAAATAATCTTTTATATATAGATATATAGATATATAGGAAAAGATACCAAAAAGGGGGAACAAAATGATTAAGGATATGGAAAAGGTTCTATATAAGGAGATATTAATAAGACTGGGACTTCTTAGTTTGTAAAAGACTCAAGTAAGGGGGGATATGATAGAGATCTATAAAATCATGACTGGTGTGGAGAAAGTAAATAAAGAAGTGTTATTTACTCCTCAAAACATAAAAATTAGGGATCATCAAATGAAATAATAGGCAGAAGGCTTAAAATGAACAAAAGGATACATTTTTTTTCACCCAAGGAACAGTCAACCTGTGGAACTCCTTGATAGAAGATGTTGTGAAGACCAAGACTAGAATGAGTTTCAAAAAAGAACTAGATAAGTTCTTGGAGGATAGGTTCATCAATGGCTGTTAGCAGGATAGTCAGGGATTACCAGAGGCCGGGAATGGCCGATTGGATGGGTCACTTGGTGATCACATGTTCTCTTGATTCTCTCTGAAGCACCTAGCATCGGCCACTATCAGGAGACAGGTCACTGGACTAGATGGTCCATTGGTTGGATCTAGCATGGCTGTTCTTATGTTTTTTTTAATTATATCATATGTAGAAAAAAAATAAAACAGTTCTCCTTCTTTCTCCATTTTATACTACTATGAGATTTCTGATTTGTTTTAAGGATAACAGCAGTAAAATATTTCCCAACGGCTACAAAAATCATGAAGAAAGTGATGTTTGTGATGTTATCGATGTTTGTAAGGGAAATACTGAACTCTTTTTAAAATTATTATTAATGGCTAATCTTGCAAAGTGCTGCATAACTTCTAGTCTCACTGACACCTCTAAGAATTGCTCAATTACTGTAGGATTTAAGAGAACTTAGTTTGGGCTGTTCCAAGACCATGAGTCATATCCTGGCTTAATTTATATCTGGGTAGTTGAGATTAGAATCAGGTCTCTTGTATGAAAAGTTTGTTTGCATTCTTGTTAACCGTTTGGTGTTGATTTGTGAACATAAATATATTGTATTTGTTCTGGAGGTTTTGTGGTTGTTTTAATGTTGGGGATTTTTGCATTTGTTTCTTTTGGTCAACAAAGTAAAATAACCCAATATCTGGCAAACAAGTCAAATAATCCTATGTTGTCATGACCTCTCTATGCAAAGCAAGTATAAAAAGAGTCTTTATATAGGTATTTCCATGTGGAAAGGTAGAGATAAAATACAAGGACATGGAACTTTAATGTAACTGCTATTATAGCTGACAATGTACTGTATGCATTCAGTTTAGGTCCTGATTTTTAAAGGTCCTTAAGCACATGTTTAACTTTAAACAGATTAGTTCCACTGAATCAATGGGACGACTCACCTCCTAAAACTTTGGCATGTGTTTAAGTACATTGCTGTCTTGGGCCCATAGATACTAAAATTATAAATTTATTCACTGTAATTGAAAGGCTGTAATTCTTTTCTACATGGTTCTATCATCAATACTGAATTCTTTTTCCTAAGTGTTTTCCATTTACAGCCATAAACTGTAGTTGCATTAATGGGGTTTTCTCCTGCATTAGGATTAATGAGTACCAGAAGAATTGCTTGTGATGGCCAAATTCAATTCATCCAACACTTGCCTATTTATATTCTGTTAACATCATAGTTCTTTCTGTGATACAGAGATTTCAGGTACTAACCATGCAAAAATCCCAACATGGGAGGGAGTTGTCCAAATTTAATTTTACAACAGTTTAAATCCTCTCAAAAGTAATATTACTCAGCTTGATACAACAGCACCATATTACCATATTTGTTTATTTCTTTAGCTTTCTTCATTCAGTTTAAATGGAATAATACTTTGATTTTTTAAAAAAAAATATTTTGACGTTTGTAGAGCTCTTCATTCCAATCATTCTCTAATGGAAAAAAAATAAAGATGTACTGTAGCATCATGTTGAGGGGAGAGAAGAGAATTCTTCAAAAGATTTCATTATCAAATTCTTACCAATTCTAACTATGAAAAACCATATTCAATATACAAGAAGGTAAAGTAGTAGGAAAATTTTCCTTGTGCACAAAAACAACAACAAAAGATAAACCCAACAATTGTGTAGTTACTGGAAAGGGCCAAATATTCTTCAATAACAACTTCTTGAGACTGTATTTTTCATTTTAAAAAATGGAACTTGAAATGATATGCATATATTCATCTAGATTTATATATTTTAATCAGAGAACTGGCATAAAGGTCAAAAGAGAACTTCTACTTATAGTAACACAATGTTACCTGCCAATGTCTACATTGGGGACCAATCGTGGCTACTTTTTTTCTCCCATTTATTGTACTTAAAAAAGGATAATACCATGAGGTTTTGTTTGGATTAAAGAAAGTTAAATGTTATCACTCAGTCTGAGTGCTAGTCCACAACCTTCACAGAGGAGCAATTGGCCCAGTTGGGAGTGTAAAATTCATAAGCCCACTGGATTTAACTCATGGGTACTGCAAATTCCCTTAGATGCTTATGCCCAAGAAAAATCTGTTTTCATAGTGGAATTAGGACTACATAAATTTAAACTTTCAACTTTTGGGTTGATCAATTCAGGAACCACTGCTGTGTGTCTGATTAATGAGGTATTAAATGGGGCTTCAAACATTTGCCAGAGCATATATAGATGTCAGCTATTTTCAGTAGCTCCATGTAAGATCATTTGTATTGTATATGTACTGTGCGAAGAGAAGTCAACCTCACTTTTACAGTGACCAGATAGCGAGTGTGGAAAATCAGAACAGGGGTTGTTGCGCATATATATATATATATATATAGACATATATAGACATATATATTTAAGAAAAAGTTCCAAATCTCAGCACTGTCCCTATGAAATCAGAACATCTGATCACCTGACTCACTGTCAAAGTCTCAAAATGCAAGTTGGGTGCTGCAGAAGTGTTCTGCCTAGGACACAGAATGGGCAGTGGGCTGATATGCCCTAATCTCTTAAAAGAAGAGGCCATTAAGAGTTGACCTGCATCTAAGTCAAAAAAGTAGGTCCAATCATTTATTGGTTTGGCCTACTATTACTACAGCTTTGTAAGGGGGTTTAATGACATTGTGGTCTCCATAAGAGACCTTACAAAAAGGGGAAATCAGACAAGATAATATGGACTGAAGTTTGTGAAAAAGGCTTCAAGAATATAAAAGACGCTTTGTCTAAAGAGCCCATCTTAGTCAGCCCAGATTTTAATAAACCATTTCTGCTGTGCACTGATGATTCTAACATTGGGTTAGCTGCAATGTTGAGGCAAGATGGAGAGGGGGTAAAGAGAGATGCTCCACTTCATACTTAGGCAAAAAGCTGACATCCACTGATCAAAACTATGCTAATATCAAGAAAGAATGCTATGCAATTGTCTGAGCTCTAAAAAAGCTTAAGACCTATTTGTATAACACAAATTTCACTATGCTAAACATCTATGACCTTCTAACATGGCTACACCAAGCTACGAGAGCCAATTCTAGATAGCTTCATTGGAGTTTGGCCCTACAAGAATTGAATATGGACATAATTCATATTAAGGGAAAGGAAAACATGGTGGCAGATGTTTTATCGAAAATGGGAAATTCTTTATATGTATTAGGAAGCCTCTGTTATGCCCCTTCCAACATTATTATTGTGTTGGAGGTGTGATGCACTATAATCAAGTTACAAGCTCTATTCAAATCCTCAGCTAATAAGATTGGGTGAGTGTGCCCACATCGTGGTGCAGTCACTTCAGGGATATCATCAGGCCATTCTTCCCCACTCCCACTCAGGAATGGACTAACTTGTGGCTGCTGAAGTAAGGCATCCATGGCCTTTTCAACAAACCTCTAATCTACAAGAAGAGTGGATGGAAATTCTTAGAGGGATGGTCCAAAGAGATGCATGCTGGAGGGATGACACAAGTGCTTTAACCTTAGAATTTCACACAGGGTTATTAAATGCAGGACATGCAGTTGTGTGATGGCAGACATTTATTTAAGGCACTATGGACTTCTTTGGAACATTCTAATAAGTGAGTTGGTGCCTCAGGGAGTCAATGACAAGTCTAATCACTGAGCTGATGGTCCTCTGAAAGAGAGGTTTAGGAAAGCTTAGGAAAGAGGTTTTGTTAGTGTTATGGGAACATGCAGATGAACACCTGTGTCCGTAAGGCAGTCACGACTTTCCTAATTGTACAGAACCAAGAGTGGGGCCTTCTGTTCACACATGACGAGGGGGGCTTCCAGGGGTTAAAGTATAGTTTGACAGGCCCTGGAACCCTTCTAATCTCTGGGCCCCCTGCCTGTATTGTCTGGACCCCCTTCATGCATGTGCAGGCCCAAGCCCGGGTAGGCATTTGCAACCACTTCTCAGTACCATATGCATCGGTTCTCGCTCCATAAAAATATTCATAATTTTATATGGCATTTATGTCTAAGTCAATTATTGTCACGAACAAGCAAACACCGCATAAAACAATAAGTATTGTGATCTTTATATTCCCAATATGCACATTTCATTTCATTAAATGCAATGGCAAACTTGGAACGCAAAAATTTTATGTCACTTTCACCAAATTCTGGTGATAGATCTGCAGTGAAACGTGATGGGTCAAGTGCTTCAGCAGCACTGCTTAGATATTTTTCTGAGACTGGCAACAATCTAGCATTCATGAAGTCCGCTAAGGCCTGGTAAAACTGACATTTAGAAATTTCAATTTGCTTGCCAGCATTCACAGACACATTTACACATAGACTTTAAAGCAACCTGCAGCAATTGCCTCACAAGCCACAAGCCTCTTGGTAGAACTCTGAATCACACTCTCTGAACTACAAACACCTGAACTTGTTAATTTATCAACTCACTTGCTGTAGATAATGTTACATTAGATTTTTGCAATGCAAAGGACAAGTCTGCAAGTTCCTCCAGAGCATCAAGCATGAGACCCAAGTTTTTAACAAAACTGGATTCTCCAGTTTTATTTTGCCACGCCAGCAAATTTTGCTTTATCTTTCCCTTCTAATGAAAAATCAGTTGATTTCTTTCAAGAAGTGGCTATGGAGAGCTGCATATGACCTCCAAACAGCTCGTACAGTGCGGCAGCTAGAGGCAACCCAACGTACATCAAGTATGTGTCCAATCCTTTTAAGCTGGACTTCCAGATCACTCACATATTCAACCAACTCTCTCAAGCACTTCGGCGACTGACTGCACAGAGCATAGAATGAATCCACGAATGATTTAAAGTGATTAACTTCACTGCAGTATTTCATAGCATCAGCCACAGCCCATTCCAGCCTGTGATTAAAACACTGCCAACTGTGGAAATTTCAAAAGTGCCTTTAATTTTGTGGCAACACCAGCCTTACTGCCTAACATGAGAGAAGCTCCATCTACACCTAAACCAATCCAATTATCTTTGAGAAATTCCTCGGTGAACCCATGTGCTGTCAAACCCTGCAGCAAAGCTAATACTATGCCATGAGCATCATTACTGCCTAGTTCAACCAGATCAAGAAAAAATGTAACAGGGCCAATGTTTGCATCCTTATGTCTTAACCATTTTCCAATAAGAGATGAGCAGTACCAAACGACTTACTTTAACCACAGCGTCAGAGATAAAGGATACCATGATTCAAGTGTGACACATTCTAATGAAGGCAGCTGAGTTAAATCAGGGGTGAATCTGACCCAATATATCCATATCACAAAACCATCACACGACCTAGCACAATTCAACACAATTAATAACATTATGTGTGTGGCAGTGGGGGAGTCAGGGCCAATACACCTAACTGGTGCTATTAATGCTAAAGGCATATATTTTGTGGCAGTTTTATATTCTTGTGGCTCTGCGTTTTGTTTACAACAAGCAAAAACTGTTCACCTTTTTTCCCCTCTCTTCTAAGCAACAAATAAAGGTTCTGATCTTCAGTCACACTGATGTTAAATAAGTTTTGTCACCAGATTCAGTGAGCAAATTTTGGCTAGATGAGGCATAGAAACTGTGGAGTGGTAGGAAAGGCAGGGGTACCCTGGAAGGGGAGTGTAACAGGGATGGGGGGCAAAGGAGGAATGGCTGGGGAGCTTGGGAGGACTTAGCCAAAATCACACAAGTTAATGCCAGAACTAAGAACAGAAGCCAGATCTTCTAACTTCCAATCCTAGAGTTTAATCACAAGACCATTTTTCCTTATATAAGATAAATAATGTGTTTATTTACTCATTTTACAGAATTGTCTTTGAGAGCTCTTATTTCTGTACTACTGTTAATAACTAAGTAACTGAAGCTAAACAATTATTTTAGAGTGGAATTTCTTTAGAGTGGAATTTTTATTTTTATTTCAAATAGCATCTTTCATAACAAAGGTTTTACAAAATATTTTACAATTTTTCCTCTGATCTACCACTGCCTATGCAATATGGGGTCTTCCTTGGCTTGCTTTCTGAACCCACGGAAATGAGCACATTTTGATAAAACAGAAATACAAGTCCCATTGCAGGACTCTAAGGCTATGTCTACACTTGCAAGTTAGTTCGAATTAAGGAAGCTTAATTCGAACCAACTTAAGCCTTGGCCACACTCGGCTTTCATTAGTTTGAATGAAGGGTTTCCTTAATTCGAACTAATAAATTTGATTACTTAGTTCAAACTAACCCTTAATTCGAAATAGTTAGTTCGAACTAATCCAATGTGGTCATGTTATTTCGAACTAACTGCTTAGTTCAAACTAATCACCAGATTGATCTTCCTGCTGTCCCTGCCAGCAGGTAGTGGATCTTGGGGGGCAATTACCGCACCAGTGGGGTACAAATCAATCTTTATTGAAAAATGTAAAACAGTAAAATTTAACAACGGGGTGTATGGGGTTTGTCACAGTAGGCAATTGGGGAGGGGGTTTCTCTTATTAAGCAGTGTGAAAATGAAGAGGTGTCACAGCGAGTCACAATTGGTGGTTAGCGATTCTACAAAAAAAAAGCAATATGTCACAGTGGTATAGGTGTAGAGGTACAGTAAAGGCAATGGTAACCAATGGGGTTTTACGAATAGGAATGAGATACAAATGGCAGTAAAATTGCACAATAAGGGTGATTAGTGAATTTACACAAGTGTAATAGTACAGATGAGAATTAATAACTTGGTTTGTAGGACTGCAGTGGCAGGCAGTCTGTAAGAATGTACCTAGAGGCTGGGTTAAGGAACAGGGGTGGGGGTGGGGTGAGTAATCAGTGGCAGAGGAAGAGGGAAGAGTACAGCTGCAAGGCATGCAGCAAGAGGCAGTCTATAAGAGTGTACCTAGAGGCTGGGTTAAGGAACAGGGGTGGGGATGGGGTGAGTAATCGGTGGCAGAGGAAGAGGGAAGAGTACAGCTGCAAGGGATGCAGCAAGAGGCACTGAAGCCCTGCAGGGCGAGGCTCAGAGCAGTCTTCAGGAGTCTGCAGGCTAAATGCGGAGGAATCAAAGAAGAAGGGCAGCAAGGGGCTTGAGAAGTTCGGGGAAAGGGGGAAACAGCAGCGGAGGACTTGGGGTGTTCGGGGAGAGATGAAGACACAGAGTCACTTATTTAACAACTTAACAGCAACTATACAACTTATGCTAATAATGAACAACAGAAAGAAGGAAAAACAAAAGGAGAGAAGCAATACAGTAAAACAGTTATCTTTAATCTAGCTTGACTATGGCCACACAATATAACAGGTAATGGCAAACAATATCCCACTTGACTACCACTAAACACAGACACAAAATTTAATTCTAACAGGACTACAACTTATACAAGCTAATAAAATACAACTTAACAAAACTAAGCCTAAACAAACTAATGAAACTAAACCTAATGGCACGCCTTATACTACACCGGTCCTGTTGACCAGGGGCAGCAGTCCCAGAGGCAGAGTGCTGTGAGCCCAGGGTACAGCTCCTGAGGGAGTCAGGGGATGGTGGCTGCAGCAGTGGAAACAGCTGAAAGCAGGGAGCCCCGGGACAGAGCACACGGAGGCAGAGCTTAGCAGCGGCACAGGCTTTTCTTTAGCAGCAAGAGAGCTGCGGAGTTAGAAACAGTTTCAGGCACAGACCACGGAATTAACTTGAGTCTGTCTGCTGGGGAAGCAAGGCCAGCAGCTAGGACAGGGAGAGTTTGCAAGAAGGGAGCCTTACCAATTCCCAGGACAGCAGCAGGAATAGAGGCAGGAACAGCAGCAGCAGCAGAGGATGCAGAGGAGGCTTGGTTCATTTTCAATAGTCAGGAGATCTCATGGGAGAAATTCGGTGTTCGTGGGTGGGGAGTTTAAAAACGGGGAGTACGCTCAAAAATTAAACGAGAGTGGAGAAAAGGCCCCCCAAAGACCCCTAGCTGATCAGACCAGGTGGCAAAGCAGGAACCTTTCTGATGTCTGACTCAAAAATGTCTGGCTTTAAAGGCAAACTCAGGCAGCTTCCCACCAGTAACTCTGATTGGCTCCCTCTGTTACAGGGGAGGAGAGAGGGCAGGGAAAACTGCAGGTAAGCGCAGGACATGTCTGGGCAAATTTCTGAGCCACAGGTATGACTCATGCCCTTAAGCTCAACAGGCCATTTAAGTCTTGCACTCCTGGGCATTGTCCACCCTACACCGAGCCAGGGTCTAAGCCAAGGAGCTAAAGGCCGCCTCCCTGGGCTGGGCAATGGCCCTTAGCAGCCCAGGAGGGGTGGCCACACAAAACAACAAAACAAAGGGAAAATAAATGCAGCAGGGGGACAGCTGCAACAGACACCTGCAACTGACTAATTCAAACTAAGCAAGTGCCCTGCATGGACATGGCTAGTTCGAACTAGCATTCTAGTGGGGTCATGCTAGTTCGAATTAAGTTGAGCTTTTGTAAGTGTAGACATAGCCTAATAGTCTTATAAAAATAGTTTTATAAAAGGAATTGATCTGATGCCATCTTTCTGTCCTTTCTTTGTAGAGTAAACATTCCAGGCTATGTTTCTGCAAAGCTGATGTCAGCCTTACATTTCTTATAAACTCATGCTGTAGTTTATATACAATAAAGAGATATTTTCTCTCACTGACTTCTTGTGATGAATTTATCTAATATTTTCATTTTCTGGCACTCTTCCAGTCACAACTAGAATGTCTGGGAAAAAATTATTTGACTTTCATTGGGAAATCAATGGAAACACTTCTTGTCTGACATCTTAGACCATATGAACTGCTTTAAACATTCCTGCTTTATTCCTGGAGTACTGACATTTTATCTATTTTGTCTTAAGCTTCAAATAGTGGATGATTGTCCATCCTGTTACATCAGTTTTACACTGCTGTAACTCCACTAAGGTATAGTCACTAGAAATACATCAGCATAAAACTGGTGTAATGAAATGGAGACTCAATCCCCTTGTATTTATTTGTGGTTAATAATTTTATTTTATTAGATTGTAAAAATCTCTTAAAAGAAAGGTGACACAATCTCCAAAATTTGTCAATCTCCCCCATAAATATTAAAGGCCAAAATTTTACAGAGGTTTTATCCGCCTCTACTTTGATTCTTAAAGCAACTGCAGGCACAATTTTCTTAGTGTAAATATTTCAACATCTAATTAGTTGATTGTACTCAGATTAATCCCTTATGTTTTAATGAGGGTTATGTGTTGATGATCATTTTATTGCAGTGTTCTCTGTCACTCCATTCTTTGGCCAAATAACCAGACATATTAATCAACTTCTTTTTTTTAGTAAACATATTTACCATTTTTTTCCATTCTGACTCTACAAAAATGTGTCATGTGATGTACTTCACTAGAGTTAAATGTGTCCCTATTTTTACACTTTAAACAATTCCAATTGGATTCTTTTTTATATCAGTGAGTATGGATTACCAGCTGCAAAGTGACTGTATGACAACCAAACCCCATAAGAGAAACTGAGCTGACTTTCAAAATGAGTCTGAATTATTATTGGAGATCTATTAATGAACGGAGAAACACAATACAATTGCCAAATTTGGCAAGCTAAAGATAGGCTGCTAAAACAAGTTTAAGCACCTAATATAGTTGGCTGCTTAGATTAGTCACCCAAGGTTTGAAAAATAGGCTCTTTTTGTAAAAATATTAGCAAGATGTTATTAGATGAGACACTGCTTTAACCCCTTTGACTTCAGTGACCTGTAAATGAGATTGAGTCTTACTATGTTTATATTTGGATACCAAACAAAGATATGACCTATTTCTAGTTACTTATTCCTTTCAGGATTCCCTGTTTTGATTCTCAGTCTTTCAACTGATTTCTAGGGTTTAAAAATCCCTCAGAAATCCTGAGTTGGACTCCCCCCCTCCCCACCATCTTATTGAATAAATGGCCTAAAATTATGCCTTTCTCCTTGAATTCCACTGTTTGCACTCTCTTCTTTTCCTTGTATAAAGTTTTGATATGTTTCATGTGAGAATGAAAGCACTATATACATATTTATGTATTTTAAGTCGCAGGAAACATATTGCTTTGGAAGGACAGCAACTTAGACCAACCAAGATGATATCAGAAGTCATAACTAAGTTAAAATATGAGGGGAGGTAAATGGAAATAGTCTTATTTTCGCTGGAAAAGAGAAGACTGGTGTAACCTAATTCAAAGATATCACTGGGATCAATACATTTCATACTTTTGCAGGAAATGATTCATAGTGGTAATACAAAAAATAACATTTCTGCAAGATTGCCTTTATTATCTTGAGTGGAAGTCAATAAGAACTAGCCTCAGGAATAAGGATCATACATGTAAGTATTACTCACATGAGTGAGGTTTGCAGGATCAGGCAAGGAAGTGTCAATGGAGAACTCAGGCAGAACTGTTCTTATTTATTTATTATTTCTATTGTGGTAGTAGTTGAAAGTTTATATCCATGGAGCATTGTCTATATAAATTTGGTTCCTTATTTTTTGACCCCCATTTTTCAATAGTACTTATATAGGTCTCTGAAAAATGATTGATTCCCAGTTTACTAATGAGAATGACCACTATTTGTTTTTGTTGATTCTAATGATTGTAATGTATTTTGTAAATTAAAGATAACACATTTCTATCAAATGGTGTGGTATTATCAGACAATGGCAAACACTGACTTCATCCAGCCTCATAACAGCAAGCAACAGCCCAAAGAAAAATGATTAAGATTTGAAAGAAAAATCATTAACAAGCCTTGGCACTTTATTATTGCTTCTCCACACTCTGCTTAAGTTATTTTCATTTTTGCTAAACAAGCATATGTGACTTCTACCTTCTAAAAAATTAGATTGGATTTGATACAGGATTGATTATTTTCACTGACACTGAATACTATAGAGTGATACAGAACAGACATCTGATCAGGGTTTCAGGGAAGTGGATTAATTGTTTTGAAAAGCCTGTGATGAATGTACATTTTTGATCAATTTGCTCAAAGCATGATTTGGTTCATAGTGTTCTGTATTGTGCCTCATACACCACAGACTAATTTTCTACAGTACAAGAAGCTTTTTATCATCTAATGCAAAGATGAGTGGATGAAAACATTGCAACTCAACTGAAAATGATCAGATATCTATGATTTCGATAGAATAATGTTTCTGATATTAACAAATTGAAACATGGATTTCAAAAGAAAACCTGTATGAAAGATTGCAATATTTTCATATAAAGTAAAGGGGTTTTTGTTTTGTTTTATTTTTATCTCCATCATGATCCTCCTCTGAGCTAAACAAGTGTGGTTGCATCTGGACTTCTGGCTTCATGTTGTGCATAGAGTGTGTATAAGTGTTTCACACAAAGGCTGCTTATATTCTGTTTATAACTAAACATATTTTACATACTATATGGGGCTGATCTGTCTCCCACCACAATTCAGCAGCAGGGGAGACAAGTTATCTGGACTAATTTCTATCTTTAGAGTAAAGAGGAGCCACTTGTGGTTTGGTTATGCTAGATAAGAAGAATCTGGAGTCTCTCAATGGGTATTTGGAAAGAATCAGTGATGTGATCATAACCTGGGACAGAGTAGAAAAAGATTTTTTTCCATAGAAAGGCTGTGCTAGGTCTGTAGGAATTATCTTAATATTACCTTCATGCTTTGAGGTGTCTGATTTGGCTGCTAGAGACTGGATGTGGCCCTACTCTCTCTCTCTCTCTCTCAAATTCTGCTTTCATTTACAATATTGGAAATAAGAAGTAGGTGCACAGACTTCCTTTGAGTTACACCATTTTAACTGAGAGAAGCGACCACTTGGTCCTGCTTCAGTGCAGGGGGCTAGAGCTGATGACTTCTCAAGGTCCCTTCCCGCCCTATATTTCTATGATACATTTTATTCTCTTCCAACAAAATATACCAGCTGTATATTCATTGCATAGCCTTCTTCAGGGTTCAATCCTATAAGTTCTCCATACACTAAGAAACTATTTACTTTAATGAGAGTTCCATTTGCTGGGCTTACATGAGTGGCTCCATAACTTAATAATGACAGTTTATCCTTTTACACGAATAGAATATTGAATCAAATTCCAAGTATTGGTCCTTATTTTCAAGGTGTGCAATGGCCTTGGCCCAAGCTATTTAAAAGATTAACTAAAGCTTCAGGGTGAGCCTTGTGACTGACAACACCACTCCTAGTAAAGCACAATAGAACTTTCTACCACAAGCTCAAATGTACATGAAACAGAGCTTCCTTGGTGGTCACTCCAAGTTGTTGAACAAAATTCTGCCAGAACTAAGGACCATCAAAGCTCACCACAGCCTGTTTTTTTTTACTTTCCTTTTGTAATATAAACACAGAGCAACATGTATGGAAGGGGAAAAAAGCCAACAAAAATCTAACATAACATTTCATTGCAAATACAAGAACTAACATAGAACAGAACAGAATGGAGGCCTATAATTAAGACAAAAGTATACACCACTGAGGTGTGAATAACTCAGGAGTCTAAGCCTCTAGCAACATAGAGGTCAGCAATGGCCAGAAGTTATTACTATTAAATAGGCTGTTTGGTGGCTTTTATGGAATGAATGTATCATCTCAGGCCCAATGCTCATAGACAAGCGTCCATCTCACAATTATACAATGGCATCCTTTTGGGTTGCTCAGCAGAAAATTCAAGGTCTGAATGGAACCAGAAAATGAACTATCCCTTCTTGGCGCAGAAGCGGTACCAGTTCTTCCATCTGAGAGTTGAAGCACATTGTAAAGGCAGCTACCTGTCAAGGACTGATTGCCTGTCCTATGTTTCATTTTCAGTGTTCTCATTCCAACACACTTCACTACCTAAATATTTGATTTTAAAGTCTTTTGAAAATCTCCCTCTTTCTTGATGTTACAAAGGACAGATTAAAATCCCAATATATAAGGATTAGAAATGCTTTATTTCTGAGTCATAAAATAAGATGGTCAAGCATAGTCAATTTCCTTCTAGAAAAATGATTACATGACTTGGGTAATTAAGAAAATTACAACCTGATAACCTTTCTAATTCCCATGTAAATGAATCCAAAAGACCTTCACAGTGAATACTGAAGCCTCCCACACCATTGAAAAAAGTTGTCTTGATTACATGAGAAAGCTGTAATTTAAAAACCAATAAACCCCCAAAAATGTAATGTAAGTTACCAGTGAAACCAGAGGTGTGAGCAAAAGAAATCAGCAGAAACCAGACATTTTTTTCAAACTTGAAGTAGAAGAGATCAGTGGTGTCTTATTACCATCACATTTACTGACATGTTATCATATTTAAGGAAAGCTTCATATTAGCTAAATATCTGCCAATGCCAAGGTAAATTACCGTGGCAGAGTTATGAAGATCAGACTAGATTAGCAATGTACAATCTTTTTAATTTGAAGACTAAACATACTGGGCTTGATTCTCTACCCTGTCCAAGATCTGCTTAGAAGTTATGGAGAAAGGGGTCAGAGGAAACTGCTTTCAGGTTCTTGATCAGTAGCTTCCTGGTTTTGGCACAGGAACAGCTCTGTAAAGGACTGGGCATAGCTCCCCCTATGCCCCATTCCACTTCTGATGTATGCCCCTCACTCCATGCCTCATGGAAAGAGTGGAAGAGGCAATAGACACAGGACACATTTCTGCCAACAGTGAGTTCTACTACATGGAGGGATAATCTGTTTTATATCATGTAAGCAGTGCACTGCATAAAAATTTAACAGAGTAGATTGTAGCCAGGGATTTTTGTCATAGCTGCATAAAGTACTAAAAAGAAACACTGAGGTAATGGATGTGAGAAAAAATGAAAAAGGGGTTTAAAATTGAATAGGGAGATTGACAGATTAAAGTAATTAATTAAACAAATAAAGAGTGGTAGTGTTTAAATTAATAAATTGTAGAAAAAGAATCTTTAAGACAAATGTTAATGAATGTATCTGACATGTGCAAATTAAATGGTTAAGTTTTCCTGACATCGTTCCCCCCTTACCTATTTGTAATCCTTCCTAATGTCACCCCTCCATTATACACCTTGATGTTCTCTCTCCCTCACAGTATATCCCACCCTACCCACTTTGACATACAATTTACTCCTTATGTGACCCCTCCCTTCTTCATTGTTACTTTGTATATAAAGTCAGCAGCGGGAAGGCTGAGTTTTGTACTAACTGAAATGTGCTAGAAGGAGAGTGTTAGGAGAAAGAAGAGACCAGAAGAAGAGAGAGAGGAGGATAAAATCAAGAAGGTGAAGAGCTGAACAAGAAATCTGAGGAAAGAGCTAAAAATAATTGGAATACTGGAAGCATCACTAAAACTAAGGATACACCGTGGCTCTGGACAACTGGTTTGAGTCTCCATTCTGTGTCCAAGTTAGTCATTAGACAACTAGGCTAACTAAGTCCCCGATCTGTGTCTAAGCCAAAGATAATACTAATTGCTGATAAAAGATGCACTTTGGCTTTGGACAGCTGGACTAACCAAGTCCCCACTCTATGTCCAAGCCAGGCTTTAGACAGTCAGGCTAACCGAGTCTCCACATCTTAGCCAAAGATAATCCTAACATCAGGTCACTACACCGATGCCTCTGGGCCACAGGCGAACAGGCTAAGTGTGTCCCCACTCTGTGTCTAAGATCTAAAGTAATCCTTGCATCAATTTTGACAGCACAGAAGGACCCCTGCAGATGAACAGAGGGATGGCAGGAGGTTTTTGTCAACTCTAACTCTGTATGTGTAGGAATGCTTGTCAATAAAGCTGAATGTTTGTAGAAAAATGTGTCCCTCTGATACCGATCCAGCAACTACATGGTCTAGCACTTGCTGAATGTTAGACTGCTAAGTATATAGTGATAAGATATAAAGTGTTAAGATATTATTGTTTACTGTTTATTATTAGAGTGTTAAGTAACATATTAGAAGGAAATATCATAATAATACATCTATTCCCTCTCTCTCTCTCTCTCTCTCTCCTCTAAATATAACCATTCACTTCTACACAAAATTTACACTTGTTTTTGAAGTATCACAGCTTGTGTGTTTTACCTTGATTGTTTCCAGGGCTGTTCCCATGTCCTTTCAAAGGAAGATGAGTCATCCCCCTAGAAATCCTAAAAAGGAAGACCAGCACACCAGCAATTTTAGGAATAACCCCATCCTCCAGAATTCCCCCTCATAACAAATTGTCCTTCTTAAAATCTTCTGGTAACAAAAGAATCTGGCCCATTATTTCAAGAATATCAAGGGGTCATAGTAAATGCTGTGAGATAGGTTATTTGTCCTGTTCTGCACCATTTTTGCCATTCAGGGACCACACAGAGAATGAAAATCCTCTTCTGCTGAGTGTGTGGAGGGGTGTGAAGTTGGTAATCAACTCTTTTGTCTTCCTCCCTCCAGCCCACAGATCCATGTACCTGTTGACAGTGGGGAAGGAGAGTTGCTCAAGCATGTTGCCATCTATCCCTATTCATGTGGTTCCTAAAGGTGTTCTTGCAAGTTAGTGCAGCCCAGAGGCTGCTCTGGCATCGATTAAGGCAGAAAAAATAAGGGAAGTTTCTGGGTCACTCTTTCCCTTCCTCTGTTCTGCCCTTTGTGTCTGTGTGAGGGAGAGGACCCAATTTTTCCTTGGCGCTACCATAAGCTCAGTTAGATGTAATCAAGTACCTATTGTGCTTTGCTTAGACAGGTAAGCAGATCATGGAGCAGCCAGAGCTACTCTCTCCTCGTTTTCCTGTGATGCAACAGGCAGTCAGGAGAGACAATTGAGCAACTGTGGCATGGATGAATCAACAAATGCTCATAGTGAGTCTGGCTCACATCACAGCTGCCCATAGGAGTGTAAGGCAAGTGGTAGCATCCCCTCTCTCCTTGCTGTAGTGACAGGACTGATTTAAAAGTACAGGGAACACACTTTAAATTAATAATCAAACACATTTTCTTTTTAATATGGCCACCTTCAAAGGCCACCATTTATCACCTCATGGGGTACATGGGGCCCACAGGTTACATGTCAGATGCAACCAGACTGATATGATGGTTCCACTGATCTTAAAATCTAGGTATATTTTATACTATATTGTTATAACTACAAAACTCTAAGTAGGGCTCCAGGTCCTTTAATAGTCTGGGTTTCTTAAAGGAAAGCTCAAGCGAAGGAAATGAAAGCCAGCAGTTCAGGTTTTATCTATGAGGATAAATTTAAGAAAGACATCACCTGTTTAGACATTGCTCTGTGGGCCTGTTACAGTGTGAATTCTATCATCATTTTATCTGCTGGTCTGAATTATTTTCTCACACCAGCATGAGACTTTCAAGATTAGACGTCATATAGATCCTGGGCTTAGGATATACATTAAACAATGAAATGCAGCATTTTGCTAGTTAACAGAGGGAAAAATGACTGTTCTAATCAACAACTGGGGTGCTAATGGCTTAATATCAACTTTGGTTGAGCTTCCAGATTGATGATGCACATAGATGTGTTTATTGCCTTTGTATGCTTTGATAGAGTAATTCCCATAATAATAATGTAACATCTGCTTGGCAACCAAGATACTTTTAGTTTTAACTAACAGAGCACTGACTACTTGAGGTGAACAAATCATCCTAAGCAACTGCAGTATGGTTACATAACCAATTTTCAGATAGTAAAATTGTTAGGAATAGAACGACTAGAACAATTTGCTTGCAATTATATTGCAAATATTATTACACTGACAGGCAATGATATGCAAAGTCAGCAAAGCTGTACATACATTTAAAAACAAAAAACAAAAATAAAAATCCATCTGCAATTTTCTGAGCACCATATTAACAGTTAACAACCTAGAGTACAATGTTAAATACTGCAGCAGCATTCACTGAAGTTTGAAGGCACTTTTATAATGCAGTAAGTTTATTATAGCACAGTCATGTAGGCTAAGTGGAGAGTGAGTCATAATAATGAACACATATTTCTGTCATATATTCTGGGACTGATTGCAACCACGATTTTCTGAAGAGGATGATAGCTGTACAAATTTTTTTTTTAATCCTATAAAAATGTTATGCTATATAAAAATTATCTCTGGCATTTACAATTCTTTTGTTTTTATTTCTGATAGAGTGTTCAGTAACTACATTACTTGTAGATTACAATATTCAGTTTGTACATAAACTTATTTTAAAATCTGGCTGTGTTCACTGCTTTGTCAGGAAGAGTATGTCTACTTCAGCATTTTAACTATGATTAATCATGACACTCACCTTGATTGCTGCCAACTTTATATTCCCTAAGAAAGGGAACAAAATACACAACCTGTGAATTATTTATACTTCCATATGGAGGCTTATTGTTAATACATTCTGAGTAATTCTTAAAAGTTGGCTTTTAATGAGTAAATGTAGATCACTGGTACATTTAATTTAAAATAGAAACAGAAGACAGCTATCCAAAGACTTGAAAGTGTTACTTTACTATTAAAAAAATAAAGAAATTTTTCTTTCAGGCAAAATTTCACTAACACCTTTAAAAATGTTTCTGTACAAGAAACTGGACATTGTTCACTGCTGTATTATCTTTTTTTCAAATAATGACATGCTGCCAAGATTTTAGCAAGGGGCTCCCACAAAAAAAAAAATCTCTACTGGCCTATTATATTCCCTATATGCCCAGGCAACCTGTGCTCTCAATGTGGTGACTTAAAGCAGTGAAGGAACTGATGTTTGTTTTCTCATTTAAAGAAAAATGTATTCCTGTAATCAAGGAGGGAGATAGCACCAGTTGGCAAACAAAATTATTAAGTGTGTTGGCTTGATGTGTTTGCATTCTATTCCTGAAAAATATACCAGAACAGATTATATTTAATAGCTCTATTGACTTCAGTTGAGTGTTCATCTTGTGTAATCTGTAGACAGATAGGGGTAAAGAATTTAAAGTTATTATGAAGTATCCTCCCCAGGTATTTATTCAAAAATATCTAATATTTGGTTTGATCTCTTACATATCAAAACCACCCACATCTGCTCTTCAGAAGTATTTTTGTGAGTCCCAGGGACAAGTCACCTTTGAGGAGATGGTTCAGAAGTAAACAGAGAGAAGTAAACTCCATCTGAGACAGGAAAATTATGCTGAATCTTCCTTTCAGTTATAAAAAGAGATATATGAAACCTCTCTGCAGTACATAGTGCTTCCCTGTTGCTTTGATTAGATTGACACTGTCATCTTTACCCAGTTTCTCTTATTTGTATTTTATTCTCATTATTTTAGTTAGATACTTGACACCCGAATTAACAGAAAAAAAAATTCACATGAACTGTGTGACTAACCAATGCATCATGAAATAGGAATTGAAATACAGAAGCTTTTTCACACAGAGATTCTCACATACCCTATATATGCAGTACCCAGTATCATGTGATGGAAGCTTATGTCTTTTTGATGACATCTACAGATCACTTTGTCCAGTTTCTTACCAAGTGCTTCTCCACACTACATCTGACATGTTATACTACTGTGAAACACACTCAAGTAAGCGAACTCAAATAGACTTGGCAATCCTTCCTTCATTAAAGCACATCGAGACCCTCCGACCCCTCCTTGGCTTTCTTGATGCTAACTAAATAGCATCTTAATGAACTCAGTAGGCTCATTTGTGAAGTAAAGGCTCATTGTGAAGTAAAGGCTCAACAGGCTCATTTGTGAACTAAAGGTTCATTCAACATAGGTGAGAATACCATCTTGTGTCCCTTAAGCTGGAGCACCCAGTATAAAGGGTGACAATTCCCTCCTCCTGTACTGTCTGTACCCCACCAGCCTGAGCAAACAGGATATGAAAAGGGACTTGCTCCTGCATAATAAAAGAACATTTAGCAGCACTCAGATATTGTTTTATTCTATAATTCATATTTGTAGTTACTTGTTTTGTGTCTACAATACAGCATAAAGTATAGGAACTGAAACCTTAACTATTTCTAGATGCACATCAAAATTGGTAAAATAATACTAGTGCAATTTTAGTATCAATCAATTTCAAAGCTCAGTGAATCTAACTAGGAACTCCATTTTAATGGTACTTTAATCATTTGGCTTTAGTTAAAACATGGTTTTACTCAAATCTGATCTCTATATTTTACTAATTTAGTTACTATGGATTGGTGACCTATCATGATTGTAATGCTTCTGACATCTCAAGATGATTTTAAAAAATTCAGATAGCAACAGAAGCAAGGAAATAATAGAAATGCAGAAACAGTCTTCTCATTGAATTACTACTAAAGAGGCAGACAAGTAGTTATTGCTGAAGAAACTTACTAATTAATAAAACAGCACTAACGTGGAATGAACCAAATTTACAAATCTATGGTAATTCTAGAAAGGCCTCTAGTAATATAGCAAGTAACTCACTGCTTGTGTATGACTAATCTCATAATATGGTACATTCAATAGTCAGACAGTCTAATTTAAAGGATTGTGGGCTAAACTCTTCTTTGGTGTAACTGCACTGGAGGTGAATGTAGCCCTCAATTATTGCTTTCCTTATATAATGAAATTTCCAGTGTCTAAACTGTATCTGTGACATGCCTTTTTTTTTTTTTTTTTAAATAACAGAATTGTTTTACACAGTGTATAAGAGATTAGGATTCACTTAGCTCATGCCAGTAGTCCCAGGTGAGTCAATGACACAACCCATCATGAACAAAGTGAACAGTGTTTGGACCTTCAATACTACTATATATCATCACTGTGATAGGCAGTAAAGTTGCTCTTGTGGAGAAGGCTACAATTTATCTTCAAAGCATTTGACTAAGTGAGATTTTCTCCCATGAAAGCTCATGTGATAAATAAATCTGTTACTCTTAAAAAGTGCCATGGGACTCCTTGTATGTTTTGCTGACCTAGATTAACATGGCTACCCCTTTGGAACTTGTCTATATTTCTATGTATCTTACAATGTCACAGGTAAGATTTCCATCTTTAACTTACAACCAATTCTACCACTCTACAAGGATGGCATAGGTCTCTCTTGTTTTGCTGCTTCTCTATGTGCTCCTGCCATTAGTTATTTTTCCTTTGAGCTAAACTATATGGCCCAGTCCCGAAAACCCAATGAGTAAAAGTTTGAAGAACTAGCCCTTTTTACTGTATGCTCCCTGATGCAGTTCTTGATGCAGGGACATTGATTTTTGTCCTTATTTGTAGGTATACAGTGCTTTTTTTGTTAAAAAAAAAATGTCGGTAGTCATATCATGATAGTAAATTTGAAAAATGCCTCTCCCACTCCTCTTCTTCCTGCACTACCTCTCTTCTTCCAGCAGCACAGTTCTTTCCCCTGCTGAACTGCCCCCCCCAACCCCCAGCTGGGCAGTGAGACCGGCAAAAGAGGTGCGGGTACTCTATACCCCTGCATACTATCACAGAGAAAGCACTGTGTGTATGTATGTATGGTACTATATAAATAAATAACTAATTAATAATAAAGCAAATACTTTTCAGTGTGCATTTAAGATCAAATATCTTTTTAGGCATGTACCAGAACTCAATCAAACCAGAGAATTGGAAATCTTTGTCCTTGATTGCCCAGGAAACAGTACTCCACACTTCAGCACAATCTTTCACTTTGTCCTGTCATTTATTTCTTATTGTGACCTTTTTTCTTCATATTTAAAATTGTTTGTTAAAAATAAAAAGGCATTAATGGATAACAATGAGAAGTGATCAGGTAACGAGAAAAACAGCCACCATTTGCAGGATGAATCGTTTTTCTTCTCTGATACTGTTGTCACCATTGAGAATAGAAAATATACAGGTACCACAGATACATTTTTAAAGAAAATACCTAATCCATCCCCCTGCCAGTGCATGATTGTCTTCTCTGACTGTGCTTTGCAAAGTCTAATTTTACGTGTCTGAAATGAAGAGGCTTCTACCACTTCTCTGGAGAGACAATGCTATTGTTCAGTAGATTTCAATGTTGGATTTTTTTTCCCCCTGTTATTCATCTTAAATTTCTGTCTTCTTAATTTAATCCTATTACTTCTAGCTATATTCCTAGTAACACCCTGAATAATTCTCCTCCATCCTTAACAATTATGTCCTTCAAATATTTGTAGATTGTTACCCCTTTTTGCCCTCTTTTAATCTTTCTCTATAAATTAGTGTCCCTTCTCTACAAGCTTCTGCTATGGAGGCTCTCAGCAATAGTGTTGATGTGATCTTTCTTACCCGCTACAGTAAGCATTATAGAGCAGGGATTTTTCTGAAGAGAGGAAGCCTGGTAAATTCCCTGTCTAGACTAATGTAATTGTTCCCTAGTTCTAAATGTTCAGTCATTTTATGGTTAGTCATACTATCTCTTTCCCTTTCACATGCACAAAATGCACCAAATATATGGCCTGATCCAGCTCCACTGAAGTCAATGGGAGTCTTTTCACTGACTTAAATTGGTGTTGGATCAGGCTCATAATCCCTGATTCTTCCAGGTAATGTGTGTGTGAGAGACAAAGAGAGTGAAAATGCATATATCAGTGACTGATAATACTTTAGTCCATAAAGTAAAATGCATTCATATCATAAAGCTAACAGAGTTTCAATGATTCACTGTTACCAACGACAATACGTACTGTACCATAGTGGGATGGCAGAAGTTGACACATCTAACTATCCTCTATCATTATTATTTTTCAAAAGCCATGTGACAAGCTGTGCAACCATTCAGAACCATACATTTATAAAGCAAGGCCCTTGTGCATTTTAGAACCACTTTTCATTGGGTGTTTATAGTGTTTGCATACACAAATTGGTTATTTGGGCACATAGATTAATATATGACACTATTTGCATTGCAGTCTTGGCAGCTGTGTTCTCAAAAGTAGAGGGGTGAATGCGCTGCATGAACACTAGGGCTAAATGTAAAAATCTGGCCTCTGAAAGGACAACATTTGACAACAACATATATTTGTAAACTGTTTGTATTCAGAAAAGATTTTGGCTAAGTTCATGTCTTTGGAATTCCTGTGGCAATGTAAAGATAAGTACTTAAATTACTGAACAGCATAACCTATAATTATTCTAAGTATATTTAATTTAATTATAGATGGGTCACTAAGGTGTTTTCCTATAAGATACTGAGCTCTCTCAACTTCAACTGGAGTGAATGAGAGTTGAGGGCACCCAACATCTTGTAGGAGACACACAACATTCTTCAGGATCTGGCCCATAAAGAAGATTGATTAAAGAATTCAGTGGGGAGAAGATAAGAAACTCTGGCATCCTGAAACTTTTTTTCTAACTTCACAAACTTGTTGAAGTATTGTTTTTCCAACTAAGCTTTTCTTTTTAAGATGAGTGAAGATCAGTTTGTGATATTGACATCACGGTGAGAGGACTTTCTCTTAACTATGTATTTTCAGATATCATCTTGGTCTCATCTTCAATTGCAAAACCTGAGAAACAGCTTTAAGGCACCAAATGTCAGGAAACAAGAGACCTGGCTTCTAGTTCTAGGTTGGCCACAGAAGTGCTATGATCTTATAAAAATCACTTCATTTTTTTGTGACTCTATTTACCTTCTCGCCTTGTGTGTTTAGATCATAAGAATTCTGGGGCAGGGATTGTCTCCTTATGCTTATCAGAACTGGGCCCAAATCTCACTTTCACCCTCTAGGCACAACTATAGTATATACAACTATAGTAGTAACGAATAATAATAAACTTGCTATATCAGGATTTTTCATATTGAACTTCATTTAAATAAAATGTTTCAGAGACTTCATTTTATTTTAAACCCAATAGTCATCAAAATTACCCTTGCCTCCAGTCTGGCCAACAATTAAAAGCATAAAATTGAATTTTGAAAATAAAGCATATTTTGAATTCTTGCTTTCATAAGATACCATTTATTTCTCTGTAATTGAAATTTATCTTGTGCAATTTCCATAGATTTTCCAAACTAAAATAAAATATTTGGCCCAAAACTCAGCAAAATCATTTTCAGTCCAAATGGAGTTTTCTGGAGAAATCTTGACTCTTATAGTTAAATATAACTTTAATTACAAACTATGGACACACTACTTTCTATGGCTATGTCTACACTTGCTAAAATTAGTTCGAATTAGTTAGTTCGAACTAACTAATTCAAACTAATTTTAGTTAGCTCGACTTAGCTTAATTCAAACTAGAAAAAGTTAATTCGAACTAAGCAAGTGCCATTCATGGCACTTGCTTAGTTCAAATTAGTGATCCCCTTTCATTTCAATGGCTGGTTAGTTCGAACTAAGAAATTAGCTTGAATTAACATGGCCACATCGGTTAATTTGAACTACAGTAGAACCTCGATTATCCGGGTTAATGACCGGCGCCCGTGAGCCGGATAATCAAAAAGCATGGATAATCGAAGCTCCTGCTGATAGCCAACCAGCTGGGGGAATCGGATGGCTGCAGAAGCTCCGCCTGAGCTTCTGCAGCCACCCGAACCCCTCGACTG
>ML685756.1:18861902-18933965 GCA_007922175.1 Pelusios castaneus | reverse complement strand
CCCCCAGCTCTCATCAGGAGCTGCGGCGTTAAGCCGCCGCAGCTCCTGCTGAGAGCCGAGCCCTGGGGCTGAGCTGGGGGGTCGGCTCGAATTAGAGCCGGTCCCCCAGCACAGTCCAGGGGTTCGGGTGGCCGCAGAAGCTCCAAGGGAGCTTCTGTGTCCACCCGATCCCCCATGGTTCCGATCCCAGTTAACCGAATGTACGGTTAATTGAGGACCGGATAATCCAGGTTTCACTGTAGTTAGTTTGAATTAACCCCTTAGTTTGAATACCCTATTTGAACTTATTAGTTCGAATTAAGGAAGCCCTTAATTCGAACTAACTAAAGCCTAGTGTGGCCATGGCTTTAGTTAGTTCAAATTAAGCCTCCTTAATTTGAACTAACTTGCCAGTGTAGACATAGCCTATGAGAATACTCACATCAGTGTCATAGTAAGGCCCTTTCAATACATTAATTTTCCATGTTAGAATATCCAACCTTTTATGAAAAAGCAGCATACCTTCTTTTCAACCATAATTTGACTAAGAAGATGAGCTGAGGTTGGATAGATAACAGTTTATTTCTAACAATGTCTGTGTTGAAATGGCTTCTAATGAGTTAAACTTTGTCTGTGAAATTGAAATAAATTGTCTTAAGAATTATAGATTCCAAATGTTGTTAATTCTTCAGAAATTCTTTGTTTTTATATCACAAAAAAATCAAGAAAAGTTAAATACAAGACTAGAGTAATACCAGACTAGAGTAATGGAGAGTTAGTATGATTTTTAAATCAACCATATGAGTGTAAATGCATTCACAGATGCATTCACAAATCCTATTCAATGGTCGTCATTGTACTGTATATCTGAAGGCAGCACTTGGAATGTTCTGTATGTTAACATATTAAAACGATGGTCACATACTGTAACACAGCCTACTATTTACTGTGTCCCTAAGACTGTAAATACTCACGCCCCTGCTTACCTTTACACACTACAAGTAGTCTCTTCAAATCCAAATGGACTACTCACTTGTATAAAGGTAAGCATGGGCATTTTGGAGGAGCAGGGTTGTATGTGGAAGGGCAGTAAGTTATAGTTGATTTGAAAACCATTTGCATGCTGACCTCAGTTACCTGCTTTAAATCCAAAGTTACTCAACTGGCTTCAGTGGCATTAGTCTGGATTTACACAAGAGTGAATAAGGTAAAAATCTGACCCCCATTATAGCCAGATACGGCCACCACGCAAATCTGAAGTAACTGCATGGGGTAATTCAGAAAGTAACACTTCAACTATAGGTGTAATCTATTTTATTGCTTTCAATCCAAAAACAAACAAACAAATTAAAAAAAACCCACAAATATATGTACTTAAAGAATGCATCTCTTATGGTCCATCACTTCTACTTTTTTATTGCAGATAGCTTCAAAATGCCCAATTTAGACCTAGACATTGGGTTGATTAATGATAAAGGTTCTCTCTAATTCAACAATTTATTGAGATTTGGGCAATCAATGAAAGTGACAGGGATACTATTTCTCAGTTTTCTATTAATATTAAACCTTACGCTACCATGTATTAATTGGAATTTAATTGAACTTGTTAGTGAATGTATCACAGGTCTTTAGTGGAGAGTAAACTAGATGAGAATACAACACCTGGCACTCCTTCAGTTTTATAAGAAGACAAACTTATAAATACAATGTACAGAGAATCAAATGCCCATATCTTCAAAGTTGGAGAATACTCAGAATTCTAACTCTGACTTCTAAAGGCTGGATTCTGAAGCACCACAAATGCAGTATATTCTAATTAATTCAATAGAAAAGAAAAGTTGAATTTTAGAATGCATTTTATTTTTCCCTGTATATGCTTCAGCCTACCAGAAAATTGAAATCTCTATCTTTGGCAATGCTGTGGCTGTCTTCCAACTTTATCTTAATGAAGAAGGAATTATTTTTGACAGAATCCTAGGTTCCAAGTATCCTGAAATCCTCTAATTCATTTACAGTGGTAGGGAGGGGGTGCAGGGAGAGAGGTGAGCCATACAAATATAATTCAAAAGGAATGTCTAAAAGAATTCTATGGAATAGAATACATGAGTATTTTATGGTGTAGAAGCAACTTCAATTGCTCTTCTATAAATTTAATGCTTGAAAATTCACCATTTTATTTTTAACTAACACCATCAAAAGCAGCATAATAAAAGAATGTCACCAGTTTTGAACCCTAAATAAGATCTAGAGAAAGATGAAGCATTCAATACTTTTAAAGGAGACCTAGGAATATTATTTATATTATACAACAGGATTTATATCTTGCCTTCATGTAAAACAGTTATATTTCCTTTAAAAAAAAAAAAAAAAAAAAAAGACCAAATTCAGTAGTCCTTTTACGAGGAAAACTCATTGAAATTTACCCTCTACCCATTCACACAAATCTTGTCTAGTTAATCACTATAGTAATTGCTACTCAGGTTTTGTGCAGTGTATTATGTGGGCTTTATATTATATTTATTTATTATTTCTATGGTACAGTATACGGGTATGGTGCTTTATGAAACAGAAAATAATGATATCCAGGCTCAGAACAGGGTATCATCTAGAGTAACGCAACAACATCAGAATGAGGACATCAGAATGAGGACACTTAGGTCAGTGATGCATGTGTCTCAGAGTTAATGCTCCTATTCTACAATATACTTAAGTACAAACCTAACTTGAGTAGTTCCACTGCATTAAGGCCCTTCTTGAATTATTTCTTAAATGGAGGATGGGGGCATTATTTCTAGAAGACTGTACATAGTAAGCCTTCATGGTGATGTGTACTTTTTTAAGGGAACTGTAAGAGGAAAAGATGAAGGCATAGTATATAAAGGAGTTCCTAGATACAGGAGACTTTGTGGGAGAAGGAAATGAGTAAGAATGTTAGATGAAGGGCCTATAATGGATGGAATTCAACATCACAACTTGCAGCTACTCTTTTAACATGAACTGGAAGAAAATCTTCTTTCACTTCACATACACTTTTGTGGAATGTTAAAGCCACTGATTCCTGCTCCCTTCTTTGCCACATTCTCAAATCTTTATTACCCACCAACTTACTTAAGGTTGGTGAAAAACCCTGTTAAAGTGTTTGTAATAGATGTAGAAGTTAAATGCGTACGTAGTTAATTCACCAATGACTGTAAGGCATAAGTGGCATGGAAAGACTTGTACAGACCCTTATACGATAGGTAAATACTGTACTGAGAAATTTACAGCAACATAAGCACCGCAGTGGAGAGAGTTAAGAACAAAACAGTCATGGAGGACTGAATTTATTATACCAGCTAAATTCCAAGTAAAAGAGCTGACAGTAATCTTTTATGGATCAAATCATACACTCCTTATTGGGGTGCTCTGAGGACAACTAGATTCAGTCCTATAAATGTAGCAACTAAGTAAGCTTAGTTTGGATTGGACTGCAAAACTCAAAAAATAAAAGGAAATTAAAATGAATGGATACTAACCTTGGACATTTGAGCACTGTTTTAACATTCCCGACCACCATAAAAGACACAATAAATGAATATAAACTGGCCCTCAGGAATTGCTAAATATACCAATGGCCTGTGATGAGATGTTAAATGGGGTGGGTTTTGAATTGGCAAAGAGAGTTCTTTTCTGGGTGTGTGGCTGGTGAGTCTTACCCACATGCTCAGGGATTAGCCGATCGCTTTATTTGGGGTCAGGAGGGGATTTTCCCCCAGGGCAGATTATCAGGGATCCTGGTTTTTTCATCCTCTGATGTATGGGATCACTTGCTGGTGGTTTCTCTATACCTTGAAGTCTTTAAACCATGATCTGGGGACTAACTGTGTCTTTAAATTTGTCAGCAGCTAACCACAGTGCTAGAAAGACTTTTTGCAAGAAAAAAGCAGTAGTTCAAGTCCCCCACAAAACCTTCTTGGCAGGGATTTCTTCTGACCACTTGGCACCACCCACAAGTTGGGAATGGCTAACTGGGAAGGAACTGGGGCCAGGGCATCTGCAAAATATGCTAACAAAGCTTATCTCCCACGTAGCCTCTACCAGTATTGCTCCTATCACAGTCTGGCCAAGTTTACAGCATCCTTTCCCAGGAGAATGTGAGTGTGCTGATGCTTTTCCTCCTGCAAGGCTGAGCCATCCTGTCATATTTTGACTCAAAGTCCTTTTTAACCTGGAGCTATTTTTAAAGACAACATTACAAATATAGACATGCACCAGCAGATTTCTGCACAACCCAAGTCTTAGCTTCGTCTTCTGTCTGTTAGGGAACACACTATCTAGAATGCTATACAGTACACACAGACATCTAAAGACTGAATAATATGATGCAATTGAACATGTTACACCCTCCTGCATTAAAGCTGCTTATAGGTCCTCTGGATCTTGAACAGAGTATTAAGTCTTTCTTATTTTTGTATACAAGGTTCCTAACTGGAAATTTTTGTACTTGCAAAATGGTTTTGGTCAAAGTAAATATTGTTTTCTATGAAAATTCTGGTTATTAATGTAAAGTAATTAGGCATGATGGAGACAATTTATCTCCCATGGAAGACAAGACAGTTTTCACTTGACTCCAGTAGGAATAGATGCAACCAAATTTTCATCAATAGGGTTGGGTTAATCACTAAGAAAAATTCCATAAAATAAATTCCACGCTCAGAATTACTCAAAGTCGGAAGCCATTATGTTCTGTTTCCAGTATAATTCCCAGTGTTTGAACTAGTTGTTGAGTCATAGGCTACCAGTGCAATCCCATTAGACTCTCCTTTATGGGAGTTTCTGATTTTTCTTGCAGAGTTCAAATTAAAAAAATAAAATAAAATAAAATACCAACCTAGCTACCTAACCTGTTGGCTAGAACTGTCAGGCCATACATTTATTTTGAGGATGATCCTATTTTCTAGTATTTTTTGTAAGATTCAAGGGTAACAGAATTAGGTGAAAGATAAATTTGAGAGATATTTTTGTTCATTCACTGTCTGTGGTCAAAACAGTTTATTTTTATTTCCCCAGTAAATGTTATAACAATATACACAGACTGAAATTCCCCCCAAATATAGGCGTGTATACAATGGTACATTTTAGATACAGAAAGGAAAAGGCAAGGTACCAGGGAATGTAGGTCTTGGGAAAACTATCCAAGACCTGTGCAGAATACTTTGTTAGCTATTTGTAACTACAAAAGATTGGAGCAGAGCCTTTAATGTTGCTTTAATAATTTTATGTGTATTTTATTCTTGATAATGCCTACTTTTGATTAAACAAAGACAATAGAAACATTAGAATGTTGAATATAATATTCAGATCTGCCAATAATGTGGAAAAAGTAAAAGTTATAGAACAGCTATTAACATAAATAGCAATTATGACAGTGATTGTCATCACTTACAAATCCTTTCAAATCACTTGACAGATTGTTAGGAAAAAAGGTTTATGCAAATTGTTTTACTATAAGACAGAAATAAGACTATGGCTTCTCCAGCTAAGGTACTTATAGTGAAAATCAAAGAAAATGTGTTTTGCTTAAACATATTTATGGTAAAAATAAACCAAACAGTTTTATTTCAAAGATTGTAGTGATTGGAAGAGGTTCCTCACTCTCACAACGTGAGCAATTAATCTAGTAAAGTATTGTGTAGGCTGTAAAAGAATCCACTTTGGATGTGAACATGGACACATTTTGACTTTAGATCAGGAATTGTTCAGAGTGCATAAAATGGAAGTAGTTAATGAAGGGGAAATTGAAGAAGGATGTGATGCTGTACTCCTTGACTGTGTTTTCTTTAGTCTTTTGATTACTTGCAAATTTTGATCAGACAAGTACTCTACAGACTCTCTACTCAAAGCCAAATTACCTCTGCAGCTGCATCACAGATTTAGAGTAAAAGATGCAACAAGTATTTCAACTATAAAAATTCACATTAGAACTACAAGTGAAAGTGCTGTATGTTTATCAATACTACTATTCTTTATGATGCCAAGACAAATTTGTCCTAAGGTGGAAATCCTAGTCCTCCTTCCCCCACCACATGTCCTTGGCAAAGAATTCCAAAGAGGAGCCAGTCAGAGCCTTCAGCCAGTAGGGACAAGAAGCAGCCAAAAGAAAGAGCTTTGGATATTCCAGTCACAATTATAGAAAGTTCTCCGACTTTCTCTACCTCTACCCTGCATTGATTAGCTGGTTATGCCAACTCTACCCATCCTCTCCCACCACCACAGTCATATCACCTCAGTTTCATTCCATACCTCCTCCTCCCTTTTATCCCCTGCTTTATCTACTTCAGCCCTCTTCCTTTTTCTTTCCATTGAGCTGATCTCCTCCTAACTAAATCCATTCCAAACTAACTAAAAACAAACCAAAGCAAAAAATGGAACTAACGAGGTTTGCATCATCCCATTGTTCACTCTGCTTGTGCTTTATGGCCTTTCCCCCATCCTGTGTCCATTTTGTCTACTTAGCATGTAAGCTCTTCTGGACAGGTACTTTCTACTACTTTATTTGTTCAATGCCTAGCATAATGAGGCCCCATTCTAGAATGGCTTTTAGGCACTATCACACCTCCCCAAAATCCTGCATTTCACTAGGTTGTCTGGAACTAGGAGTGGGCAGCCAGGCAGAGTGGTTAGAGCAGGACTCAGGAAACTGGATCAAGGGTCAGAAGCTGGATGTCAGAACCAAGGGTCAAACCATAATCAGAGTCTGGAATAAGAGCTGAGAGTCAGCCTGACTATCTGGAGTAGGGAGGCAGGAGCAGGGCTGGATCTAAGGTAAGAGCGGGGGGGGGGGGGCAAAGACCAGGAATAAAGAACAAGGTGAGGAAGCAGGAACAAGGCAGGGTCTGTCTCAGTAGCATGTAAGGCTATGTCTACACTAGTTAATTTAAGTCAACTTAGCATGTCTACACTTAAATTTTAAGTCAACTTTGGAGGGACCCTACAAAGTCGACCTAGAGCATCCACACTGGACGCCTAGGTCTACTTATAGGGGCTAGGTGGACGTGGGACTGGTCCACGGTGGCAGGGGGGCACCCCTTGCCAAGTGCCAGGGGGCTCAGCATTTGCCCCATTGTACCTGGATACAATGGGGCAAAGGGGGACAGGGACCCTGGCAGGGCATAGGGGCAGGGCAGAGCCCTTTGGGGGTGCACACCAGGCTGTGCCAGCCACCCCGGCAGGGAGGGCAGTGGGGAAGTCCTGGAGAGCCATAAGTTGACTTAGAGTCGACTTAGGGCTATTGCACATCTACACTGGCTTAAGTCAACTTTAGAAAGTCGACGTAAGCCAAAAGTCGACTTAAAACTAGGTTTTATAAAGTCAACTTAACTTTTCCTTAACTCGACTTAAGGAAAGTGTAGTGTAGACGCAAAGTAAATTAAATCAATTTAAGCAAGCTTAAATTGACTTAATTTACAAGTGTAGATGTACCCTAAGAGATTTACTTCGTTGCAAAGACAGCCTCCAGATTGATCTAGGCACTAAATATTGTACTTCAGCCAATCAGGGGACTTCAGTCAAGGCCTCTATGGGTGGACATTCAGTGGTGTTTGGTCCCACACAACACAGGATTTATGCACAAGCCAGGTAAACCATGGCTTCGGGCCTCATATTATGAGGGGCTTCTAAATATATAGGAGATAACTAAGAAGATCTATCATAAGGTATTTGGTAATGCAAATAAGGCTTTTTGCAAGATGTATGTTTTATTTAGTTGTTTTTCATTGCATCTTTGCAATTTGTATATATGCAAATACAATGGTTTATCATTCATTTTTTCTTTACTCTTTCTGTTATAACGTAATACACTTTTCTTCTCTTTATTTTTTACGGTACAGGGCCTCTAAATCTTGACATAGCATTGGGCCTCAGCATGTCTTAATCTGGCCCTGGTCCCACAAACTCACAGCCTGCTGATCACTGCCTTCTAGAACCCTTGTGTGGTGTTATGGATGAAGTAGACCTCAGAGACTCACAGGCCCAGCTTCTAGCCCTGTGCATGCTTAACGCTGGCCAGCTTTCAGCCACAAATTCCCCAGTCGTGGTTGAAGTAGTTCCTGTGCTGTGTCCCAGAGTGCAAAAAAAATTGTCCCATTGTACTTCATTGCATTTGTGACTTATTACCCTTTACCTTTTTCCCCTATTCTTATTCCTGGACACAGAGCTGCATGTCTGCTAGAGCTGCAGTGAAAAAGCTCCCTCAAATAGTGATATTTGGTACTACATCTGCAGTTTGTCTTTATATCTAACAAGTATGAGAACTTAGTTTAAGAATAAAACTACAATGGATTTTTTTCAGAGCATCATAAAGGATTTGGGTGGTATAAGAAGTGGATGTCTAAATCTCTTAGCTGGCTTTGATATATCTAAGACATAGCTGTAACTGTACTTCTGAATGAAGAAACACTACTGCTGAGTCTGTGATATAATTTTTTTTATTGATGTGATATAAACAGTTACCAAAAGAACAAAATAGATGCTTTGCAGGTGAAGAAGAGTGAATTGAGATTGCAAGGCAGCAAGAAAGTTCAGGAACACTTCAGAGATTATAACTGTGTACTTCAAAGAGTCCACAGGATGTGCACAAGAGTGGAATAGTTTCCTGACCTGTCTTCAGTATATGGCAGTTCAGCCTTAAAGTTAAGGGCAAAATGAAAGTAATTTTTTCTTTGTTCTTAAAAGAATTCAATAATCTCCATTTCTCCTGTGAAATTCATACTCAAATCTCATTTCTTCATGCTGTTATATTAACTAAAATCTCATTAATTTAAAGAAATGATCATTAACTATATTAAAAAAAAAAAGATTGTAATAATCAGTTGACTCCAGGAGCTGAGACTTTAAGAAATATATTATCTACAACTCATGATAAATTGAGAGTTGGTGACACTGCACTATTGTCCCTATCAGATTTACTCACTCAACAAGTAAATGAAAGATACCTGCTTAGATTTTAGGATCCTTGGAACAGGAACTGTATTTTCATTCGGTTTTTGTACAGCAACTCACACAATGCACTCCTCGTCTTGTGACTAGGGTTCTGAGGTTCTCTGATAATCCAAAAATCTATCTATAATATTTGTTGTAAAAATAATCACAGTGTAGCCATAGATTTTATATTCTCTGGATTCTCTGGAGGGGGTCGGTCTTTATTTCTTCTAATTCCAATTTGAAAATGATGAGGCAAGAAAATGTTGATATCTGTTCTAAGGAACCATTCAGTAGTTATTTAGCAGTATGTATCTGGATAGGAAACACGAAGCAATAAAATTAGTGAGAGACAGACTATGGCTATTTCACCTTCCTCTGTAACATGGGGCATGGCTCACTTGCTAGTGGATTCTCTGGCTATGTCTACACTTGGAAATTTAGGTCGACTTTAGCTAAGTCACCTTAACATGTCCACACCTAAATTTTAAGTTGACTTAGGGCTACTCCACGTCTACACTGGCTTAAGTCGAAAGTTGACTTAATCCTAAAGTCGACTTTAAATGAGGTTTAATAAAGTCCACTTAATTTTCCTTAAGTCGACTTAAGCAGCTTGCATAAGTCAACTTAAGGGAAGTTAGTGTAAACGCAGAGTAAATTAAGTCAACTTAAGCAAACTTAAGTCGACTTAATTTACAAGTGCAGATGCAACCTCTGTAATTTAAAGTCTTTAAATCATGATTTCAGGGCTTTAATAACTTAGTCAGGGGTTAGAGGTTTATTACAGGAGTGGCTGGGTGAGGTTTTGTGGCCTGCATTGTGCATGAAGTCAGGCTAGATCAGGGGTCTACAACCTGAAGTTCCAGAGCCACAAGCGGCTATTTGGCTAACCCCTTGTGGCTCTGGGCTCCTGGTCCCCACCACCACCACCAAACCCTGGGATTGGGCCCACTCCTGGCTCCAGGCCCCCCACCACCCAGGGACCCTGCAGGCAGCCCATGCCAGGCTCCACACTCCCCCTGGCAGCGGGGTCCCTGCGGAAGGGAGTGGCATTCCTGGTTCCAGGCTCTCCCTCCCCTATGCCAGGGGACCCTGTCACAGGCACCCTGGTCTAGATCCACCCCCCCACCAGGGGGCACACCCATTGTGGCTCTCAAAACACTTGGTTATTGAAGGAAATTTTAAAAAATGGATCTTCTTATCTTTTGGGTTGCCAACCCATGGACTAGATGATCATATTGGTTCCTTCTAACTTTAGAGTCTCTGAGTCTGCATTATGTGATTTTTAACTAGAATTCACATACTCAGGTTACCTCGATGAGAGTTACCACAGGCATGGCGTCACACACAGCAGCAGCATGATGAATTGGTCTCCATGGAGTTCAAGAGAGCTAGTACTCAGCACATATTAGCCATGCCACCTCTGCTGCTGCCTGTGCTACACTCCTTTTTATATGGACCTACCTGGTAGCATAGATGTGAACATACTTCCCAGCTTGAGTAGACAAACACAGACTAACTCTGCTTGATCTAGCACACAAAAAATAGCTAGAGGTAGCTGGGAAGTAGCATGGGTGGTGGCTCAGGCTAGCCAATGAGTACGGTGGCCAGGGGGCTGGTTTTCAACTGGAAAGTCCAGTCAACTGACTGGATACCACATGTAACTGACAGGACACCAGGTCTACTGACTGGGAACCATAAGTCCAATTACTTGAGGTAGGGTAGGCAAGGGAGGACTGGGTCCTCACCCGTGCAGCCCCTGCTCAGCCAGTGCTTCCTCCTACATACATCAGGCCGCTCCAGCTCCCAGCCCTGACTTAGCTGGTGAGTCTCTTCCTTCCAACACGGACAAAAGAGATGAATGAAGAGCAGCGAGTGACAGGGGGTGGGGTGGGGGGAGAGAGGATCAAATTGTGAGCAGAGCCTTGGGGGAAGAGGTGGGGCAGGGGCAGACCTTGTAGGGAAGAGGTGGGGCAGGAAGGTTCTGGCACCCTGCTGGAGCATCAGGTTTTTAAATATTACAAAATTGACAACCTCATGCTTGATTACAAACCTGCTTGGATCCTTTGGGTATATACTGGGGCAGTTAGCTTGAGCCACTGCAGCGTTATCCCTGGCTGCACTGCTGTTTTAGCATGCCATCTCCAGCAGAGATAGTACATGTTTGTTTACACACACTGGCAAGTGCACTCCTAGCTGCAATTAGATACACCCTCGGAGTGTATGTGTGAGTTACCATGCGTGTGTTAAAAATCATAGTATTAAAAGAATAAAAGGGTATATCACCTCATCCTGACTGATCACCTATAAAATGCTGATTCATTTCTCTTCTCACTGCAATCAGTACGAGTTGGGTATCCTCCATTATCTCCTAGGAGCAGGTCCTCTATCCACCAGCTTTATGCATAGGAAGCGGGGCATTAATTGTGCTTAAAAAACCACCATGGCTCCCTTCTAGCAATTGTGTTATTTACATGAATAGCAGTGGGGGAATAGTCTTTTGAAAAAGGCCATAGAAATGTAAACACTGAACAACTCGCACCCAGCATGTGTTATCTCTCTTAAATCTGGAAGCATTTTGATTTAGGCTATTTCTCTGACTAGTTCCATTCTGACCAAATGGTCAGGGCAAACGAGCAATGAGCCAATGATGTCAGATGAAAAGGCTGGCAATAGTTTTAATTGCTTCCACCCTAAGGATTAGAATGCAAATGAGTAAAAGACTGAAACAACTGAAAACCTTATTTATCAGTGTCAGCACTGAACAAAGGATCGCCTTGTGTTTCATAACACACATTATTAACTCACTGGTAAGGAATAGTATTAAGTGCAGTACAGACTGCTTCTGTTTTAATGCCTTTGTAAATATGCAATCTGCTTTCTCTGCATCAGTCATGCACACCCAGCATTCTTTGGTAATAGGAATACAAGTGAATTAGTCTCACTATAATGAGAAGGCATGCATCTTTTAAGGGGAAAAATTAAATGGTAAAAACAAGAAGATTAAAAACATTAAGAGTGAAGAAGTTAATTAAATTATATTTCCCGAAAGCCTCCATGCTTCAGAGAAAATTTCACAACCATATGCCATAATGTGAGCTTTAAGGCAACCAGAGCTGTGACACAGATTTATTACTGTCCTTTGGGGGTCCATCCAAGTCAATGTGATGAGAGCGTGATCGATTTTCCATCCACTCAAGACCAGATTTTCAAAAGAGCTCAGGTCCCCTTTAGGCCTCTTATTTTGGTGTCTAAATGAAAGCTTCGTTCCCTGGAAAATCTAGCGCTATATTCGTCTGAAATTCCAGCTGATAATGCTTGTAAAAGCTAATTAGGGATGGTGAACTTTGAAAATAAAACCATTCCAATGGAGTGGTGCTGATATGCACAGTACAGCATTTGGCACAATAGCTATTTTTTCCTCTCGTTTTTTCTTTCTTAGTATTTTATCTGTAGCCAGTGTAGAGAAAAATTTCTCTCTCACTCTCTCTCTCTGCATTTCAATGTCTTTGTATCCCTCCTACAACATATTGTTTCCCAGGCCAGGATATTATTCAACATCCTGCTTAAAAATAGATCAGAACCACTGTCACTTCTGTAAGATTCTTACTTTAGGAGTCCAATGCCAAAAAGCTGTAATGGTCAGTGATCTCTCCACTTAAGGAAGCATTTCTAATATGGGGGGGAAGAGGGGTTGTTGTTTTTTTTTTTTTCATCTTGGCATATGAAGGCCTGGACCATGGCCTTTAGCTCATGGCTCAAGGCTGTGCAGTAGGGCAAACTGCTTTCAGACTATCAGAAGTAACAGCAACAAAAGCATAAGCTTGAGAAAATTGTGCTGAAGCAGAACTTTCACACCACCATGGAGCCAGTAATAGCTACATAAGCAAAGGAAACCTATACTGATGAGGGCTATGCGTCTGTATTCAATAATATAGAACTGTACCTAGCCTGGGATTTTCAAAGATCCCTCAGGGAATTAGGTAAGCAACTCTCATTGAATTTCACTGGAATTTTGTTGGCTAATTCCTTCATGTTTCATGATCTGCATAGTCAAGAAGCGGGGAATGGTGGAGACAACACTTACAGAGTTATGTGTATTGGATTAACATTGTGTAGATACACAGAGTGCTAGTCACACAGAATTTTCATGAATACAAAGCTATCCTTAAATGGTTTCTCAGTGAGGTTATAAAACATTACCTTTTCTCATTCCTTTTCTTTACATCTACTCTATTGTTCTTATAGAAGAACAATTGTTCTTCCAAAGTATTGTGCTTTTTCCTAAATTGATTAAGCTACTTGAATCATTCAATAGTAGTTCATAATGTATAGTAATACAAATAATATTGTTACCTCTAGTCCTGATACCATTTTCTTCATTCTGTCACTATTATTGCCCTCTGTTGAACAGTAGCAGATATCTAGGAACTTGCAGGTCAGTTTTTCCATGGAGGAAATATGAGTGCCACAGAGATTAGATAAAGTCTAACAGCTTGTCTATATTGGAGGATCTTGAATTACAGAAGGCAAAGGAAAGTGATCACAGCAAATTGCTTGTTTGGAGTCTCACGTCCCCACTATTCACATTACTTCCAGACATGTATTGCACTGTGGATAGCAGGCATAGGGGCTTGTTGGGAGGCAATCATCCTCTGCTCACTCCCCCGTCCATTTTCTCTAAAGAAAAAAAAGCAGGAAAAGGTTTCCTTGCTATTTCTCTGCCACAGACACAATAGAGAGGCACAGTGCTGCATGCAGAGAAAGGAATTAATTAAAAATTTCCTGCAGCTTCAGGCAGGGTAGGAGATATGTTGCTAAGGTGAAAGAGACTGGAGAAACCAGAGAAGCAAGATTAGAGCTATGCTCTGCCTACACAGACCTAAATCTGAATTGTAGATTTCGATCTCAGTGCTACTCCACTATGCAGGGGTAGCGTTATCAGATCGAATTACAGCTCCATTTTTTTCACATTTACTGCTCTGACAGTGTAGACACAAGCTGCCAAAGGTTGAGGTAAGCAGCATTATGTCAAACTTCACTGTCAGAGTAGACCAGGGCTAAGTGTAACTTGCTTATTTTACACGTTATAAACCAGCCATGGAAGAGAAGTAGTGAAACAGAACACAGAGCAGTCTCTTCTTTCAGGATCTCAGACCAATACCAATGCCCCATTCCAAGGGAGCAACTCTTCCCCAAGAATTTGCTCCAATTAGATGTAAGCACAGAGAGCAAACAGCCCTGCAGTCTACATAGCTTCATCTCCAGATACTGCCTTTCCTATAGAAGAACCTTGTATAACCAAAAAATAACAAAACTGAATATTTACTCACACATTACAAAAAAGAACATGGAAGACCATTTGCCAACACCATAACAACTGGCATAACAATAATTTGTACTTATGTAGCTCATTCCATACCAGAGTATAGAACTGCTTTCTAAAGGCAAACAAATGTAACCTCCCACCACCACTGTGAGGTAGTTATTATTATCTCCATTTATTAGAGGAAATGTACATGTTGCAAATTGTTCACAGGTGTAGAGAGGGTGAAAAGAAGTGATAAGGAACTGATCTGGAAAAGGAATGAAAAGTGTGAATGGGAAAAGGAATGAAAAGTGTGAACTTGTTGTAAATTGTAGGGTGATTTCCTCAATCTGTTACTTCTTATGTATAAAACAGAATCACAAGTCATAGTCACTTCATGAAATGCAAGATAATAAGCTATTTTCTCCAAGAAAATTGAAATAAATTGTGAGTAATGCATACATCCAGTCTTATGGCTACACTTTACCTTGCACCTGTTGTAGGGTCTTAAACAGTTCTTTCAACTGATACAACTTGCATAAGGAGATAATTTCTTGTCTCAATGGCTGTGCTATTATCAGAATGAAACAGAGTTTACTGGCATATAGCAAAGCTTTCATAAATCGATAGACATTAATGTCAGAAGGGACCATCATGACCATCTAGTCATCACCTGTACAATGCAGGTCACAGAACCTCACCCATGCACTGGTTGAGTTACTGAAGTCCTCAAATCATGATTTAAAGACTTCAAGTTAGAGACAATCCACTATTTACACTAGTTTAAATATTCCAGTGATCCTTGCCCCATGCTACAGAGGAAGATTACAAAAATCCAGGGTCTATGACAATCTGACTGGGAGGGAATTCCTCCTCATCCCCAAATATGGCAATCAGTTAGACCCTGGGCATGTAGGCAAGACCCACTAGTCAAACAGCCAGGAGAGAATTATTTGAACAAACTCAGCGCTTTCCCCATTTAGTGTCCCATTAACCAACAATTGGAGATATTTGCTGCTGGCAGTTGCAGATTGGCTCTGTGCTATTGTAGATAGTCTCATCATAACAACCTCTCTATAAACATATATACACAGCCTTGAAACCAGTTACATTTTTTTGTTCCTGCTTTCCCACTTAGAAGGGTGTTCCAGAACTTCACTCCTGTGGTACTTAGAAGTCTTCATCTAATTTCAAGCCTAAACTTGTATGGCCAGTTTATATGCACTTATTCTTGTGTCTACATTTGTGCTTAACTAAAATATCTACTGTCCCTCCCTAGTATTCATCTCTCTGATGTATTTATACAGAGCAATCATATCTCCCATCAGACTTCATTGGGTTAGGCTAATAAAAACAAGCTCTTTCAACCTCCCCTCATAAAGTAGGTTTTCTGTTCCTCAGATCATCCTAGTAGCCCTTCTTGGCACCTGTTTCAGAATGAATTAATCTTTCTTAAACATGGGAGACCAGAATTGAAAACACAGAATTCCTGATGAGGTCTCAGCAGTGCCTAGCATAATGGTATTAACACATCTCTATCTCAACTGGAAATACCTAGCCTGATATATTTTAAGACTATATTTGCTTTTAGCATAGTTGCAGCACACTGGTGGTTTATAATCATCCTGTGATAAACCAATATATCCAGATCTTTCTCATACTCTCACTTCCAACTGATACTTCCCCAGTGTATAGCGAAAAAATCTTCTTGTTAGTCCCTAAAGGCATAACCTTGCATTTTGTGCTATTGAATTTAATCCCATTTCTATTACTCCACTTACAAGGCTGTCCATATCATCCTATATGATATTCAGGTTCTCCTCCATATTGGCAATACCTCCCAACTTTGTGTCATCTGCACATTTCATTGGCACCCTCCCACATTTTGTTCTAAGATGAGTAATAAAAATGTTAAATAAAATTTATCACATGAGGAACTCCACTAGTAAACTTCCTCTAATCTGAGAGTTCCCCTTTCAGTGTGATCTGCTGTAGTCTCCCCTTTAACCAGTTCCTTACCAACCTTTCAGTTCTCAGATTAAACCCTCTCTTCTTTCTCTAATTTAATAATATCCTATGTGGAACTGTATCAAATGCCATACTGAAATCCAGGTATATTAGGTCTATTGCATTTCCTTTCTCTAAAATATCAGTTATTTTCTCAAAGAAATATATCAAGTTGGTCTGGCACAATCTATCTTCCAAGACCTTGCATACAATTGAGGTCAAATAACAAGCCTGTTGTTTCCTGGATCATGTTATTTTTCTTTCTTTAAAAACAAAACAAAAACCATTTTAGCAATTCTCCAGTCAGGGGATATGACCCCTGAGTTTACAGATTCATTGAAAATCCTTGCAATTTGGCTTGCAATTTCATGTGGCAGTTCCTTCAGTAAAGGACAAGAAATATTTGATGTTATCAACAACTCTTATGTTGTCTCTTCCTTGTCTTCTAACAGAGATTTCAGAATCAGTAAAGAAATAGATAAACCAAAAAACTAATTAATGGCCTCAACCTACTCTTAGATGCCCCAGTGAAAATCCAGAGTATTTCCACTGAGCTCCAATGCATTAAAAAAAGCATAATAGAAATCAGAGTGTGGCCTTAAAAAAAGATTGTACAACATCTAAAACAAATCTCAGTCCATGGCCATCTGCTGTAATTCAGTGTGGATTAAACAAACAGCAATAGAAAATTGCGTTGAATTTACAGCCTTTCTGGAGTCTTAATTCATTTGTGCATATCAGAAATATAAACAAAGTAAGGGCTAACTTGAATCACCGTAACCTTATTGCAAGTCTGATGTTTTGAAGATAATGTGTTTAACACAATCCGTTTGTTGTTGCTTTACAGATTTTTCCACTTTATATTCATCTGTTTTTCCATGGACATGAAAAAGAAAAGAAACTGGAACTGTGTCTATCAGACATTTTGAAAGTGTTCTTTAAAAATGTTCTGTAAGAGGTGTTTCATGAACTTAAAATCTGCAACTCTGAATCTGTCACTTGTGCTCTTCAATACTAGACAGAAGCCAGTGAATTCACACAAAATTGACAATTTGACAAATATCACCGCTGCTTGCTCTGAAACTCTGTGCAATTTCTGTAGTGTATTGTGGACCAGAAGACAAAATATCAGACCTCTTAACATCTATTTTCTCTGTCATATTGATGAAAGAGAAATTTTAGTTGTATAGTGCAGAAGACTTCTTTAGTTATTGTGCTATACCCTTTATCAATTTTGTTTTAGTCCAAACCCATTATTTTGTACACCAATTTCAAATACACTGTAGTTGGAATCATAGGGACATGTCTGAAAGGGCATATTTGAACATAATGGTAGAGAAATTTCCTGACTGAAAGGAACTTTTCAGACTCCTTTAAGGACTCAGTTGGCGGAGGTGCAAAGGGCCTCATGCCTGATCAAGCAAGTGATCCTGGGGGTGAAGTGGGGAGCAATGAATGTCCTAACCTCCCATGGAAGTCACGAAAATTGAAGATGCTCTGACTTCATAGAATTGGGCCCTTTTCTTAAACTGTTGACCATTCTCAATTCTCATTGCTTTCCATAGGCCCCAGGGGTACGTGTACACTGGGGGCTCTGTTAAGTCGACTTAACAAAGTCAACTTCAGGTCAACTTAAAGTCAACCTTGTTAAGTCAATTTAGAGAGTCCACACTGAAAACTCCAGTCGACTGCCAGCATCCACACTGGCAGTTGCTAGGTCGACGGAGGAGTGGTGCATTGTGGGTAGCTATCCCACATTGCACTAGGGCCTGGAGGCCAGTTAGGTCAACTTAAGGACACTCCCAGTCCACACTGCCTTAAGTCACCTTAAAAAGGTGGATTTAAGTGTTAAGTTGACTAAGTCGACTTAAGGAAGCGCTTAAGTTGACTTAATAAGTGCTCAATGTGGACGCAGAGGCCTGTAAATCTACTTAACCATCCTTAAGTCAACCTAAGGCTCCAGTGTGGACCTACCTCAGATGTCCAGGACCTTAGTCGGCAAAACAGATAATAGCAGGTGGATGAAGCAACAGTATAAGAAAAAAACAGAGATAAAGTAGCAAAGTTGTTAATTGTTGCTAACATGTTTGAAGTACTGTTAGTATTACTGTCAAGCAGACATATCACTGGGGGACTTATTCTAACAGCTGAAAATCTGTGGTATCAGATATGATAGAATATCCTAGAATAGCATGTTTCTTAAGCTCCTGGGGGACATGTGTCTTCACCATAAATCAGTTTGGAAAGATTAAAAGGAAAGCAATAAGCCGCTTCAATGCTTTGCCATGTGGGAGTGTTGCTTTGACCTTCTGTGAAATATAACTAGCGCTAAACGCTGTGAGTTGCAGCTGCCTAGATACAGCATGTTCAGTCAGAGAGGTTAATTAATATCTTCTTTTCTGTTTTTGGAGCCTCAACCACCTGATTTTCAGTTTCTTTCTGTGCCAGATAAAATTGCTACGTTGTAGATTTCTTTTTTTTACACCATGTAAATAGAAATACTGGTAGGAAATGCAGCATTTGGGGAAAGACATTGATTTTTATAAATTTGGTTCAGTCAGTATATAATAAAACTATGTCATCATTGAAAATTTTGGCAAAAGGCGCTCATGCTCAAAGTATATGCAAAGGGTTTCAGATTTACCATCATAGATTGAGTTAAATCCCCAGGCATATGTATCAGTTGTTCTTTTACTTTCCTCCATGACAATTGCAGATAAAAATGGGTAGGATATTAGTGGGCTGCCATATTTTTCAAAGCATGTGGCTGGCTATATAGGCAAGTTTATAAAATGTTGGACATCTGAGATACCTGTGCTATCGATATGATACAAATTGTGATTGAGAGATTTTGTTTTCTTGGAAGCCTCGGTAAGCAGTTGTTGAAGAGATATTAGTTCCTTTTTGAAGAATGGTTGTTCTGCTAAAAAGGTTCTTTTAGTGGGTAACATATATTCAGTGTTCATTCCTCTACTGTATGCCCTAAAAGCCTCTCACAAAACCTGTGGGGACGGCCTCATTGTCACATACTTCACAATATCATAGTAGTTTACTAATACATTGAAAAAATGCTTCCTTTTTAGTCACAGAAGTGAAGAGTAACCCATCGAGGCAGACAGGGTGAAATCATGGCTCCACTGAATTCAATTGGAATTTTGCCATTCACTTCAGAACCAGTATGTCAACCATGGGTTTTGACATTCCTTACTTCTAATGCAGATATATACGGCAACGTAACTTCAGCAGAATATTTTATCTATTTTAGATGTTAAATATTTCTCACTTGTTTCAGCCTTAGTGGAAATCATAACTAATTTATGTGTAAGCCCTGTGTCTTGAAGGCTTTAGGTAAATCTATGCAGAAGAGAAAACCCCACCATTGGGCCAGATCAGCTGACTCAGGCTACTGGGGCTCAGGGTGTGAGGCTGTTTCATTGCTATGGCGACCTGTGGGCTGCAGCTGGAGCCTCAGCTCTGGAACTCTCCCACACCACAGGGCCCCTAAGGCTATGTCCACACTAGCAAGTTAGCTCGAATGAAGCTTCCTTAATTCGAACTAACTAAAGCCATGGCTACACTAAGCTTTAATTAGTTCAAATTAAGGGCTTCCTTAATTCGAACTAATAACTTTGAATAGGGTATTAGAAGTAAGGGGTAATTCGAACTAGTTAGTTCTAATTAACCAATGCGGCCATGTTAGTTCTAACTAATTTCTTAGTTCGAACTAACCGGCCCATTGAAATCAATGGAGATCGCTAATTCGAACTAAGCAAGTGCCATGAACGACACTTGCTTAGTTCGAATTAATTTTTTTTAGTTCAAATTAAGTTAATTCAAACCAACTAAAATTAGTTCGAATTAGTTAGTTCGAACTAACTAATTCAAACTAATTTTAGTAAGTGTAGACATAACCTAAGTGTCCAGGTTCCAGCCCAAGTCTGGAAAATTGCACAGCAGTGAAACAGCTTCGTAGCCCAAGCTCTGTGGGTATGTCTACACTTGCAAGTTAGGTCGACTTAAGGATGCTTAAGTCGACCCAAAGAACGCCAAGTCCGCACCAGGCTTTCCTTAAGTCGACTTAAGAGCTTCTTTAAGTCAGCTTAATAACTACTGCTCTTTAGGTCAACTTAATAGCTAAGTTGATTTGTTAAGTCGACCTAAAACTGGTGTGGATGCCCTAGGTCGACTGAATTCCTTACAGTGACCTCAGGCTGGGGACCAGGGAACCTCAGCTCCCCAGAACAAGGGAGCCGCGGCTCGCGTACCCACAGCTTCCCTGCAAGAAGGGAGCCAGGGCTCCCTTCTTCCCGGGACCCACGGCTCCCCGGCAGAAGAGAGCTGTGGCTCCCTTCTCACCAGGGATCTGCAGGTCCTGGGAAGAAGGGAGCCACGGGTCCTGGGGTGAAGGGAGCCACGGGTTCCTAGGGACATAGGCAGTCAACTTAAGTGTCTAACGTAGACACGCTAGGTCAACTTTAAGTCTACTTAAGTCAACCTTGTTAAGTCGACTTAACAGAGTAGGCTTAGTTTTTTAAGTGTAGACGTACCCTCTGAGCCTGAGTTGACTAGCAGAGGCCAGTTGTGGGTTGTTCTTTGATGTGTAGACATATCCATAACAAATTTAAGTCCTCTCTATTTATATTTATTGGTGACATGGAAAAAGATCAGCCCAGAGCTCCACTGCCGCCATTTGTAGGAGAGCAAGGGGAATTGACAAGCTGGTATTTGCATTTTAGTTAGGTGACAGTTTGGGCATTGGGGTTGAATTTTGATTCTGGGAGCAGTAAAACACTATTGTTCTGGTTGGGAAATACAAGCACAAGACAAGGATAAGACACTCATATCGACTGTCCCTGGAATCACCCTGATCATGATTGCTGTCCATTACTGCCGGGTCAGATAGCCTGAAGGGAGGAAGGAGGGCAGTAGGTAAGGAGGGAGAGTGGATTTTTATTTTCTGCTAGAGGTACCTTGCTGATGGTGAAAACTCTGAAGTATCCTGGATACCACTGAGCCCTCTAAAAAAATTTTGAGCTTGCTCCTGCACACAGTGTACAAAATAGAGCAGAGAATGGTGACAGCTTCATGGTGAGTGACAGCACAGACCAGCAACAGCAGTAGCAGTTTTGAGGTGATGGATGGTATAGAGTGGCAGTGGTTGGAGCAGAGAAGGGCTAGTATGATGGTCCAAGGAATGGAAAATCTGACTTACCAGAGGAGACTGAAAGAGCTTGACTTGTTTAGCCTAACTGAATGAGGGCTGAGAGGAGAGATCATTGATCTTTATAAATACAGCAGAGGGAAAAATACCAAGAAGGGAGAGGAATTATTTAAGTTTCGCATCAATGTGGACACAAGAACCAATGGAGATACACTGGCCATCAGGAAGTTTAGATTTGAAATTATATGAAGGATTCTAACCATAAGAGGAGTGTTCTGGAACAGCCAGGGCCATCCCTAGGGGGAAGTAGGGCCCAGGGCCAATTGGCCTGGGGGCCCACCTCACCCCACCCTGGAGGGGGAAGGGCAGGCCAAGTCGGCCCACTCCACCCCAGGACCCTGGCAATGAGAGGCTACCACTGCCGAAGGAGCCAGCCCCAGTTGAGGCTATGGCCATGAGCTGGCCCCAGCCAAGGCCACCATCACCTTGGCCACGACCAGGACACCAGGTCATCACCCCTGGCCAGGGACCCGAGGCCGCCTCTGGGAGCCAGCTGAGGCCGCAGCCCCGAGGCTGCTGCTGGGAGCTGGCCATGGCCAAAGCCGCTGTGTCACCACCACCAGGAGCTGGCCTTGGCAGAGGCCGCCGCTGCAGGCATCCCGGCCATGGCCAGGGACCTGAGGTCACTGCCAGTGGGAGCCGGCCCCAGCCTATGCCGCACTGCTGGCAGGAGCTGGCCCCAGACCTGGCCAGTGTGTTGGGCAGGCTGGCCCAGAGATGCTGGGCCCCATGAACCTGCCCCACCTCTGGGCCTGCCTGCTCTGCCATGAGGGCAAGGAGGACTGGCCCAGAGGCCGAGTGAAGCGCTCCCCCCCCCCTGCTGTCTTCTGCTCACTCCATTCGCCCTCGCCTCCCAAGGATGGCCCTGGGAATAGCTTTCCAAGAGGAACAATGAAAACAATTTCAAACAGGCTTAGACCCTGAGTTTATATGTTTATGGAGAGAATGGTATGATGAGTCTCCTAACAATGGCTTGTGGCCCATCTGTGACTTCTAGTAGCAAATATTGTTGCCAGTGTGATGGGACACTAGCAAAGGAAGGCTCTGAGAATTCTTTCCCAGGTATCCAGGTGTTGGATGCTGCCAAAATACCCAGGTCAGACTGATAGAGATCCTGATGTTTCTTTCACCTTTCCCTGCAGCACGAGGCATGGGTAACGAACAGATTTAGATTAGAATAAACGCTGGACTGTCTGTAATTTGAAGTCTTTAAATCATGATTTGAGGACTTCAGTAGCTCAGTCAGAGGTTCTGTATCTATTACAGGAATGGGTGGGAGAGGTTCTGGGACCTGCAATGTGCAGGAGGTAATACTAGATGATTGTGATGGTCCCTTTTGACTTTAACAGCTATGGCTATGTCTAAACTGGGGATTTTAAGTTGACTTTACTAATTCGACATTAAGTCGACTTAGAGAGTCCACACAGGACTCCTAAGTCGACTTAAGGTGGGACATACTAAGTCGACTTAGAGAGTCTACATTAGACTAAGTCGACTAGTTAGCTCCAGGGGGAAGCAAGGCTCCACAGGCTAGGAGGGCTTGTCCTTGGGAGAGCCAGCCCCACACAGGGCTGGCTTTCCCCAGGCAGCAAGCCCCCAAGTGGTCAGGTTTGAGAAGGGAGCGTGGCGCTCCCTTCTGCTTGGGACGTCTCAGACTTAAGTCAACTTAATTTACAAGTGTAGATGCACCCTATGAGTCTTTGAAGCTTGGACTGAAAAGTACAGTCTTTTGTATTTGGATTTCTAGTTTACAGATATCAATCAAGTCTAATTCCATACAGACGAAATCAAAGATTTTTGGTTTCTTTCTCTGAAAATAGGTGATATTTTCTCATTTGGATTTTAAAGCAGCAAGAAATAATTTTTTAATTTGTAAGACTGGGTAACTGGTACATTAATTAGTCAAAAGGTGACAGATTAATCAGGAAGTGTCTATACCAGAGGTGTCAAACATTTGCTATGGTGGGCCAAATTTGTCAAAAATGTACTTCAGGTGGACTGTACATACCAAAAATCAAAATACTACAGTACATTTGTAGCATCATGGAGTGCTGTGTATGCAAAACTGTTTTGTGATATCACTCTCTCTGGTAGGGAGAGAATGTGGTCTCATGGAGCACAGTTTTGCATATCTAGTGCTCCGTGATTTTGTGAGGCCTGACTTCCTTGTGGCATTGTGGAGTCCTGGGTATGCAAGAGCACACTATCTCTATTACGGAGAGAGTGTAGTCCTGCCCAGTGCAGCCACGGGCTGGATGGAAGAGGTTAGTGAGCCATATGTTTGACACCCCTGGTCTATACATTGTAACAGGATGCACAAGCCTCACACAATGCAAGAAAGGGTTAAGGAGCAGCTTTAGGCCCAGGTAGCTCTTCAATACCTGTGACACATGCCATTCTTGGAGTGCTAAAAAACTCAGTTCAATAGGGGTCCTGCCTGGAGGGGTGCACTGATCTCTCATGCTCCATTCCCATGGAAGAACATACAAGTTTTCTTAGCTTGAATATGAGCACAGAGCAATACGACAAATGACTGGAGGATTCAGGTAGGACAGGAAATCTGGAGTCACTTTTTATTTCTGAATCAAAAGTCAGGGGGGAATTCTAGAATCAGATGGATCTGAACAACAACAATTGTTGCAGAAGACAGCTCACCTGCATCAGCACATGCAAATAATCCTTATCCACCAGAGACTGATGTAGAAGGAGCAGTTGGTACAATTCCAAGAAATGATCAGGGGTCCAGTAACTATGCATGGGGACAGGCATGGACCATGAATACAGGCCCACAAGCAAGGCCAGAGTAAAATGATTGTTCTCATGAAGGTGAAGGGGGTGAGTGAGCTCCAGGTATACCTGACTCTACCTGTGATCAGCTCAAAAAGAATCTCTGGTGACACCATGTTTTTTACAATGTGTCCCCAGGGATATGAAATCTACCCTATCAAGCAGTTGAGTTGACAGCAGGGAAGAACACCAGGTCTCTGGATACATGAGTTCCAGGGGTCAGTTCTATCAGCAATCATCCTTGGGTGGGGTTGGCAAACCTGGAGAAAAAGAGCTGAGGGAATGAGGCAATCTTTCATTTGAAGAAACTCTACAGACACAGGGCAGGGCCAGATGCTAACCCATGAAACTGATAAACTTGGGGAAGAAAAGGATTCCAGTAGGGGACCTCTGATCACTCAGTATCCCCTTCACACTCTCAGGCAAACAGGCAGCCTAAAGGTCCCTTGCTGTCAAAGTGACATCCTGGCTTCTAACATGGATTTTATTAGCAAAATTAGTGAGCATACACTAAATTGGGTTCATGAGTAGCTGGCAGTCATGCATGGGGAGATCATGGACCCCCCCCCCTCCCCTCCAATGAGCCAAAAGTGTTTTCTGAATGCCACTCTACTGTATACATTGGCCAAACTGCACTGTCTCTGTGCAAGAGAATAAATGGACACAAATCAAACATCAAAATGGTAACATTCAAAAACCAGTAGGGGAACAATTCAATCTACCTGGACATTCTGTAAAAATATGCTCATTCGAGTGCTTGGGGGGGGGGAGGGGAGAGAATACTTTAAAAACAGATTGGAACATGAGACTGCAGAATTGGAATTAATATGCAAACTAGATACCTTCAGTCTGGGTTTGAATAGAGATCTTGAATGGCTGAGTCATTACAGAAGGTAATTTTCCTTAAAACACCCTTTCGGCTCCTGCCTCCTTATTTCAAAGTTTGAATCCAAACAACTTATTTCCTTTAAAAAGACAGGCTAGCATTCTATCCCTCTAGATCTGTTTGAATTAACCTTGTGACCAACCCTTCTCTATATCTATATATTTATAGCCTATATGCTATATTTTCCATTTAATTCATCTGATGAAGTGAGGTTGTGCCCATGAAAGATCATGAGATAAATAAATTTGTTTGTCTTTAAAAGTGCCACAGAACTCCAGTTTCTTTTGTTGAAATAGCCTAATTCCCAGATTTCCCAGAGAAGTCTCTCTGCAGTGTCCGGGGCATTCAGAAGTTAAGTTTATTGCCTCAAAAGAAACAGAACACAAACCAACCTGTTATTTTATCTGAAGAGCTACACTTTACATTAGTCCACACTAGCATTGATATGGTTTTGTAGCAAAACAAAGTTTATTAACAGAGAACAGATTTAAGTGATAGGCAAGAATAAGCAAGAGAAACAAGTACAATTCCAAGTAAAACATGCTTTATAGTGACTAAAATTTAATTTCAGGAAGTTGTAATCTTTGTCTAAGTATATTTCTCACATACAATCAGTTTCAAGCTATTCTTGCCTCTCAGATCAAGAGGATCAGTTTTCCATAAACTACAATAAAAGGGTACTGGCTCTCCTTGCCCCTATATGATGAATGCCTCACATATCTTTTTGCCTCCCTTATATCACCCAAAAGTTCACTCTCTGTTTCAAGAGCCAAGAATGCTTCCTGGGTCCATCCCCCAAAGTGGTCACCTCTCCCACTTACTAGCTTGATAGCTTTGATTACCTTTATATATAAATGTGCTTTTCATTGCATTTGCCTGCAAGTTGGTGAGACAAGTAAGTATACATTCCTTTGTCTGGGATGGCCTGGACTCCTGTGTTGCCTGGCAAACACATTTTCAGCCCACATTTATAAATTCTTTGTACACATCCCATGCCTTCATCACACAATATTTTTTTGGGATTAGCCTCTTAATTTGCATAGAATACTTTAAATAGCATCTTTTTGATACAGGTTATGACAACAATATTTTGGAGCAATGAGTGTGTCAGTCATGAGAAGAGTAATGGTATGGAGTGCCTTCTGCCAACTGGCATCAAAGGGATCCCAAAGTCACAACCCCTTTGGGGATCTCATATATTCATTTTAATTGCTAGTTTGCATGGGATAAAGTTGTGTTTTTTGGCAAACACCAGAGCTACATAGGTATAAGTTAATAGCTAGTTTTTTGTGGGGGGGTTTTGTTTGTTTTTGTTTTTTAAAGTTCTAGTTGGAATCTTCTAATTATTCAATTCAATCTCTAAAGAATATGAAATCCCAAATTTTCCTTTTGAATGCCAACAGTTGAAGTAACTATTACTTAAATGCTGTTTGGAAGAGGAAAAATATAAAATATTTTAACTAGTGAAAGTTTTGAAGTCATTTTTAACTCTGCATGTTTGTTTTCAAAAGCAAGAAGCAGAAGAGAGGAACAGTTATGCAAAATACCTTGAAATAAATTTCAGACTATTTCTTTAAGGACTGAATTTAGAGCAGGTATATAGCAGAGTACGTTTGGTATATAATTTTGTTTACAGAATTTCAGAAATTGTATTTCATAACAGCATTTTATGCTGTATTAACTGTTTTTTAGCATAACAGAAAACAAACATATGGGTACAGCCTGGGTACAAAAAGCAGGTAATAAAGAAAATCAACTGCAATATTGTTCTTTCTAGTTTATTCCTGCACTGTACATGGACAATATTTCTGCTAGAATGACAATATCTTTTAAGTGGAACACAACTTTAACTTCATTTAAATTAGTAGTTACTGTACTATATATTTTCACCTAATCAGAAATAGACTGAGTTAGGATCCTTGCCATATTCTGAAGCTGGACTCTTTCCAACAAGAGCATCTTAAGTTTTACACACTCAACTTGGTATTAACCTAAGTACATAACTTGTGGCATTATACAACATACTAAAACTCTAGTAACTTCCTTATGTAGTCCAAAAAGTAAAAGAAAGAAAACAGTTCATAATAACTTCTAGTTCCATACAGAAGAATAGAAGGAAAAGAGTATGGTCTAGGGTTAGATCATGCAGATAGAAGATACCAGGATTCCTGGATCCTCTTCCTGATTTTGTCAATGACATGGTGTAGCTTACAGTAATTAACTTTGTCTCAAACAAATATGAATGGGTCTAATTTATAACATCCAATGAGCCTTATTATGTTTAATTAATGTTTGTAAAATGTCTTGAGATCCTGAGATGAAAATCAATAGCTAAATATTAAAGCTAGTGAGATATTTCAGATGAAAAATACTGAAATCAAATTTCAGTCTTTTATAAAGGTGGAAATGTTGGTGAGAACATTTAAACTTAAAAGCTTTTTTAAATTGAAAATTTCTTGACTTTTTCTCATTGAAAAATGCATCCTATTATAGCTGTAAAATGTTCTTTTGCTTTCTATTGATTTTTGTGTGTGTAAATTTAACTGATGGAACTACTACAGTTATGTCTAAATTGCAACATTTCATTTTCAAAATGGAAATATTCCAATTTCCAGAATAATTCCACAAAAAAGGAGAAAGTCTGTAATTCAACATAAGATGAAATGAGTATTCAAGTTTGCTGAAAAAAATATTTAATAATTTTAAATTTAGGTTTTAACCAGCTTTCAAAGTTACAAAGCTTTATTAAAATCCCAACAAATTTAGCAAGTGACTTGCTTTGCCTTCCAGATTGGTTTTCATGCAATAAAAGGATTTGTAAAAGCATTTTCATTTTAGATCTGCATTTGTAACACTAAAATTTTAGGCTGTCAATGCTTCCAATGGTTAGACTATGGCCTCAGCATACCAGCCATTGTTGCCTCTGTTTTCTTTTACTCCACAATCTCTCTGTCTCTTTCAGCCGGTTGTCTCATGCCCTATGTTTAGATTGTAAACTGTTTGGGACATGAATAACCTTTTTGTTCTGTGTTTTTATGCTGTCTAGTTCAATAAGGTATGGAGGTCCTAAGCACTGCCACAGTACAAACTATAATGGAAATAAAAACATCAAGAGTCTAACATGACCAGACTGGATATTTAGACCCTGATTCTGTATCAGGTAAAGTGAAAGCAAACTGTTGCACACACACAAAATCATACCAACTTCACTGGGACTCTGTACAGGTGTGGCAGTCTTCCTGAGTGCTGCAGGATCAGTGCCTTGCCAAATAATGCCATGTTGATTAAATTAAAAACTTTTGTGGATTCCTATAACAAGCATGAACAATAAGCTCAAGAGTTGCACATATAACATACTGCCTTACAGTAGTCATCCACTGAGAGCTTCTTATTACACAACAGTATCCAGAGAAGTCTGGTCTCTTTAAAGAGTAATGAACTATCTTCATACAAAAATCTTTCAGATAAACAAAAAAAAAATTGAGGTTTATACAAGTTAGCAGATCAGAAATGGGAAAGGCTTGTGACCTTTTAAAGTAATTGTTTCTGCAGCTTTTACTGTGTGAAATGCTTCTGTCCAAAGGCTCATTATGTGATTTCAGTTCAACAAATTCTCTTTGATTGATCTTAGGTATTTTCATTAAACAATAATATAAGCAGAAAACAAATTACTTTTGGTTTTGCTCATGACACTAGAAACTAATCACAACTTCTGTTTCCTAAAGGATTGCTCAGCCAATCTGATGAAAATCACATACGATGAAAACATATTGTGTGCTGTGCATTGCAGGGCTAGTGTTAGAAGCCTGAAAACAGCCTTTTCTTGTTATAAGTGTCTATTGAAGAATTATCTTATCACATTATAAGTCATGCTTTAGGTTAGAAATTCAGAAAATGCACTCATTTAACATTACAGCTATACCTGATTTTTCAGTTAGCAAAGGAACTCTTCAGTTGCCAACTCCATTTCACCTTCCAAGAATATTTCAATATAGAGCTGGGCAAATAACTGATTTTTCAGTTCAGTTGCAATTCCAGGAAAAACAAAAATGAAAGCCCAAACCATCAGTTTAGGTTGAACCAAACCTGAATATATTTGGTGAATCAAAAAAAGTCTGTTTGACATTTGTTCAAGAATGAGAATTTGAACAGGAATCTTCCACACCCCTATTGTTTACCCAGATCACAGGGCAAAAAGTTATGTTGGGGGTGGACCATTTTGTGAATGTGAAAATTTGACATCAATATTTTGGACCAAATAATTTCTGGTCAACAAAAATTGCACTTTGTCAAATTATTTGTCAGAAAACTTCCAGCAAGTTCCGTTCAGTTCTTCTGGCTATATACAATTCTCTTGAAGTCTTAATAACTGTTCCCTCAGTGTTCCACAACACTTCTTTATCCTTCATAGTTGTCTCCAGTTATGCTCTTCCACCGTCTTAAATAATACTCCAGCATCCTTCTATCACTTTCCCTTGGGCTATACCAACCCTCTTAATGGCCTCCTGACTACATCTTCTTGCTATATTCCTAACAGTCTTCCTTGTTCTCTCAGTCTTTGAGTTTGTTCCCGAGGCCATCTCTTTTCCTTGCCTGCATTTTCCTTTGACTTCTTTATATCTCACTTAGTTTTCTCTAGCACAATTTGCACCTCTTGGAATTTGTTCAGTGAGTATCTTCCCACTGACTTTGATGGACTTCATATCAGACCTTTAGCCATCTTCTGCACCTGTAACAGGCCAGGGTTGTATTCCAAGAACAGATTTCCCAGTGACAATGGTAATATATAACAGTTTGATAGTAAAAGCATGTTGGTATCTGCACATATCAGTCATGGTCATCCAGTTCATCTACACCTGAAATTTTATTCATGTCATAAGGCAGTTGATAATTCAAAAAACCATGAGTACATCCTTTAGTAAGTTGTATTAATAATTCATGTGAAGAGGTAGTTAAAATATGAAAGTATTTTATATTTGTCTGAGACTTTTTACTTCTAATTTCAAGTTGGGGGTGAGAATAGCAATGAAGGAATTCCAGGAGAAAGGAATAGCTGAAAAAGTTGTATGATATTCTTAAATTTAGGACAGATAACCTTTTGAAATAAGGTGTTTTCAACCACTGTTAGATTTCCACCCCATCATCAGTTTTTTCTTTTCTTATCTGTCTAGCAAAGGAGAACAGCACTTTATAATACACAGACTGCATGAACTAAATTCCTTGATTTAGTTTGAAGGAACTGGAAAAACTTAGCTCAGATTTCTTATGGTAATTAATGATCAAAAATGAAACTCATTTGCCACAGGGTGAGCGTCTTTAGTACGCTCCTTTGTGGACCTGCAGTATATTTTACTCAGTACCCTCTTGAATCCCTTCAGACAATAACTCAGCCCAGATTAGTTCAACAATACCTTGAGGGGTCTAATCTAGTCTCTCATTCTCTTGTCCCCATCTTCGGGCTACTGTCTCCAAACCCTTAAAAATACAGTGACAGGATTTCCTTCTAAGCACCACTCATTTCTAGAACTGCGTCCTCTCTTTGCACATCCTATTTTAGGTTGCTTTTTGGACTGTTCAAACTCTTAAAGGGACTTGAAACATGACAGGGTAGGCTGACCACTAGGTGCTATTGTCTTTAAGGGACATACACCGTCACACCAGCCATTCCTACACAAAATCATGTTGGGAATTTGTGCAGTGAATTCCACAGGGGTACGACAGAAGAATCCATTTTGCAACCCACCGTTAGACTAAGGGCACAAAATTCAACTCTTCCACAAGCATTGAGCCAACCCATTAAAATAATTAATTCTATCCTTCTATATTTTGTATACAGAAATCTTTAGGCCACAGAATCTGCTAAAAATAGATTCACTGACCCCAGATTCTGTAAACTCTTCCAGCCTGATTCCTTGCCAGTATATAAACTTCCTCTAAGACACACGGGGTGCAGAAGCCTCTCTTCCCCTCTGTGCCATGTGGAGGATGGCTCCAGGATTCTGTGATACTGAAGGAATTGAACTGGTTTTCTGCAAGTGGCTGAGAGAGTCAATGGATTTCTAAATGATGGCATTATAAGCATTACCAAGGGCTGCTCTTGATGGCTGATTGATGTTGCATCATCCAAGCTGAGTACAGTAATAGTGCCTTCTAAACACAATGAAGGTAAAATCTTACTACTAATATAAAGTGAAATATATAAATTAAAGTTAGCACTGTGCATTTATTGGCTTCTACCTTCATGATACTTACCTCACTCACAACCACCCAGAAAACTCATTTTTGGTCCAAATGTTCTACAAATATATTTAGCATATTTCACACTTCAGTCTGACAAAAGCTGAAGAGCCAGTAGAGTGGATCAAACATTTTGACAATATGAACTAGCCAATAACTGATTAAATTAGTCTAATGAGTCAATCTATGTCTTGCAACAATATGACTGAAAGTTCTTAAGCAAACTAGGCAGTCCTGGGATAAAAGGGAAGGTGTTCTAATGATTAAAAGACAGGAAACAAAAGGTGGGAATAAATGTTCAGTTTTCACACTGGAAAGAGGTAAATAGAAGGGTTCTCCAAAGATCTGTATTGGGACCAATCCTATTCTACATATTCATAAATGTTTGGAAAAAGGAGTAAACAGTGAGGTGACAAAGTTTGTAGATGATACTACATTACTCAAGACAATTAAGCCCAAAGAAGACTGCAAAGAGTTACAAGTAATCTCACAAAATTGGAAAAATGGACAACAAAATTTCAAGTGAAATTAAATGTTGATAAATGCAGAATAATGCATATTGGAAAATGTTACCCTAACATACAAAAGTGTAGGTTCTAAAATAGCTGTTATAACCGAAGCAAGGGATCTTGGACTCATTGTGGATAATTCTCTGAAAACATCAGCTCATTGTAGAATGGGACTCAGAAAAACTTAATGTTAGGAATCATTAAGAAAGGGATAGACAATGAGACAAAAAGATAACATGATGCCACTATATAAATCCATAGTACGCCCAGACCTTGAACACTGTACAGTTCTAGTCTCTGCCATCTCTAAAAAGATATATTAGATTTGGAAAAAAGTACAGTTAAGAGCACCCAAAAAAAATGATTAGAAGTATGGAATAGCTTCTACATGCGGAGAGATTTAAAAAAAAAAAAACAACAGATTGTTCATCTTAGGGAAGAGATGATGAAGGGGGCTATGATAGAGGTCTATACAACACTGAATGGTGTAGAGAATGTGAACAGGGAATAAAAAACAAAAAAGGAGTCCTGTGGCACTTCTAAAGACTATCAAATTAATTTTTTGCATGACCTTTAAGGGTGAAGTCCCACTTCGGAACTTGAATAGGGAGTGTTATTTATCCCTTAATACATAATAGAGGAACCAAGGCTACCTAATGAAATTAATGGACAGCAGGTTTAAAACAAAGAAAAGGAAGTATTTCTTTATATAACCCACAATCAGCCAGTGGAATTCATTGCCTGGGGATGTTGTGAAGACCAAAACTATAGGTAGATTCCAAAAAGAATTAGATAAGTTCATGAAGGATTATCCATCAGTGGCTGTTAGCCAAGATGATTGGGGATGAAATAATATGTTCTTAGTGTCCCTAAACCTCTGATTGCCAGAAGCTGGGACAGGATGACAGGGGATGGATCACAAAGCAATTGCCCTGCGCAGTTTGTTCCCTCTGAAGCACCTGATACTAGCCACTTGTCACAACTGGGATATGGGCAGTCTAAACTAGCAGTCAGAATAGTGTTGGAAGTCAAGCCGAATCCAATCCCAGGAGGTCAGAATCTGAGACAGGCCAGAGGGCAAGCACAGTCAGGAGTTGGGCAGAGGAGATCAACAGCAGACAATGGGAGCAGGTATACCAGGGGTAGAAGTCAGAAGCAGGGAGAACCCAGTTGCATGGACACGTTCCTGTTCCTGTGTTGGTTTGTACAGAAACTGTGAAGCAGTCAGGCCTCCTAGCTTTCTGTCAATCAGATTCCAGGACTGGAGTTCTAGGCTACCATTCAGCTCCTACTCTGACAACAGTTTGCAGGCCACTGAGTAGCAGGTTGGTGCTTACTAGCTCTGAAGAGGGCTATGGTGCAGGGTTCAAGACCTGACACCATTAGAGAAAGACAGGACATAGGGTCAGAGGGTCCCAGTGCAGCCCTTCTTATATAATTGAATAACGAGACTCAAAGCTTGATATTAGTTCAACTTCAGTTCTGACCATAGGCACATTCCTCAAAATTACCATCACATGAGCTCCTACACTGGTGATCTGACAGATTAAAAACATGTTGCCTGATAAGGTCTCAATTCTGCAATGAACTGCATGCATACAGAATCCTACACCCAAACGGAGTCCCAATAAAGTCAGTGGCTATGTCTATACCGCAGCTAGGAATGAGCCTCTCCACCTGAACAGACAGATTCCAGATAACTCAGCTTGAGCTAATATGCTAAAAATAGCAATGTGGCGATTGCAGCTGGGATGCCAGCTTGGGCTCTCAAATCCACCCAACCCTCAGGTCTGAGCTAGCCCGAATCTCTGCCGAATCTCTGAGACACAAAATCCACACTACTATTTTTAGTAATATTTTAGTAGCTCGAGTGATGCTAATCTGAGTCTGTATCAATGGGCAGGGAGGCTTGCTCCCCCCTCCAGTGTAAACCTACCCGATGGGACTCCTTTGGTGTGCAAAGGTCTGTTGATACAGAGGGCTTGATTACACTGGGGGTAGAACTGTTATTCAATCTTAGGCTGCTGAATTACAGAAGGTGAAGGCGAGTGATCGCACCAAATTGCTTGCTCAGGGTCTTGTGTTCCCACTGCTCACATTACTTCCTGAAATGCATTACACTGCAGGAAGTAGGCACAGGGGCTTGTGGGTAGGCAGTTGTTCTCCGCTCACTCCCCCACCTCTCTTCTCTAAAGAAAAAAAATCAGGAAAAGCTCTCCTTGCTGTTTCTCTGCTGCAGACACAACAGAGAGGCACAGTGCTACATGCAGAGAGAGGAATTAATTCAAAACTTCCTTGGGCTGCAGCCCAGAGCTATGTTGCCATGGTGAAATAAACTAGAAAAACTGATAAAAAACAAGATTAGAGCTCCCTCTGGCTACATGGACCTAGAATTGTAGATTTCAACCTCAGTGCAGAAGATCAAGGTAAGCGGCATTATGTCAAACTCCACTGACAGTGTAGATCAGGGCAGAGCCCTTTGCTGGACTGGATCCCAAGCTGGGAAGATGTAGTTCTTTGACTATTAAGAGATATAATGCAATAAACATTAGCGAGATCAGTAAACCACTCGGAAAACAATCACCAGTAACCATAAGGGAAGAGACGTTTTCAGGATTCAGGCAATTAGTCTAAAAATACTGGAGTGTGAGTGCTGCAGGACTACAAAGAATAAAAATAAATAAAAAATTAACCCCCTAAAATTCCCTACAGCAGAAAAGGATCCCCGGGTGTATATAACAATGTGTTGATTAGATATTTTATTATCATCATCATTACTAATACTACCAAGAGCTTATATAATACTTTCTAATCTGTATATCTCAAATCAATATTAAATCTGGCAAATAATTTCTGCACAACATTCTTAGCTTCTGGATTACTTTTAAGTACTATATAGCCAGTTACATCTGCATTGTTTTCATTGTTCTACAGATCATAGTCTTTGTGGTAAACATCTTCACTCTGACTAGATGAACATAACTTTTAGAATGCAATTTCTAATTTATATTTCTAAATATAAATTCACAATTTAGGCATTCTTTTAATGGACTGAAATATTTGCTTAAAATACCCTAGTTCATCAAATATTCCAGCCAGGAAATCCATTTATTCAAATATTTACAGAAGGCAAACACCTACGAAGCCAATTCATTTAAAAACCACAAGTGAATATTCATGGGGTTGGTCTTTTTTTTAGTATTCCCCCATCTTGTCATGTTTCAGGGAGAACTCAGCATTCATGGCAGAGCCCCAGCAATCTGCTTGTTTGGCAAAGAGAAATTAGTTTTTCATCCTCTCTGTCAGATCGCTGTTTACTACACCTTTCCTCTTGTGCTGTATTTTATATGGCTAGTGCCTTTTCTCTATGTGCTGTGGCACTAAGAAAATGCTGATAGCTTACTCTGGTCTACATAGGATGCTACACCACAGTGGTGCCAACCACCACTGTTCCAGTTTTAAAGACCCTTAGTTCATACTGTCCTTAAGTTTTACTAATCTCCAAGAAGAACACTGTCTTTATTACAATTTGAAAAATAAATATATTTTCTTGAAGACATCTACTTTATTAATTAGCATGAGAACACCATTGGCGTCATAGCTCCAACTTGACTTATGCTCTACCAGACCATATATGGTACCAGTAGGGCTGGAAGTACAAGATGTACATTTAAACGTTGTTAATTTAGTGGAATATGGAATCACCATCAAATGAAGGGCCACCAGCATAGCAGTAAATTATCCCAACGTGAAGGAGAGATAGGAAAATATGGCTGCATCAGGAACTCTTTATAACCTGAAAATCAAAAAGGAATTTTACAAAAAACTGTAAACAGGAGTATTAAAGAACAGGGCAAGCAGGTTGGTACAAAAATCAGAAAGACTGGCACAAAATGAGTTGTACCTCGCCAAGAATATACAAGGCAATAAGAAGGGATAAAGAAAATTAGAAGCAAGTGCCAGATGAAGCAGTGTAAGTCCACTTCTTAACAGGGAAAAAAAGAAAGCTAATAATGGAGAACATCAAGAAGGCTGATGTGTTGAATGTCTATTTTACTTCAGACTTCATAGAAAGGTTAATTGTTATTAGATACACAACACAGTTAATATTAACAATAAGGGGAAGAAACGCAATCCAAAATAGGGAAAGAATAAATTAAAGAATATGTAGATAGGTTAGATGTATTCCAAGAGGCAGGGCCTGATGAAATTCACCATAGGTTAATTAAGGAATAAACAGAAACAATGTTAGAGCCCTTGGCTACGTCTACACTTGCAAATTAAGTCAACTTAACGAAAGCCGCATCCACACCTGGCTTTCATTAAGTCGACTTAAGCAGCTCCTTAAGTCAACTTAATAACTACTGGTCTTTAGGTCGACTTAACAAGTAAGTCGATTTGTTAAGTCGACCTAAAGACAGTGTGGCCGCCCTGGGTAATAAGTCAACCTACGGCGCCCCGGGACCCGCAGAAGGGAGCGTGGGGCTCCCTTCTGGGTGGGACCCAAGCGGATTCCCAGGAGAAGGGAGCACGAGACTCCCTTCTCTCAGGGACCCAAGCAGGTCCCTGCCAGAAGGGAGTCCCGCACTCCCTTCTCTGGAGGACCCAAGCGGGTCCCAGCTAGTAGGAAGCCTTGCTGAAGCGCCAGCAATTGCCAGCCCCAGTGCTCCAGCTGACAGGGGAACCACCGGGCTGAGATACTGGCGGCTTCCTTCTTGCCTGGACCCACGGGTGGCCGGGGAGAAGGGAGCAGAGTTCCTGGCAAGAAGGGAGCCCTGGTTCCGACTCTTGGGTCCCGGGCAGAGGAGCCGTGCCAGGACCCGCAGCTCCCGTCTTGCCGGGACCTGAGGGGGTCCCGGAGAGAAAAAGCCACAACTCCCTTCTCGCTGGGACCTGTGTGGGTCCTGGCAAGAAGGAAGCCCCTGCTCCCTTTCTGGGAGGGACTGCAGCTTCCTGGGGAAGCAACCCACAGCTCCCTTCTCAGCAGGGAGCTACTTCTGCTGTGTCTACACTTGAAAAGATAAGTTGACTTGTTAAGTTCACTTTTCAAGTGTAGAGATAGCCCCTGAGACTATCTTCAAGAAATCCAGAAGTCCCAGAGGACAGCAGAAGGGTAGATATGGTGCCTATCTTTAAAACAGAGAACAAGGAGGACTCAGGAGTTATAGAATAGTCTGTCTAAGTTCAGTACATGGAAAGATACTAAAACAAATTACTCAACAATCAATTTGTGAACTTCAATAAAACGATAGGATTCTAAACAATAGGCAGCATGGATTTGTCAAAAGCAAATCATGCCAAACCAAAATAGTTTTCTTCTTTGATGGGGTTACTGGCCTAGTGGAGGGGAGGAAGCATTAGATTTGATTTAGTAAAGCTTTTATCACAATCCCACATGCTATTGGGTGCACAACTGGTTAAAAACAAACAAACAAACCAAAAATCAGCCAGAGAATAATTACCAGTGGTTCATTGTCTATCTAGGAGGACATATTTAACGGGATGTCACAGGGGTCTGTCCTGGGTCATATACCATTCAAACATTTTCATTAATGACTTGGATAATGGAGTGGAGAGTATGCTTATAGAATTTGATTGATATCAAACTGGGAGTAAGTGCTTTGGAGGACAGGTCTACAATTAAAAGTGATCTTGACAAATTGGAGAATTGGCCTGAAATCAACAAGGCAAAATTCAATAAAGACTAGTGCAAAACACTACACTTATAAAGGAATAATCAAATGTACAAATAAAAATGGGAAATAATTTGCCTCAGCAATATCACAGAAAATGATCTGGGGATTAAAGGGGATCCCAGATTTAATGAGAGTTAACCATGTGATGCAGTTGCAAACGAGCTTAATATCCTGGATTCATAGGAGGTAACTATCCTGCTCTATTCAGCATTAGTGAGGCCTCAACTGGACTACTCTGTTCAGTTTTGGGTGACACGTCTTAAGAATGATGTGAAAAAATTAGAAAGTCCAGAGGAAAGTAACAAAAGTGATAAAAGATTTAGAAAACCTGAACTACAATGAAAGGTTAGAAATAATTGGCCATGTTTAATTTTGAGAAAAGGATACTGAATGAGACCTGACAACAGTCTTCAAATATGTTAAAAGCTGTTTATAAAGAGGATTGTGATCAATTGTTCTACATGTGGACTCAAGGTAGGACAAGGAATAATCACCTTAATTTGGAACAAGGCAGATTTAAATTAAATATTGGGGATTTTTTTTTTTTTAACTATAGAGTTAAGCACTGGAACAGGTTACCAAGAAAGAATTTTAAGAGGCGGCTAGCCAAATAATTGTTAGGGATGCTGTAGGTATACCTAGCCCTGCCTCAGAACAGAGGGCTTAACTAGATGACTTCATGTGCTCCCTTTTAGCCTTCCATTTCTATGATTTTGCAGTTGAGATTAGTAACTAACTGCTCAACAGAACAACTTTCAACATTATGGGGAAAGAGAAATGTTAAAGTTTCCAGGGCAAACTTTTACTCTTCCCCAATACTTCAAGTGACAGGAAATTAGCTAAAATGTTTTTAGTGCACACAACCTTGGTTCTGAAAGTTTCATCCAAAAGACCTCTCATGCACTGAGCTTTATCGCAGATTCATGGTCTAAACTGCAAGGTTAAAGGCCAGAGTTAGTCAGTCCTACAAGAATTCATGGTTTGAGAAAGCCTAAATAATCTAATCCTGCTGTATAGACCAATACATTATCTGTAGTGAGACCAAAGGACACATCATATAGTATGTGTAAGAGATTTGTAATCTCCAAATTACTCCCAGTGCCAACACATCTGCTTCTAAATATTAGAATATTACCCTCTCTACATCTGTTAACAACATTTTGGCATAAAAAATTGGCTTTTACTCACACCAGTAGCTGAATTAAAATGACTCCAAGGGTGTCCAAACAAGCATGACTTCTCAGCTGCTTTTGCCGGAAAACTAAAAAGATGAGAAAACCTTGACACTTTAAAGTCTTCTTTACAGCTGAGCGACTTGGATGAGCATGTTTTACCCTATGTCTGCATACCATTGTGAACTCTTTAACAGATTCTACCACTATAGCAAAATCTGGTGTGAAGGGGATAGCTGTAATGAAGAGCTACAAACAGAGGGAAGGAAGAGTCTCTCATGTTTATAAGCTTGATAACACACGGCTGCCAATCATGGAGGCAGGCACCCACAGCTGCAGCCAATAGAAGAAACAAAACCTGTTCTAAAGGAAAGAGAAAAGTAGACAGGAAGGCTTAGGTAGCAAAGTACTGACAGCTCTGTAGCAGGCTGCTTCTAAAAAAACAGCCAAGGGACTGAAAGAGACAGCAAGCCCCAACAGTGAAGCCTCAAGAGGCTTAACTGAAAGTGAGGGTCCAGCAATTGAGCTGCCTGACAGCAAACTAAGGAGATCCACCCAGGAGAAGCTGTGGCTCCTTGAAAGATCATCCCAAGAGGTGATGATGGTAGTATATTTGTTTGCACTAGGAATAGGACTTCAGACAGAGTGGAACTTTTTGTAATAAGTATAATGCTTGTCTGTGCAGAAGACAGAATTTTCTCAGGGACCAACTGAAGATGATAGAATCAAGTCCTACAGAAATTAATGACCATCAATCACAACCCATGTGTGTGTATAAATAAAAATAATGAAAATATCCAAAACAAGACACTCCACTGCACACACATCTTCTCTTGGAAGAGAAGGGGGGAGGGAAACCAGGACAAAAGTTAGTCTTATTGTTTTTGACAGCCTTCATGCAGTAAATTAGATCTACCATGTTTATCATCATAGTAAGAACCTACTTAAAATAGGCTAGAAAATGCTTTCCAGTTGGGGTAGTCTGGATTCTTAATTTGTTATTTTTGCTGTTATTTTCAAAGGAGTTACAGAGTTAGTTGCTCAATTCTAATGGAATTTCAATAGAATTTGTGTGCTTAACTCTTGGGATCTTCTGGGGTCCCTGTAAATAAGATCATATCCTAGCACTCTGCCTACACTGTAATGTAAATTCATGGTTAGCAAAGATCCTGGGAATGTTAATCTAGGCCTTGAGTAGCTACACTAATTTGGAACCCCAGATTAAGAATTATTGAACCCTAGCTCCAGCTTGAGGTTCTAGTGTCTACACTGCATTATGTAGACCTGAGTCCAGCCATCCATATCCAAGACTTCCTGACATGCTCCCAAAATGTGTCCACTCTAGTCCCTATGTTCGTTATGTGACAATCTGACTGTCTACCAAACTTGACTGTCCAGAAGACAAAGAAAAATGAACTGGAGTGGCATACTGGGAATTATGGTAGGGAAACTCTCTCTCCTGTTGTTTCAGCACCACTCTCAGTCACTGAAGCACACAGAGTATGGAGAAGAAACTGTCTCATTTGAAAACAAAGGGGACAGAAGCTGGGGCAGGAGAGTAAATTGTGACTGGGGGTTGTGGGGAGATGTGGACTACAAGCTGGCAATGGAAGGAAGATGGGGAGTCTGGAGCTGGGAGTTAGAGGTAAAGACTAGATAAGTTGATGATATGCCTTTATTCATACAGAACATTAGTTAGATTTATGTGTTTTCTGATCCTTTGAAGTGACTCTAGTTTTAGACCCTGGACTGAGTCATTAAAATATAACCCCGTAAAAGGTACTTAACCTCCTTTACCATAGTTGCACATAAAAAATGTTAAGAAACAAATGGGGTAGACAATAGGGAAGAATTTTCCCTCTTGACTTTCTTTTTTGGATATTTGATTAAAATTAGATTTTTTTTAGCATAATTAATTAAAATAAGAAGGATTTGCAGTGGAATATGAATACCTTAATACCTTTCAAGATCGGGCCCTAAAAGTCATTATCTTCTTATGTTGGTTTGATATTCTATATAGGAAATTGGATGTTGTTTTCAATATCTTATTCAACCCTCTATTAGAACGCAAAAATCATCACAATTTACTCTAACTGATGATCTTGGTAGAGGGGACAAAGTTTGATTGGGACCAAGATTAAGCTACCTTTTTACTTTTAATGGGATTATTCTAGGTAAGAACAGAGCGTCTTTAATAGAGAAAGATATACCGGCACTGATTGTCTGTAGATGTCCTATTGATAAATTGATGGTATCAGTCTCTTGAAAGCCACTCTGCTCTGACCATTTAATTCACAAACAGAGGGTTTGGGTTTTTTATTTTATTTTTTCTTGAAGGCTAACTATTTAGAATGAATAACATTAATTTAGCTACGATTGAACTATATCTAGGAGGCTTTGTAATGGAGTTATGAGGCTATTTAAAAATACTCCCTAATGGTTTCCCATAGGAATTAAAAATTAAATATTTCATTTAATAGATAAAATGTCATGATAACTGCTATAAAGAAATTAGTGTGGAATTTTCCTTCTTAGCAATATATACTGAATATGTAGCAGGGCTAGTAATCCAGATGAGAACAATATTGATTGGGGAGTTGATGGATCTAGGGACTAATCTTGCAAAACCTCCATCTTCAAGCATCTGACGAAGTGGGATTTCTCCCATGAAAGCTCATGCAATAAATACATTTGTTTGTCTTTAAAAGTGCCACAAAACTCCTTGTTTGTCATGCAAATGAGTAACTGTACTTATATAAGTAGCTCCATTGATACATTGGGTAATTTTTGTAGTACTGGTTTCTTAAATTGCCTATGCTGCAAATAAAAATCCACAGCTGGTCGGTGCAAACTGATTTGGGCTCCCAGAGATCAGGGTCCCCACCTTGAAGTTTCCTAGAGCCAAGATTTCAGGCTGAGACAGAAAATCTAAACTGCAATTAAATAGCCTATTAACTTGAGCCCCAAGAGCATGAATCAGATGGCATAGCCAGTCACTGATATTTAATTGCAATGTAGACATACCTTTAGTGTCTACAAATACAATACTTAGAATTCATCTAAAAAACCAGAAGAGTTAATGTTTCTTCTTTTAGCTATTTTCAATACTTGTTTCTTTGATGGTGGGTGATAGGAAACCTTTAGGGCTCAGTTCTAATCTCTGTTATGAGGGTGCTGACATTGCTGAGTACCTTGTAAAATTAAGTGCTGTGAATGAGTGGGTCAGAGTAGATTTTTCAACCTACTGCATGCATTTATGAGTGCATGCACATTTGAGATTAGAAATCAGATTCTGCAACAGGATTTACAGTTCAAAAAAGACCCAGCCAACACCTCTCAATGATCCTAACCTAAAACAACATTTTGTCTCTAGAAGAAGAAGAACATTCATTTTGCTGCAGCATTTAAAACAAAAACAAAACAAAACAAAAACAACCTTCCCTATAAATAAATTTGTTAGTCTTTAAAAGTGCCACCAGCCTCCTTTTTTGTTTAACCTTCCCTATAGCTGCTTACTTCTACACAGGAACATGCTAAATACCCTTATCCAAACTCAACTGTGAATGGCGTTACCTATAATTTAGTCAGCCAGATTCATTAAATCAATAAAGTGTCTTTTTGGTTATTTCCACTTCTTACAGTAGCTTCCCCCCCCCAAAAAAAAAAATAAAATCATCGAGTGCTAGAGTATAAAAGTGACTCAGATACCCACTTTCAATTTCTGAAAAGAAAAAAAATTCTCTTCATTCTATTTCTTTCCTCCAAAAATGTCCCCTACTTTTTTTCTCAGATATCATTAAATAGCTACTTATATGCTATGGCACATACAGGAATTTTTGATATCCCAAACAAAGATATTAGTTTAACTTATTCACATCACTTTTCTCCCCCACTTCTCTCTTTAAATATACCAGTGAAACTAAGAGTTGTTAGAAGTAAATAGCACCAAATCCCTAAATGAAGTTGTCTGCTATACTGGTGAATTTTGCAGAGATGAGAAAACCAATCCTCAGACAGATACCTTTCACTATGTATTTTGTGTAACTCCTACCTTACTTGAATCATAAATCGTCTCTGAAATATCAAATGCCTTTGAGGAGAAGCAGCACAGAAAAATGGAAAGTGAATAACTCATGGTTTGCCTTGTTAAGGACAAAATAAAAAAGTTTGCCACAAAAATATTTGTTCACTTTCTTTTTCAAATGTCTTAAGGGCAGATCCTTTGCTAGTGTAAATTGTCAAAATGTCAGGAGCTGGCAATATACACTTGCTAAGGATCTTCCCCTTTGTTTCTAAAGACCCTGCTTTCCAAAAATGAAATAAAGAGTTAAAAATTATATATGGGCATAGAAAGGATCAGAAAATTTGTTAGAGTCTGTTATATGTGACATTATCAATGCTGCTACATGAAATTTGCCACAAAAATAAAGCAAAATAGCAGCTTTTTCTACCTTAGGCTATAGATACACTAAATGATATGCACCTCCTGTAAGTCTGCCCGACAACTTTCTACTCTCTGTCAAAATGAGTCAAAGAAAACAAGAAGCAGCCATAGCAGCAGTCATTTGTTTTGGCCAGTTTCATAGAAGCTTCCCTATGAGACTCCAAATGGCTAGAGGCTTGTCTTCACTGATGGTGGCAAATTCGCTACCTTCAGATCAATCTCCCTAATTGACTTATCGGGTCTGCAAAAACCCACTCAGCGCTTCAGGAAGTTGATCCAGTAAGACCATCCTGGCTAGGAGCGTAGCGCTGAGTCAGATGGAAGAGGTTTTCCTCCAACTCAGCCCACTGAAGACACCACGGTAAGTAAGCAGTAGGCAATCAGAAGGAGATACGCAAGGTATTTTAAGTACTCTATATATCTCCCTTCTATTGCTGCTGAAATCGCACTATGGTGTAGACCAGGGCTAGGAGGCTGTTATTAAATATTGTCTTCCATTCCCTCACCACTCTCTCTGTTTTGTAAATCCTGAGAGGGTAGTGAGAAACTCTTCCATGTTGGACTATGGTGGTTAATACAGGCAAAGTATTTAGCATTAAGATAAGCCAAAATGAATATTTTAAGGGAACCAGGTGACCCAAGAGATTGGAATTGAAACAGAACCTTTTACATGTAACAACACTGCTCAGAAAAGTCCCATCTAGTCAGGGGGAAATCACAACTATTTCTGTGACTTCCCCCTTATCCCCCTTTTCAACAAACTTTTACATCTAGCCTGCTGTTTCAAATCCAGGACAGGTCAGTAGTGGCCGAAAGTTTTTATTGTAGGAAGGCTCTTTGATGACCATTTGAAAGTGAGTTTGATAGTTTCACACCAGTTCCCAATGAACATCCCCAAAAACATTATATCTAGCAATAACTGAAAACTTTTTATCCTCACTAAATAAGAAGTTTATGATGTAATATTTCCAGCAGATTCTGTATTTAGCTTTAAAAACAAACAAACAAACATTTCAGATAAATTATTCTCTATTTCAACTTATTTTAATGTTAGATGGTAAGGATATGGTACTTTCTTGACCTTGAATATGTAATTTTGCAGTCACACTTTAGTTATAAAATACTTCTCTATTTTTTTTCTTTCTGTAGATAACGAGTTTTGAGGACTTAATTATTGCACAGGATTTGTTTGCGCTTAGTACAGGGTATATTTTACCTATAAAAGATTATTCACCTGAGTAAGGGTTTGGAGGATCAAACCAGTTATTGTGGCAGTATTGGGTAATTGTGAATTATGAACGTGTAACACCAGACTCAGAAATATAAGAAAATGACCACCCTTGGAGTAAGAATACCCAGACAGATGAGCCTTGCTCTGAACCCCTTAGTACTGTGTCTTAATTATTGGGCTACCATGATCACAACTTCTATATCAATATCCAGAAAAAAGGAGCAATATTGCAAATACTTTGGGAAATGAAATCAAATATGTCTGTGAAATCTAAAGCATGGACTTTGGGTCGCTTTACAGGTTGACACCTTCACAGTGCTCAGTGAAATATCACCTTTTCTGGAAATGGCTCCAGTTTATTCCTGTTTGAATCCTGAACTTTCACTAACTGCTGTTTATCTGATATAAAGGAAAAAATGGCAGACTAATTTGCCAAAATGATGCACTATATCCCTTGATGCTGTTTTTACGCCTGACTGTACACGTGGGATTCCCCAGAGTGAACATAGACTGCTGCCAAATAATGAGTATTTGACTACATTTATCCTCTACTTTCTCTCCAGACTCTATAATAAGGATACAACAAATTACAAAGTATGACATGCTGTGGGAAGGTGAATAACAAAGTAATATTCTTTGAAAATGTTTTGTATATGCTATTGATGAATACTGTATTTACAGACGCTTGACATTTGAGGGATGATACATATAATGTATTACCCACCCCACCCCCCACCCCAAATGCTATGTGGCATATACTGTAAGGAAAAAAACAAAAGCAAAACAAAAACTTGATTTGTCTTCCTTCGGAATGGAAAACTTTTATCAAAGCCTATGAAAATCTCCACTCAGAGTCAGAGAGATATGAGCGAACTTGTAAAAAGAACTATTAACATAACCATTTCAATACTGATCATACCAGCAAATCATAAGGCTTAATAAAAATAATAATCAAGATTGACTAATTTTAACTAAGGTCCACATTTCAATTTTATGTTAGATGTAAATCTAGAGAAGCCTAAGGAGATTCATTGTGAATTACTATATTTTGCAAATGAACTGGTAAGTAAACATAATAGAACCAAGGATAATATATCAGACATATACTTTGTTCATTAATTTGACAAGTGTAGTTTAGTTAGAATAATTTATGCAAATATTTCACAGTATATTAGTCAATGTTTTGAAACACATTTTGTAAAAACAAACAAAACAAACAAAACACAGTTAAATAATGAGTTCTCACTACAGAACACTAATAAGTAATGACTGAAAAGTAGAGAGACATTGCCTTTTTGTGTGTGAGTTTTGGAGTGTGCCGTTAGCAAGGTTGTATTCATAGAAGGTTCTCTCTTACCAAAAGTCTTAATATCATCTACTTTAAACCACTGAAGCTAAACTTTAACTTCAGTTACACAGATATAAATCTAGAGTAACGCCACCATTTTAATGATCTGCATAGAACATATGATGATTGCAATTCAAGCAAAAATTGTTTTGTAAAATTAATCTCTAATCCCTCTCTTACACTGCCTTTCGTATCTGTTCCCATCCTGTTAGTCAGGCGTCCACTCTGATGTAGTCTTAGGCCAGTGGTTTTCAAACCTTTTTCCTCGGGAACCAGTTGAAAAAAAAAATCATTTATGCCTGTAAATCAAACAAGTCCATCTTTGACCAATGCATTCCAGTCTTTTGGCAGTAGCAATGGGAGAGTGGGGGGGCGAGGAGGGGCACTACAACCCAGTAACTGAGGGTCTGTGACCCAGTACTGGTCCCAACCCGTGGTTTGAAAACCACTGATCATACACTGATAGCTGCAAATTTGCCACTATCAGATCAATTTACCCAGATCAACTGAGCAGAAGTGAAGATCTTCTCAATTGATCTGGAAGTTTATTTAATAAAAGCACCAACACAAAAAAAGCCATAGTACTGTATTGATGCAGTGCAGTGGAGATGGTGTGCTAAATGGAATTAAGGAAGTCTATGGGAGTTATACAAGCTATTCAGAAACTCCCATTGACTGCTGCCAAATTTTACCAGCAGTGTAGACCAGGCTTTAGACACCTCTCTTTACTTCTCTTCAGATGTCAGAACTACTGTTTATTAATTAAACCAGTAAACCCCCGATTCTCTAAAGAATCGCAAATTGAAGAATGGTAATCACGCGCAGGGGCGTTGCTGGATAGAAAAAAGATCCGGGGCTATGGCCCTCCAGCCCACTCCCTGCTAGCTTCCGGCCCCCAGCTAGGCCACACCCCCAGCCCCCACCCCCACCCAGCCCCCCCACCACGACCCAGCCCCCACCAAGTCTCCTTGTCCCCATGCCCCTTTCGCCTCTCCCCAGGCCTCTAACTCCATCCATCCCTCCCCAGCCCCCCATCCTGACCCCTTGCTTGATGGACTCACGAGTCCGGACCCCTCCATTCCCACCGCCGGTCTCCGTGTTCCCCCCTTACCTTAACCCCTGATACAAAGGCCCGGGACCGGCCTGCGGCGGCGGAGCAGGACAGCCGGATCAGGCCATGCTGCCGGCTGCCACGCTCTGCTCCCGCCACCGCCGCACGCCGGCCCCTCGGGCCTGATCTTGCCCCTCTGCCGCTGCACACCGGCCCCTCGGGCCTGATTCTGCCCCACTGCACACCGGCCCCTCGGGCCTGATTCTGCCCCTCTGCTCCCACTGCCGCATGCCAGTCCCTTAGTCCTGATCCTGCCCCTCTGCCACCACCATCACGGGCAGGCAGCATGGCCAGATCAGGCCTGGGGCCCCTTTCCCGGCTCCTCTGTCCCCCTGTCCCGTGCTCCTTTCCTGGCTCCTCTGTCTCCCTGCCCCGTGATCCTTTCCCGGCTCCTCTGTCCCCCTGTCCCGTGCTCCTTTCCCAGCTCCTCTGTCCCCCTCCCCCGTGCTCCTTTCCCGGCTCCTCTGTCCCCCTCCCCCGTGCTCCTTTCCCGGCTCCTCTGTCCCCCTCCCCTGTGCTTCTTTCCCGGCTCCTCTGTCCCTTTCCCAGCCCCACTGCCTGCCGCCTCCTCCTCCTCCCAGCCCCCTTACCTGGCCGGAGGCTTGGAGCTGCAGGGACGGCCGGCAGAGCCGCTTCTGGGCCAGGTTGCTCCCACCCTGAGCACGCTCTGTCTGAGCATGCTCAGGGCGGGAGATAGGAATCTCCCCAGCCGGGCCGCAGCAGGAGTCTGCGGCTTTGCTGGGGCCCCTGGGAGGAACGCAGCGTTCCGCCTGGGTGCGCATGTGCCTGCTGGGGAAAATAGATCCGGGGCTCAGGATTTTCTACCCGGGGCTGGCGCCCTGCCAGCCCGACGGCAACGACGCCTCTGATCACGCGCGAGCTATCTAATCCACAGGCTTATGCACGGCATGGACGTGGATTCAGCTGCTGTGCGCGCACAGCTGTGTCAGTTATATGTGCACGCAGGAGCTGCTTCCACGTCCCGCCGTGCATATATACAACTGTGGTTTAGTTATATAGATCTGCCCTTTCTTCACTATCTCAATAGTGAGAATCCTTGCTAGAATCTTGATCATATCTCAACTTAGTTATTGTAATTTTGCTTTTTATGTCACTCTCACTGAAGCTTTTTCCTGAAGTCTGTCAAAATAACATTAACTTATTTTTCTTCTTGTTTCATTCCAAATAGCTCACCCCTTCTTTAAACCCCTTCATTGAGATTCCTATTACCACATCATAGAAAATTTCTCATCCTCATCAAGTGTGTTTTAATTATTTTCATCTCATTTTCCCACTTTACGCTTTTTGTCCTTTTTCATACTTTCCTCTAAAATTCAATGTTCCCCTTGTTTTTCTCTGCCAATTGTCATTCTCTCTTCCTTCTAAGGCTTTTGTAAAATTCACTTTTCTATGTAATCTGTTTTCTCTTCCTACCAGAAATACTAGTGTCAAGTTCTGTTGTCCACACTTCTAAAAGGATGTTGAATAAGAGGAAGCGTTTCAGAAAAGAGCTCCAAGAATGACAAAAGTCCAGCATTACAATGAGACATGCAGGAAGACTGGTCTATTTAGTGTAGCCAAGGGAAGATTAAGAGGGGTTTCATAAAGCAGATGAAGACACAGCAAAATCCAATAAGTAGAACATAATCTCGACAAATTCAGACTAGAAATAAGATGCAACTTTAGGCTAATTAGCCATTGGAACTATTTACCTAGGATTACGGTGAAGTCTCTAATGAAAGATTGGATGTCTTTTTAAAAGATATGCCCCTGTTCATCTCAAATTTAAGGTCCTACTTTCTTGTGTAAAATTCTGTTTCTGCAGGAGATCGGACCTGATTATTGTAATTGTTCTTCTCACCTTGTAGTCTATTCACTTATGGTTTATTAATAATTACCCCACAATCCCCCTCCCAAATTTTTGTCCTGAGTCTTGCAGAACTCATTGTCTTGGCATGTTGTCAAGGCCAAAAATATAACTGGATTTTAAAAGAATTAGATACATTTGTGAAGGATGGACTCATCAATGACTGTTAGCCAAGAGGGTCAAGGATACAACCCCGTGTTCCAGATGTCTCTAAATCTCTAACTGCCAGAAGCTGGAGCAGGATGGATGATGGGGATGAATCACTTTAAATTGCCCATTTGTGTTCATTGCCTTGGAAGCATCTGACACCGACCTGTCTTCTGACAGGGCATAATAATGACAAATGTGCTTGTACTGTCAGTCAGTGACTTGTGAAAACTTACCAAAAGGTGCTAGAGTGGGGAAAAAAGCCCACAGTTAGGTATAAAAAGGCAATCTTAATAGAGAGCTAGGTGTTGGGCAAGACACAGAAAACAGCAGGAGAACCATAGGAGCAACAAGAGAGAAATTAGTATGGGAATCAGCTCAATATCTTAGATGTCTATGTAAAAAAACAAGAAGTATGAGAAATGACAGAAAGAATTGGAAGTATTAATGCATAAACTAAATTATGACATAATTGGCATCTCAGAAACTTAGGGTATGTCTTCAGTGCAATTAACAATTTGTAATTGGTTTGTGCCAGCTGCCTTAAGGTTGCAGGGTTTGGGCTAAGGAGCTGTTGAATTGTGGTGTAGACTTTCAGGTTCAGACTGGAACCAAGACCAAACATCTACACCACAGTAATAGAGCCTCTGAGCCCAAACCTGTGTGTCTAATTGCAGTATAGGAGAGGGATCCTACAAAAGAGGGAAACGTGAAAGAATTACTAATGGGGAAAACAAAAGAACAGCATAAGCATGTCAAGACAAAATCAGACAAGCTAAGGCACAAAATGAGTTCTATATAGCAAGGAATATTAAAGACAATAAGAAGAGGGTTTTTTTAATTACATCAGGAGTAAGAGAAAGATGAAGGAAAGATAGAGCCACCATTTAGAGATGAAGAAGAGCTAATAAGTGATGACACTAAGAAGGTTCATGTGTTGAATACCTATTTCACGTCACTAAAAATGTTAATGGTAATAAGATGCAAAGCACAATTAATATGAACAATAAGAGGGGAAAAATGTAAGCCAAAATAGGGAAAGAACAGGTTAAAGAACATTTAGATAAGTTAGATGTTTTCAAGTGTCAGGATGTATCTGACAAGGACTGCCAACAGACAAATAGGTTTACCTGAGCCCTTAACAACCCTCCCATTTATCACTATGGCAACTCCCAATGGTCCCAGTAACCTGAGACACCACAAATTCCTCCCCTTCAAATGAAAATGCTCTCCACCCCCAAAAATGCCCTCCTCCCCGACAAAAAAGAATAAACATTAAACTGGGAGATAAGGGTAGACTGCCCCATCTCCAGACGAACTCCCAGAGGATTATTCTGTCCCATGATGAAGGGGTTGCCCCTACCTAAAGATCCAGCCAAGTAGGAGGCCTTCTCACTCTAAGTGGATTGCGGCAAATTTCTGGTGGACCCACACCGGAAGGTGGTATTGGTGGCAGTGTGACCACAGGTACCAGAGAAATAGCAGGCTCCGGCGAAGCTGTTGTGTCTGGTTGGGCCGGGGTGGAGGCCAATGGTGTCGAAGAGATGACTGGAGTAGGAGAGACATTAACCACTGAATTGTGACTCGATGGTATATCTCCAACAAGGGTGAAGTCAGTTAGGTCAGTTTGAGATGTACCTTCAAGACAGGTATGATGTGGTAACAACTGATCAACATGCCACCACCAAGACAGGCCATCCGCTGTCTGGATAGAGTAGGAAACAGGTCCTGTTTTGGCGATGACTATTGCTGGAACCCATTTAGCTCCAGAACCATAGTTTTGAGTGAGGACAAGCTGACCAATTGTGAAGGTGAGGTCCTTCATTCTCGGTGCACATCTGATGACCTGGTCCTGCTGTTGGCGTTGAACCACTTGTTGTGTTTCTTGTGGTTTCAACAAATCAAAGCGAGAGCGCAACTGCCTTCCCATCATAAGGATAGCTGGAGATGCTTTAGTGTGGCCTGTGGAGTGTTTCTATAGAATAATAAGAAGTTATCCAGACGTTTTTGAAGGGGTGAGCATCCCCTCGCTGATTTTAGAGCTTGCTTCATAGTCTAGATGAATCTTTCAGAGAGTCCATTGGTAGATGGGTGATATGGTGCTGACCTGATATGATGGATGCCATTGGCCTTCATAAAACTTTCAAAATCCTGGGAAGTGAATTGCAGTCCATTGTCCCTCACCAGCTGCTCTGGGAGACCGTAATGACTAAAGAAGCCACATAGGTTTTGGATAGTGTTTTCCGTAGTAGTGGACTGCATTACAGAGACTTCCAGCCATTTGGAATGGGCATCAACAGCAATTAAAAACATACATCCTTCGAATGGGCCAGCAAAATCAATGTGAAAACATTGCCATGGCCTTTCTGGCCAATCCCAGGGGTGGAGAGGCGCTAACTGCGGTGCAAGCTCTAGCCGTCTCCTCGATGGCCCTGTCCAAGGCCGGCCATCAAAAATAGCTTTGTGCAATTTCTTTCATGTACACTAAGAACATAAGAACATAAGAACATAAGAAAGGCCATACTGGGTCAGACCAGAGGTCCATCTAGCCCAGTATCTGTCTACCGACAGTGGCCAGTGCCCAGGTGCCCCAGAGGGAGTGAACCTAACAGGCAATGATCAAGTGATCACTCTCCTGCCATCCGTCTCCATCCTCTGATAAACAGAGGCTAGGGACACCATTCTTAACCCCTTTCGGGCTAATAGCCATTTATGGACTTAGCCACCATGAACTTATCCAGTTCCCTTTTAAATATTGTTATAGTCCCAGCCTTCACAACCTCCTCAGGTAAGGAGTTCCACAAGTTGACTGTGCGTTGTGTGAAGAAGAGCTTCCTTTTATTTGTTTTGAACCTGCTACCTATCAGTTTCATTTGGTGACCCCTGGTTCTTGTATTATGGGAGTATTTAAACAACTTTTCCTTGTCCACTTTTCCCACATCAGTCATAATTTTATATACTTCTATCATGTCCCCCCTCAGTCTCCTCTTTTCCAAGCTGAAGAGGCCCAGCCTTTTCAATCGTTCCTCATACGAGGCACTCTCCAAACCCCTAATCATTTTAGTTGCCCTTTTCTGAACCTTTTCTAGTGCTAGAATATCTTTTTTGAGATGAGGAGACCACATCTGTACACAGTATTCGAGATGTTGGCGTACCATGGATTTATATAAGGGCAATAATACATTTGCAGTCTTATTTTCTATCCCCTTTTTAATGATCCCTAACATCCTGTTTGCTTTTTTGACCGCCTCCGCACACTGTATGGACATCTTCAGAGAACTATCCACAATGACTCCAAGATCTTTTTCTTGACTCGTTGTAGCCAAATTAGCCCCCGTCATATTATAGGTATAGTTGGGGTTATTTTTTCCAATGTGCATTACTTTACACTTATCCACATTAAATTTCATTTGCCATTTGGATGCCCAATCACTTAGTTTTTTGAGATCTTTTTGAAGTTCTTCAGAATCTGCTTTGGTCTTGACTATCTTGAGTAGTTTAGTATCGTCTGCAAACTTAGCTACCTCACTATTTACCCCTTTCTCCAGATCATTTATGAATAAATTGAATAGGACTGGTCCTAGGACCGACCCTTGGGGAACACCACTAGCTACCCTTTTCCAATCTGAGAATTTACCATTTACTCCTACCCTTTGTTCCCTGTCTTTTAACCAGTTCTCAATCCATGAAAGGACCTTCCCTTTTATCCCATGACAACTTAACTTACATAACAGCCTTTGGTGAGGGACCTTGTCAAATGCTTTCTGGAAATCTAAGTACACAATGTCCACTGGATCCCCCCTGTCCACATGTTTGTTAACCCCTTCAAAGAACTCTAATAGATTAGTAAGACACGATTTCCCCTTACAGAAACCATGTTGGCTATTGCTCAACAGTTTATGTTTTTCTATGTGACTGACAATTTTATTCTTAACTATTGTTTCAACTAATTTGCCCGGTACCGACGTTAGACTTACCGGTCTGTAATTGCTGGGATCCCCTCTAGGGCCCTTTTTAAATATTGGCGTTACATTAGCCGACTTCCAGTCTTTGGGTACCGAAGCCATTTTAAGGGACAGGTTACAAATCTTAGTTAACAGTTCCGCGACTTCACATTTGAGTTCTTTCAGAACTCTTGGGTGAATGCCATCTGGTCCCGGTGACTTGTTAATGTTGAGTTTATCAATTAATTCCAAAACTTCCTCTAGTGACACTTCAATCTGTGACAGTTCCTCAGATCTGTCACCTACAAAAGCCGGCTCAGGTTTGGGAATCTCACTAACATCTTCAGCCGTAAAAACCGAAGCAAAGAATCCATTTAGTTTCTCTGCAATGACTCTATCATCTTTAAGCGCTCCTTTTGTATTATCATCATCAAGGGGCCCGACTGGTTGTTTGGCAGGCTTCCTGCTTCTGATATACTTAAAAAACAATTTGTTATTACCTTTGGAGTTTTTGGCTAGCCGTTCTTCAAACTCCTCTTTGGCTCTTCTTATTACACTCTTGCACTTAAGCTGGCACTGTTTGTGCACCTTTCTGTTTGCCTCACTAGGATTTGACTTCCACTTTTTAAAGGAAGTCTTTTTACCTCTCAGTGCTTCTTTTACATGGTTGGTGAGCCATGGTGGCTCTTTTTTGGTTTTTTTAAAGTGTTTCTTAATTTGGGGTATACAGTGAAGTTGGGCCTCTATTATGGTGTCTTTAAAAAGCGCCCATGCAGTTTTCAGAGATTTCACTTTAGTCACTCTACCTTTTAGCTTTTGTTTAACTATCCCCCTCATTTTTGTATAGTTCCCCCTTTTGAAATTAAATGCCACAGTGTTGGGCTGTTGAGGTGTTCTTTCCCCCACAGGGATGGTGAATGCTATTGTATTATGGTCACTAGTTCCAAGCGGTCCTGCTACAGTTACCTCTCGGACCAGCTCCTGCACTCCACTCAGGATTAAATCTAGAGTTGCCTCTCCCCTTGTGGGTTCCCATACCAGTTGCTCCATGAAGCAGTCATTCAAAGTATCGAGAAATTTTATCTCTGCAATATGTCCTGAAGTGAAATGTTCCCAGTCAATATGGGGATAGTTGAAATCCCCCACCATTATTGGGTTTTTAAATTTGATAACCTCCCTAATTTCCCTTAGCATTTCATCATCGCTCTTACTATCCTGGTCAGGTGGCCGATAGTAGATCCCTAATGTTATATTGTCATGGAAGCATGAGATTTCTATCCATAGCGATTCTATGGAACAAGTGGATTCGCTTATGATTTTTACTTCATTTGAATCTACATTTTCTTTCACGTATAGTGCCACTCCTCCTCCCGTACGACCTGTTCTGTCCTTCCAATATATTTTGTACCCCGGAATGATTGTGTCCCACTGATTGCTCTCTGTCCACCAGGTTTCTGTGATGCCTATTATATCAATATTCTCCTTTACCACTAGGCACTCTAGTTCACCCATTTTATTATGTAGACTTCTAGCATTTGTGTATAAGCACTTTAAAAACTTGTCCCTGTTTATTTGTCTGCCCTTTTTTAATGTGCCAGATTCTTGGTCATGTGGCTGTTTATCATCGGATCCGGCCCCCTCACCATCCTTTTCTGTCCTCTGTTCCTGACTATAACTATAACTATAACCTGGAGATTCCCTCTCATCAGACTCTCCCTTAAGAGAAGTCTGTGTCCGATCCAGCTGCTCCTCTGCAGCAGTCGGCTTTCCCCCATCCTCTAGTTTAAAAACTGCTCTACAACCTTTTTAATGTTTATGCCACACTATGCCACAGTGACTGGAATGGAGCTGTTCCAACAAATGTGATCTTAATGAAGGCAGAATAATGACATGCATGCCCCACAACAAACACCCAGATTGGGTTGATAACTCCATGGCTATGTCTACACTGGCAATTTAAGTCGATTTAAGGGTGGTTAAGTCAACTTAACAAAGTGGACTTAAAGCTAAGGCCTGCCCCACTCCTGGGCCTCCCTGCTCCACCCTGGGGCTAACTGCTGAAGGCACTGGGGAGCAGGAGGAAGCACGACTGTGGGGGGGCTGCAGTGCTGGCTCCACACTGCCCTGCTGGGAGTGGGACAGCACGGGGCCCACATAACCACGGGGCCCGGGGAGATCACCTAGTTGGCCCCCGCCAAAGGACAGCCCTGACAGGAAACACAATTTTCAGAGGAAAATGAGAACGCAATGCACCGTGACAGCATTTTCCAATTCAAACTACTTCGGTCTTTGATTTTTCCCTCAAAAGAGGACATTATCCACAGGAAAAATATCATTTTTACCTCTGCTGTAATAGCAAGCTTTTTGTGTGTTTGCACCATCTGATGGTCTGCCCTTCTCTATCTTTATACTTTTATTAGACAATTTTATGAAGCTCAAGCCAACTATTAATTTCACCAGACTCAAATCTATGGCTGAGCAAACCTTAGGACATTATGCTTCTTTCATTGAAAGCGCTCTCCTACAATTCCACAGGGAAACAGTGAAATAGTATTTTGCATAGCACCAGAATACACGCATTAGGTAGTAATCTTGTTCTGGCTGGGGTATGAACTGTAATAATTATATTACATTACCTACTGGCTCTGGCTTGAGGTTTTAATAGCAGCTATTTTTTCCCCTCATTTACAATATGCCTCAATTACAGTTTTGCTGCTATAATGATTTTATTGATTTTTATTGCAAAGATAAAGCAGCCCATAAATGATGTTTCATTAGATCAGCCACGAGGTATCTTTGACATTTATGTTATTTCCTAGAAAGGTTACACAGGTCATTTTAACCATACCAAGGTCCCTTTGGAAGTATTTATACTGTACAATCTAGACATGATACTTTATAATTGGTCTCAGAAAGTTATTTTCCCCTTTTAAAACATTTTATTGCACAACAAAACAATGCATTCATATAACACGAATTAATATCAATGTAATTATTGCTGAAAGTCTCTCCCTTTTCCCCATCTATTACTATCTCTCCTCCTCCTTTCCCCCCTTCAGGTGGTGGGGAGGGGAAGAACTTTTTTCCTCCTATCTTTTTTTAATTTCTGCCTCCTAAAATGAAATATACTCACAAGATCATTCAGGGTAAAATTCACCCTATCCAAGGCCTACACACCACATAAGAACTTCTTCCACTCGCAAATTAAAAATATTTATATTTGAATTTTACCCTGTTTACATGGAGGCATAAACATGTGGAATAAATTGTAGATAACTCTGCAGAGACTGTGATTATAGAAAATAAAAAACTATAGGTAGTTAGAATGATCTAAATGTTGGCCAATTACTTTTTAAATGATGGTAACCAAAGGGTCATGAAACATCTAATTTAACACTTTGCACCGAAAGCAGTGATTACAATGGCAGCAGGAGCAGACCATTAAATGTTTTAAATGTTTGCTTTATATAGTTGGTTTCAATACATTGTATATTGACTCAGAATGCCTACAGAATATAAAGTGGTGTCATTTACTGTACGGTAGATATATTACTATAATATCTAGCTTTTATATAGTGCTTTTCATCTGTAGAACTGAAAGTAATTTATAAAAGTGGCCATCGTTCAGAGCAAATTATTCATTCAAATGTAGTACCTTCTTTTGTTTGCATATTATTCAGAAACAGACTGATTTTTAAAAAGTGTGTTCCTTTTTGAACTTTTGAGATTTTATGGGGAATTTTCACACCCTGACCCCATGCGCAGCTTTCTTAACATAAAAATTGCTTTTCTCTTCCCAGGTATTTCTCTGGGTTCTTCTTATTCTCCTCCCATAATGCCTGTTAAATCTCTTCTTTCCATTTTGAATTTCAGTTCTCTTCCCCCCGCCTGCCTGCCCGCCCGCCCGCCCGCCCACCACCCTCTCTCTCTCTCTCTCTCTTGTCTGTGACCATGAGATCTGTGTACCAAGCCACTTGGCTCCCACCCTATTGAGCTTCTGAGTCTGCTCTGGAAAGACAGCGTAGGGTTCATCTCCCATTCAGGAACTGTGTGGACTTCACAGTGCTGGGCTTTATACTGAAGGGTCCCATCAGAGTACAGAGCTGAGATGCTCTCTCTGTCATCTCATTCAAATTATGGTACCCAAACAACCTTAACTCTATTCTCACACCATGATTTTACTGTTTGATTATAATTTTAAAAGCTTTAAATGAAACTGGCTTCTAAAGACATAATCAATTGCCTTCCCACCCTATGCTGCCTATGGACTCGGAGGGTCTGACTAGAATCCCTCTGGCTATATACCCAGATGCATATGAAGAAGACCATGGGACTCAGGTACCTGGGTGAGGACAAGGGAGGAAGTAGCCCAGGGACAGCGGGTAAGTGCCCAGCTGAATAGTAGTCAGCGTGTTTTGGCGGGAGCCCTACTGACCCCAGTGGCAGACTGCTCTGCCACTAGATAGGGCCCTGGGCTGGGATGCAGCGGTGTTGGGTGGGCCTGTATCTCCTTCCTTCCTCCACCTCCTCTGGTTTCCTGAGCCTAGACCCTTCCCACCTTGATCTTCTACAGACTTTGTATGTGTTTGCCTCACCCTGCCTGAGAGCTGGAAGGCTACAGACTCTGGGGATTTGCCTCGCCCTGCCTGAGGGCTGGAAGGCTACAGACTGTGTGTGTTTGCCTCGCCCTGCCTGAGGGCCAGAGATTACTGACTTTGGGCATTTGCTTTGCCCTGCCTAAAGGGCCAAAGGTTACTGACTCAGAGGGCTTGTCACGCCCAGCTAGAGGGCCGGAACTATAGACAGTGGGCTGAGTTGACCCCACTACACTGCCACAGATGTGAAATTTCTTAAATTACTCAGTTTTAAATTAATTTTAACTCATTCTAAAAAAAGGATTTACTTGTCAATTATCAGTTCATTTTGTATACAAAGAGTAAGTGTTTAGGTTTGGGCAGATTTTGTAGAATTCAGTCTTATCTTGGAGCCATTACAAGTATCTATATAACATAGCACTCTTCATCTATAAGCCTCTCAGAGCTCTAGTCAGGAAGATAAATATCATTACACTATTTTACATTCAGGAAGCCAAAGGGAGGAAGAGAGGAAGTAACTTTTCCAAGCTCTTTCAGCTGGCCAATGGCAGAGTAAGGGAAGTCTCCTGATTCTCAGATTAATCCCTATCCATTGGACATGCTGATTCACTATTTATAAATATGAATCAAATGAGAATGCCATAGCAGGAGAAATGAAGATTAGCAAAATACTTCAGCAGTTTGACAAATGCTTAATTCCTGCATCAATGGAATTTGTAAATAAAGTGTCCTTACAGTTTCTTCTGAAGTCATTTTTTTTCTAGAGGAAAAACCACTATTGGGCAATTAATACTATTAATATGTGCATCTCTTTTAAAACTGTAGCAGTCAGAATATGTACTGTTAAGTGTAGCATGTAGAATTCCAGTTCAGTGAATTAACTCATAAATGTATTAACATTTGAAACCTCACAGACTGTTTGCATCATAAAGCTACTATCCAGAGTAATGCAAAGGGAAACAATCTGTCAAATTGAACCCTCAGCTCCAGCAGGTCAGTAAGGGGTTCAAATCTCTCCTGAATCCCAAAACAGATTGCACACAAACTAATAGTAAGAAGTCATGAAAGAGAAAAATGGGGGAAAAAACAAAACAAAAAGACAGAGCATAAAATCAATTTAATATATTGAAAGTATAGACACAAATGTCTTGATTCTCCTCTATATTGAGGAAGGGTTTTAAATAAATATATGCACACATATACATGTATTTAAAAAAAAAGAAAGCACAGATATCCATGATATCTAGGCACATTTCCATAACTAAAAGTATACAATAAAATGATGATCCAAATATAATTAAAGTGCAGCAGCACACTTTAATCTAACCCCTAACTTGGCAGTGCTAAAACTCAGATTATACCGGTCCACCAGTAATTCCTTTCTGTTCCCAAATGTTGAGGAAAAATAAGTTTTGTAGCATGCCCTGACTTTAATCTATTTCAAACTAAGCAGTGGGAGGGTCTCAAAGAATGTTCTGTCAACAACCTCTTCTTGTTTAATGCAATGAGTCGTTAGCACAAACACTTCTACTGACCTGCGCCACAAGGAAAGAGGTGTCTCTCAGGCAGTAGGACCTGAATCAGTTAGGGATTTATAGGGAAAAAGCAACATCTTAAACTTCACTGGGAAATGTAAAGTCAGCCATGGAGGCCATGGCTCATGAATGTGGCCACAGTGCGATATTACTTTTACATTGCACACCAGTTTCAGTTTTGATCCTAACATGAATTTAGCAAGTCAGGGGAGGAGAGGGGCCTTTTTAGCAACAGTTATATGCATCACCCCCCAGTTACTACTAACTTCGAAGTGAAAAGTTCATAGCACCTCTGAAAATAATGGCCATTGAAAGTTTAACTAAGGATGGACATCCCTTCCTACAAAAAATCTCTTCTTTTCCACTTCCTGTGCTGCTGCATTCCATATCCCCGAAGTGATGTGATACCACATCAACACATTATACTGCAATTCAGTGTCATGATCACCTCAAAAGTCTGAGTTTCTCCTCTTACTGGGACCTATTGTCAACACTAATAATTTTATATTGTTCAAAACAAGAAGCTTAAAACAAAGCCTTTGTAGAAAGCTGTAGGAACAGGAAAAAAACACAAACAAATTTAACATGTAAACAATTGTTTTCCCCAACTAAGGAAAGAAAGGAGCTGAATGGAGGCTCATAAAATTTCACCCTAACAAATTTGCTTCTGGTCTAAGAACAAGCTCATAAACTGCAACCCCGACAAGTAATTCGTGATGGTGTTTTTAGCAACATAAATCATGGCTAAAAATGGAAGTTCCACTGTGGATTCAGAACACCATTAAAATACTTCAGTGTTATACAGAATGATCCCACTCTGTTTGATAGTGGCCCTTGAGACATGAGCGCTGAGGACTTGATCCTGTAAAGTGTTGATCATTTGGAATGCCCAGGTAGTGGATGGGCATTCAAAACTCCTGGACTAGGAAGAACTTCAAAGATGGTAGTAATTTTACTTTTTGTCTTTATGTAAAGTCCAGCTTTAATGCATACTGTGTCATATACGGGTTATGTTTTTCAGCATAATGTGCCTTGTATCTGAATGTTAATTTTAGGCAGAAGACCTGAAATAATTAGGTTAGCTTTGCAGAGCATGACAACACTTTCCACTGTCACTTTGTGAAAACGTAGTAAGTTACAGAATGAAGCACTTCTGCTAAAAACAAATATCAAGCTATTCTGCGGACTTGTCCATGCAAGTGGGCAACCTGAGCTCACTTCCCAGTGAAGAGGTGAGCACATCACAACAAAAATTAGCTCTTTTGGCACTAATGGGCAAACTTACTGGCAGTCTGGCTAGCCACATTAAAGAATAATAGACAACCTAAACTAGTCATGCTCCATGAGGTGTTTCTTCCAACAAACCATTGAGATGCTGATGGGGCAATGTGTAGAATCTTGCACTGGTACTTGCCCTACTGATCCTATCCCATGCATAGAAAATTATTTTCCTTTGATTTGTCATCCCAGCATTCTCCTAAGCATTACATTCTTCTTTTCCTCCTGGAACAGTTTTGCAGACCTGCTATGGGCAGGAATGAAAGGTGATGTTGCTCTCCTAAGCAAGTCTGCAAAACTGTTCCACTTGGTTCTATTAAACCCAACATGGTCATTTCATGGATGACAAGATCCTGCCATCTTGACAGTGATTATTAGCCTTTAGATCATACTGGCCTTGATTGTACTTGCATTACTTTCTTTAGCAGCCTTATCATCTGCCTTCTGCAGCATCTCCATCATTGTATTTTTTTTATATAATTACCAGTCCTATACAGCATAGAGGCACCCCACTCCTCACCCCCCACAAGTGCTGAAAGGGAGTAGTCTATCTTGTGGAAACCTGGAAGGGTTGCACTGAATATTACTGCCCTGGGGTCCTTGTGTGTGTGGGCTCTGATCCTGCAACTTGTTCCACAAAGGCAACCTCTTTCATTGACACCACCCTCCAATGGACAGAGGTCTGCCAGTGCAGAATAAGTTGCAGTATAAGGGACATACACTGTAAGGCTATGTAGACACTTACAAAAGTTAGTTTGAATTAATTAATTCAAACTAATTAATTCGAACTAATTTTAGTTAGTTCGAATTAACTTAATTCGAACTAGAAAAATCTAGTTTGAACTAAGCAAGTGCCATGAATGGCACTTGCTTAGTTCCAATTAGCAAATTGCATTGAGTTCAATGGGCCGGTTAGTTCGAACTAAGCAATTAGTTCAAACTAACATGGCCACATTGGTTAAGTCGAACTAACTAGTTCGAATTAATCATTAGTTCAAATAGCATATTCCAATTTATTAGTTCAAATTAAGAAAGCCCTTAATTCGAACTAATTAAAGCCGAGTGTAGCCATGGCTTTAGTTAGTTTAAATTAAGCTTCCTTAATTCGAACTAACTTGCCAGTGTAGACATAGCCTAAGTTATTTGGAGCAGGGACTGGCTGTAATCTAATGTTTGTACAATGCCCAGTCCAGAGCCCTGATCCTAATGGTGGATAATAAATCAATGTTATCAAGGAGAATAGAATCTGATTTCAAACCAGGGCGCACACAGCTTGCTTAAACTCTTTAGGCAAATCTGTTGAGAAGAAAAACTGATTTCAAATCCCAGTAGTCCAAGTTTTTTAGCCGTGGCATGCAAGTGGACTTGAATGGAACTGCTGATACCTGTTCTAGCAGACCAGCTTGGCATTCTCCTGAGCTGGACGGGGTGGATTGCCCTAGTGAGCCATTCCATGTGAAATTCATTTGTTATAGAAATAGTAAGTAGCACATTCAAACTGAAAGACACTGTACTTGGTAACAGGTATTTCAACTGAGTGGGAAACCTGCAAAAAGTTTGTCCTTCTGCCCTTCCTCCCATCAGTTAAAAAACAGACTCTGTGTTTTTTATTACTCTATCTTTTGAAAAAAGTAACTCGGAAGGTCTTATTGATCAGTTGGAGGCCGGAGGTACCTACCCTTTAAAAAAAAGTCTGTCAGGAGAAAGCTAAGATACAGCCTCTTCTGAAGTATTTTAAAAGCATTCCCAAACAATGACTTCTGTCTTTAAAGAGCTTCTGTAGCAAGGGAGAAAATGTGGCTATATATATTTTAAACAATAGACCAGGTTGAACAGAATCCTCATTTAACATGCAGGTTTATATGAATTTCTATTAAAGAGTTGTAAAGCAAAAGCAAATAATGGTCAGACTGGTTCCCCAAAAGTAAAATCAAGGCTGAGCTTGGCAGGTCCAAGAGGGAATGAGAAAAGATAGGGAAAGGATCTTTCACCTGACTGTTGTACTAAGTACACAGGCATGGTATAATGGCAGTTCTTGCTCTTATAAAACACAAGACTAGCATCTGAAGCTCCATGATCAGCTCCAAAAGGCGTCGGGGGTGGTGGGTAACAGCCATTTCATCGCTTCATGCCTCAGTTTCCCATCGGTAAAATGGAGATACTATTTAATGTTTTACCCTTTGTCAAGCTTGTCTATTTAGATGACAAGGCTCTGTTTTAAAGAACTATCTCTAATTTTGTCTTTCAACAATGTTTAGCAAAAGCCCAGATCTCAGATGGGACCCCTAGGTGCTACTATAATACAAATGAAATACTTAATAATAAATATACAATAATACCATCTAGCACTATACAGCATTTTCCATCCATAGAGCCCGAACTGTTTACAAAAGTCAAGTATTAGCCCCATTTTATATATGGTGAAACTGAGGCATGGAGATGGGAAGCAACTTGCCCACATTCACTCAGCAAGCAGCATAAAATAAATACTACTGCTAATACTAATAGAGATAAAACTGCTGTAAAGTTCAGACAAGGCTTGCATATTTTGGGGAGCCTAACCCAAAACAAATTACCAAAGCATCTTAAGTTTATTAATTGTGGAGTGAAGTTGTTTATACATTTTCAGAAAAATAAAATGTTACATTTGTAGCTGGTTATTCTTCCTCCAGTGCTGAGGCAGATTTCTCCCAACATCAAATACTTTAAATGTATTTATCTTTTCATCTTTTGAAACAGAATACTCTCTCAATTTACTATGAAATTAAGAGACACATAAATCATTTCATTCCTTATATGCCTCATCATCAACTCAGAGTTCAATCAAAAAACTAAATTAGACATTTAAATTTTGTTTCCTACCTTTCTCATGCAAATTAGTTACAATTATACTGGCAGAAGAGTAGCTATCCCTTTTCCTTGCTTTCTGTAAGTGTCACAAAATTTCCATTAAATAGCCTAACTCTGCTTTCAGTAAAATCAATGAGAGCTAAAGTGCTTGTGCATCTTTGAAAATTAGGCCACTTATTTATGTGACTAACAATAGACATGGGTGCTTATGTTTATGCTTCTAAGTGCTAAAAATTGGGAATAGATAAATAGATATACATTTATATATGGTTTGAGAGATTTAAATTTTTATAGTGCTATTTCATGCTCCTGAAAGGTACTATGTTGATATCCATGGAGAGTAGAGTTTTGTACCCACAGATGAACTGCAAGATTCCGTCTTTGCCCTCTAAGCGTGTTTCAATTTTCCCTTGGCAGAGCCACCTCTAGGGGTGGGTTGGTTAGTTAGTTAGTTAGTTAGTTAGTTAGTTAGTTAGTTAGTTTCCCAAGCTTATTCAGCTTTGACTATGCTACTAAGAAGCTACTATAAATGGTGGCAATTAGAACCAACTGTGTTGGCGATGCCTCAGCTGGGCACCTGTCTAATATAAATTGGGCCTGAGATCACCAACACATCTACGATATGAAGCTGACCAGCTCACAAGACTTTGGTTGCTACTCTCAGATAACCATTAACTTGCTAGATTCGAACCATTGACTAAAAGGTCCAAAACATTAACAATCCCCTGAATCATTCAGTCCATTTCACCAATTTGTTTCCAATAAACATAGGGCCAGGTGGTATCTAATGTACTAGAAACTAGATTGAAGTTTAATGACAACATGATGAAAGAGTAAATAGCCTGTGGGTATTGCAATAAAGATGATTTATGTCTTAGCAAGCCATGATGAAATACAAAAGAGCAATGCACTGGAAGCCTGTGTATAGTATTGTATCCAATGAAACCTGATGTAATGTAAAAGGCGTTAGAATATTTTAATTGGGACTCCTGAGACCAGGTCGTGTCATTCAATTATGAATTTAAAAATCTACAAAATTAGGACTTTTCTCATTTTCAATGACCCAATTAGCTATTACACTACTTGCCTTCCAAAATCTTATTTCCTGTTTCCTGTTCTGATTGTTACCTGCTTGAATCTCTCCACCAGTTTCATTCCCTGTCTTGATTTTTAAACTGTGCCCATCATCATATTATTGGACTGCTTCCTTTGGCACCAAGTTCTCATCCTCATCTGAAAGGTCTTGCACAGGACCTCTGCTACATGTATCATATCTTAATTAGAAGTACTTGTTACCTTTATATACTATAATAACAGAATGTCAAACTCTATCTCAAAATCACCTGGAGTACTGAAATAGCACAGTCAAACTTTTTTTTTTTAATGGATACAGAATTTAAGCTATGCAGAGAAGGGGGAAAGACCATTACAGATAAAAAGGTGAAAAATTAGAAGCACAAGGCACACACAAGCCTTTCCCCAAATTTAAAAGCCCAACAGAAAGTCTCATTCAATAAGTATAAACATAGTGACTCTGAAGATTTTTGCAGGTTTTCATCATCAGTGATGCCAAATTTCTATATGAAGGCAGAGCGAGAAATAAAAGGGTCAATTCTACTGCTGCAACAACATTTTTTAATTAGTGCCTGTTTTTCTGTCACATCTCAAGTCCATGGTCCCATTGTGCTAGTACCAGAGGGCAAGCCTCCTCATCCTTCATTTCCCTTTGCATGCAATCCTCTTATGTACGTTCACCACAGTATATTTTATTTACAAAAGCTTATGAAGCTTCATACTGAATCCATCACCACAAGGCTTTTCCCAAGGTTTAATGTACCCCACAGGCATAAAATGACAGGGTGCAGATCGAGATCTAATGTCTCTAAGACCTCAGGCTTCTTTGCCCTTTTTTTCAGCCACCCTCTCTTCCTTTCTATCCCTCATTTAATGGTTCCCAACTGATGAGCTGAGCTACTTTGTTAACAGGTTGGTCACCCACTCCTAATCAATTATCTCCCAATTTGGCACATACAAAGAACAGAGTGGTGAGACAGCCCTAAGCTACACCCACTCTGCACAGCTGTGCATACATAGAGCAAAGAAAAAGTCCAAGCCCTGAAGGGTTGTGGTGAATAATGCTATGTGGAGAGAGAAAGGGGAAAACACTATTCAAAGGAAAAGTGATGTGGAAAAGAAAAATTCACTTTTATAATCTAATCCCATAGAAGTCAATTATTATTTGTAGCGAACAAGGAAGCTAATTGAGACTATAGCCACATTATGCCATGCATTGTACAAACTGAGTAAGATACAGTTCCACCCCCAGATTGTTTACAGCCTCAATAGAAAAAACAAAGGGTGAGGGAAAGCAATCCAACATCCAGGCAGTGAGCAGAGAATACAAATATCATGCTAATTTAATGTGGTTATTGACTTGGTTTTATTCTTTTTCTGAGTGGGATTTTGTTACGTGAAGATTAACTGCAGAGAACAAAAAAAGGAAGGAAAAGGGGTAGTGAGGAGGACAAGATAAATCAAGGAAGGAAACAACAGAGGAAAGAGAGCAGTAGGGAATAGGCAGAGGGAAGGAGACTAGTGGGGGGCAGGCCTTCTCATGAAGAATAAGAAGGAAATCCAAGATGGAGTCTGCGATGTTCTTATGTTAGCCCAATGTTTCTTTACTTGACCTTCTAGTGGCACCTTTAGAATGCTAGGAATGATAGACTGAGTGTCTCCCCTCTGCCCATTAAGTATCGTTAAGAAAGTAGAATGGTTTCTTTCTCCTGTGAAATTCCCTCCCTTTTTGTGTGATAAGTTCACCAAGGTCATTAAGTACCGTAAATTGTGATAATACTAGGGAGTGTTTAGAAACATAGTATTTAAAAATATATTATGAAAACAACTTTTAGACAAACGTTATCTTTAAGAATGAACACCCTGAATATATCCGTCATCAATTGACATGTATATGTCTTTCTAGTACAGAACAAAGAGTTTGTTCAATTCACTTTGTTTTCACCGTTATCTGTCTATTATCTGTCTATACAAGTGAATGTAACCAGAAAACTATAAAAACTGTGAAGTTACTCTGTTTGGCGCGCTCTGCCTTGGAGTTTTACTCTGAGTGTCAGACTGCCATTCAGCTGAATAAAACTTGATCACACGCCCTCGGTCTCTGTCTATTTGGTCTCAGCTGGAGAACGAGCCTTTGGGTGGGGGTGCCTGCTCAGGTCCTCTTGACCAGGAGGACCCCCTAAAAATTCCCTGACAAGAACTAGTAGGCTGTTGGGGAAGAATGTTCAGAGCACAGGCTATAGAAAGCACTTAGATGATATGATCTGTGTCATCAGGCGGTCCCTGCTGCAGGGGCTTCTGCATCTGTACCTACTGGCTGACCTTTGCCTTCAACCTTCTCAATTTGAGCACTGCTACTGATTTAGCCCTCAGCTCAGCAATGCATTTAGCCCATGCTTAATTTTCAATATGCACTTAAGTGCTTTACTAAACTGGGGCCTCAAACATGGCAGGACCGATACAGTGAACTGGGATTCAGGAAGTTGTAGCTCTATTCCTAGCTGTACCTGGTGTGTGTGTGTGTTTTTTTTTTTTTTGCCATTCACTTCAACTCGCTGTTTTCCTTCCCACCCTTTGGGTATGTATACACAGCAAAGAGAAACTAACTCAGGCTCATAGGGCTCGGGCTCTGCAGCTATTTCACTGCTGTATAGACTTCGGTGCTTCAATTAGACTCCTGGCTCTGGGGACCATGCAGGGTATGTCATAACCTTGAATTTCCTGGGTTCATAACAGTAGGTCCAAGCCTCCCTCAGCAGTGCCACACTGGCCGGGGTCCTCCCTTAACAGAGCCAGCTCTGCAGCCCCGTTGTTCCCCCTCCTCCCCACAAAAGTGAGGGCCAGGTTCCCGGATCCTGCCCCCCATCACCAGTAGGGTGGGCTCCCTGACCCCCAGGCCAGGTGCCACTGTAATGGGGGGCTTCAGTGGGGTGGGCAACCTTGGGCCTTGAACCATCCCTGGTAGTTGTGTTATCTCGGATGTCACAATAGTGCCATTAAGATTGTCTCTGAGCTATTTATCTGTTTATAACTTATAACAATTAGATACAGTAATTAATAATTTAGATTAAAATTAGTAATTTTCTTGAAATGTAGCCTAATGCCCAAGGCTATGTCTATACTGGCAAGTTAGTTCGAATTAAGGAGGCTTAATTCGAACTAACTAAAGCCATGGCTACACTAGGCTTTAGTTAGTTCGAATTAAGGGCTTCCTTAATTCAAACTAATAACTTCGAATAGGGTATTTAAACTAAAGGGTTAATTCAAACTAACTAGTTCGAATTAACCAATGTGCCATGTTAATTCGAACTAATTTCTTAGTTCGAACTAACCGACCATTGAAATGAATGGGGATCGCTAATTCCAGCTAAGTAAGTGCCATTCATGGCACTTGCTTAGTTCGAACTAACTTTTTCTAGTTAGAATTAAGTTAATTCGAACCAATTAAAATTAGTTTGAATTAGTTAGTGTTGTGTTATTCTGTTAAAATTATGCAAAAAGACTGACATAGATGCTAAATTTATTAAAGTTCCAGTTTACACTTAATTTTAATTTATGAAGTAATTAAGGGAGTTACTTAGAAAGTCTCAGAAAATGTATTCTGTACTCGGAGAATAAGTGTTATAACTTTGGGGAGAATACATTGTATTTTTCATACAAAATGAAGAGGCTGAATCCCTGCTTTAAATGCAAATTTGAACTCAGTGTTAAATTATCATGAGCATAATAGCATTTTTCTACTATAATCTTGATGACTGCAGGGCCCCTGCGACTTTTGTACTGCACCAATATAGAGATTAGCAGATAGTCTATTTTATTTTTTAATCTAGGTTACTGTGTTGGATTATTCTGGGAAGAAGTTGGGGACTAATCTTCTCCAGTAGGACAGGGCTCATTAACTGATGTCTTCACCCCCTCATAAATGACGGAGTGTTCCTGCATGTGGGATTAAAACTGAAAGACTTCATATTCTGAATAACCTCTTGAATTTAGCCTTTGCCTTCTTAAGTTTGTCAGGTGATTTAGCCTACTTGCCTGTGTTCTTGTTAGCTTCAGCATGCTGACAGGACTCTCAAGCTGAAAGAGGCTGACAGAAAAACCTTTTAAGCACTGAGCCAGAAATAGTGCTGTCAACAAGTTTGAGAAAATACTTTTGTTTGCTTTAATATCAAAGAAGAGGTTCACTCCTCACCACTTGCATTAAGGGCAAAGGCATTCTGGAGACAACAGGTAACAGCGAAAGCCCAGAGAGGAGAAAAGAATGAAGGAGAGTTCCTTAAAGATCTTCCTTCAAGTACACAGGAAAATATCTGAAGCAGCAGTTTGTGAAATTCGTAGCTTGACAGACAGTTTTGTTTCAGCTTCCCAGGTATCATAACAGAGGATTCAGCCCTTCAAAGGAACACCTGTCTTTAATCCAAGAATGACCAATAGTTGTTACCCTCTCAGAGTGCCAATGAATGGTGGTCTAGCTCAGTGTTTGGCAAACAACTTCCCACAAAATACAAAACATTAGCATTAAATAGACCAAAGCAATGGACAAAATAATTAAAGTACTAGTAGACAGGAGGTTGTTTCAGTTGAGCAGGGGCAGGCATGGATTAATTACCTGGCACCTCCTCCCACCCTGCAGTATCCAGACTTTTCATTCAGGTACCATTTAGGATTGCCAGGTCACTGAAAACTAGTCACTAGGAAACTCTAAATGGCACCCAGAAAAAGAAGCCAAAAACCAAACAGGTGGCAACCCTACTTAGAAAAGGCACATTTGCAGCCATCTCTTACATGGGTGCCCTCACCATAGGGAAACATAGTTATTCTCTATCTTTCCCCCAATGAACTTCCAACTGTCTTAAAGCAATCATAAGCCAGTGCTCCAACTGGGTTCTTTCTGGTCCAGAGGCAGAAGCTCTTCTGGGTGATTAAAAGAGAAATCTCTCACTTCTTGTGCCAGTAAGAATTAAACAAAATCTATGATGATGAGATTCAGTTTTATACTCATAGGACTGACACCTTTTAAAAAGTTTATATATATATGATTTTAAAAAAATACATATTTATCTCACCTATTAAATATCTATGAATATTACATGCTGCCCCTTCAATTTGTCATTTCAGTATGTGTTCTTAAGAGACTGTGCTCTTCCCAAAATACACCGCATGTCAAAAGGATATCTTGAGCAGACTAGGATTTACAAAGTCCATGACCTCGTTTATGTGCATAATATCATGGCCTCATCCTTCTTTAATTAGATGCAACAGAAGACATTAAGAAGTCAACAGCTACCCACAGCTGCCATCAGTAACTGATCTATGAAATCTAAGCATAATGTGAATCAGTGGTGTCTCAAATGCAACAGTAAAGTTATTAGCAAATTTTACTTTTTAATTGTAAGCACCATATTCATCATGTGTGAGTCTCTCTATGTATGTGTACACACACACACATTTTGAATAGTAAAGGGATTCATTATTTCAATAGACATTTTGCTATGGTTTGCATTTAATTGCAGAATGTCTCTATTATAAATAATACAAATGCCACTGACCTTCCCTTTTCTCTATCATAAGCAAAAGCTATTCAACAGCATTACTCAGAAATGTTTACATATTCTAGAAAAATTGTGCAAATTGTTGCTTAGAAAACTGACTTTCACTGTGGTGACAACAATTGCAGCTTATTCACTGAAATTTACCCAGTATGGAATAATTTAGGAATGAGGTCATATATTAATAGGACATTTAATTTTCTGAAGAAAACAAGTTTGCTGCACAGAAGAGAAACAGTGAGCAATAATGTTGGATCTACTTCTGTTTATATGTGTAATTAAAATACCATGCATGCAGAGCATGCTTTTATCTTCAAACTATTTATTGCTATTTCATTTATATGGCCATGTTTAATACTTAATGACGCATGGAAATCTGTGCATGGAATACAGTAATAATGAGAGTCACCATGCTGTATATTGGAGAAATGAGAAACTCAATGGCCACAAGATTTTTCCCCTTCTGCTATCTTTGTATATATGGAAATTAGATAGATAGATAGATAGATAGATAGATAGATAGATAGATAGATAGATAGATAGATAGATAGATAGATAGATAGATAGATAGGATAATTTTACCCCTACTATCTGTCTAAATAATGTTGGTTCTCTTTTAATAAACCCTACTAGACCTTAGTTCGTCAAAGAGGTGATAGATTAAAAGGCTACAGCTAGGCATCTGTTTTTGAAGATCTTGGCCTAAATAAGTGTGTCTATTCCCTGTATACCAGAAGTAACAAACATATATAGATTGAATCCAGCCTGCCTTATATATTTATTTTCCTGGAATGGCACATTTATAATATGCAGACTCTAACAAAAGCAACAAAATACCTATAGGGTTGAGAGGGAGAGTTGATCCATATTTTAAAATAAGAGGAGATGAGTCTGTTAATGGATCCAGTGGTGCCTCAACATGGAAACTGAGGTTATCAAGGAAGAAGAGAATGAGAGTTTGGTAAGAGAGGGAAAGGAAGATGCAGTCAGATTAGAAAGCCACAAATTTACAATCACATCCTTATGGCAGAGGGAGGGAGTCACTTAACTTTCTTTAATGCCTCTTTTTTCAGCTATTTTGATTCCAGAGAACTTCATTGTAGGAATGTGAAAGAGTGCTGAAGCCAGTAGCTAATCAAGCTCTCTGCTCATTTAAAAATTAATTAGTTCCCCCAGAAAAGGATAGAAAATGAATACTTAATTACCTTATCAGACTTGGGGGAAATGGGGCTGATGATCTAAGGAGCTCATTATCACATTAGCAGAGAGGCTAGCTAAACAGCCCTAGAAGAAAGTGGAAGAGAAGAGGCTAGAAGAGTCTGGGAGAAGTAAGTTAAGCAGTGTGGTGAGATCTCTTCCTCTTTCTAGTGAAAGGACTGAGTACTAGAGAAATCTGTAGGTAGAACCGCTGCATGGGATCATGATAGTGGTTTGGTGGAGGCAAATAAAACTCCCAGAGGTGCCAACCAGCAGAAAGCATTCAAGACTTTTTGTGTGGAATCCCAGGACAGGAGTTAAGTCTGACTTGTTACAAGGAGCCAAAAATCTAACCAGATGGCCACATAATTTTAAAGAGAAAAAATTAAGACCAGTCCAGTGTACTTAGCTTCTGCATCAATGACCAAATAACTGACCAGTAAAAATAAATATAAAATATGTACAGTTCCTCTAACTCCACTGTCTCACTTATACCAATAGTACTGCACTGTGCAAATTGGAGAAAATGTGTGATGGTTAGCCAAATACATGCAGTGTCAAAATGATACCTTTTAAGAATGAGGTGAGCTATTGACCTGCTCCTGATTATCATACTAATAATTGGATACAATAAATAGTAATGTATCTATTACAATTTATTGTCTTCAATATAGCCTATAGAGAAGCTTTCAACTAGATTTAATTATATGGCATGTTTGAGGAACCTATGAAATTCCAAAGGGGTAGCCTTGTTAGTCTAATTCAGCAAAACAAACAAGTAGTCTTGTGGCACTTTTAATTTGTTAGTCTTTTAGGGTACATCTACACTAACAAGTTAGGTCGACTTAAGGAGGCTTAAGTAGACCTAAACTACTCTGCGTCCACACTGGGCTTTCCTTAAGTCAACTTAAGCATTTCCTTAAGTCGACTTAAGGAAAAATTAAGTCGACTTAATAACACCTCATTTTAGGTCGACTTAACGCTTAAATCAACCTTATTAGGTCAACTTAAGCCAGTGTGGATGGGGATTAGCACCTAAATTGACCTTATTAAGTCAATTTAAAGTGTTAAGTCAACTTAATAAGGTCAAAAAGGGGCTATGTCTACACTAGAAAAGTTAAGTCAACTTAATA
>ML685756.1:18797161-18861502 GCA_007922175.1 Pelusios castaneus | reverse complement strand
TTTGAAGATAGGAAAGTTACAGAGTGGGAGGAAATTAAATACAGGGGAGTTTATGACAGCCTGACCTGATGCTATGTCATACACTCCCCTGCATTTAATTTCCTCCCACTCTGTAACTTTCCTATCTTCAAAGCATCTGACGAAGTGGGATTTTCTCCCACGAAAGCTCATGCGATAAATAAATCTGTTAGTCTTTAAAAGTGCCACAGGACTCCTTAGCCTTAAAGACTATGAAATTCCATTACTGAGATCAGTTGAACAGAAAGTGCTGAGATAACATATGCCAAATTTGTCAAAGTTGTAAATGAATAATTTTTAAAGGTTAACTGAAAAAAATAAATATTTCATCTAGAAAGTTACATGGACAATTATCCTGAAAAGAAGAATTGTTATATGTGAAAACTCAATTTATGAAAAACTGTAAAGCAAAGGTATTTTTAGTCCTCTTATAAATGCAAATCTCAACTCAACTGACTATGAAATTGTTCACAGTGCCTATATAACACTCAGACTATGCTGTCCTTCATGCAGTTTCTCTCTACAGAACTAAACATCAAAATGATATTTGATGGAAAGAGCAGGCACTGCTATAAATGTTAAATTTCACCTATAATATTTAGTAAAAGTCAGACTCAGTAAATCACTAGTTTTCATTAGTCTGATGAAAGTGCTGTGCAGTATTTTCTTTTTGCCTGGCACTCATTTGAATCAGATTCTTTCACAAAATCTGAGTTTTATTTTGATAGAAGTATGTCATTTCTCTGCAAATATATATAAAGATTCATATTCATTTTTCACTTAAATCAAAGCTGCTTTCTTGTGATCACACAGTGGAGCAAATCCATTGTAATTATAGTTCCACTATTCCAGTTAAACAGATACGAAACACCTACAGGTACTGCACATGATAATTTCACTGACAGCATAGAGACACTATGGCAGCTTGTCACATGTACTTAGAATATATCAAAACTATTGGAAGTGTTTTGATAATGCAACTTAATAATGGTAGAGTGCATGTAAGGCTCACAGTACCCGGAGCTGAACAATGCTCCAAAATATGATGAACACTTGTTAATACTGTGAAACCATCTCATCATTATCTGAGGCAGCCAAATGAGTTAGAATTATTAAAAGGTTTTGACTTCAACAGCAGATTTAAGCTGTACATTATTTCACAACCCTGAGTGCCAAAACAATAGTAGAAACCAAGATGAGTGTCCGTGTCCATACTGTCCCCTTCCCCCATTCTTTTAAAGGGTGGATTTTGTGGTGTTTGTTTCTCTGTGTACTACATTTTTAAGCTCCTTTCCATATTATCCTTATATAAGGAAGAATGTCATCAAATGAAGCTATAGGATCTTTGTAAATAGCACTGTGACATCCAAGGAACCTATTAATTATGGCTGAAAGTTTAAAGCTATATTTGAAATTGCCACAATTTGTCACCATGAATCATTTTATTACTTATATTATAGTCGTGCTTAGAAGACCAGTCATGACCCACAACCTCACTGTGCTAGGCACCATGCAAAACACAGAACAAAAAGATATTCCCCACTCCAAAGCGCTTAAATATTCTCTGCTCTAAAGAGCTTAAATATAAGTGCGATGTTGGCATCCAGGCAAACTATGCTGAGAGAATTTAAAGAAGCCAAACTGTAAATAATGGGGCAGGCAAAGCCCTAAATTCTGGTGGTTTATATACCAAGCCAGCAACAAACCAGTATATACCAAGCCAGCAACAAACAACTGATCACCTTGTCATTCAGAAGACAAAACAGAGTTTCCTTAAAACAATCCAGCCCTTTGGGTAGCACCCAGAAAGCCAAGTCAAATATGATGGGGATTATTGAAAATCTTTAAAACAAACAAGGAGTCCCGTGACACTTTTAAAGACTAACAAATGTATTTATTGCATGAGCTTTCGTAGGAGAAAATCCCACCTCGTCAGCAATGTTCCCTCTAAGGTTTGGCGGCTTGTGTGCAAAATTTTCAAGCCGCGTGCAAAACTTTTTCTGAATAAAATTTTTGTGCAAACTCACATGACTGAAATTATAGGCATTAATTGAAGTTAAAGTGATTATAAATAGAATTAATTAATTGTGTTTAATTAATTGAATTTGAATGGATTTTGAATTGAAATTTAATTTTTAGAAAGGTTTTTAAAAAAGAAGGAAGAGAAAGAAAAAAGAGAAGGAAGGAGGAGAAAAAGAAAAAAGAAGAAAGAGAAAGAAAGGAAGGAAGCAAAGAAAAAAAGAGCAGGAAAGAAGGAAAGAAGAGAAAAAGAAAAAAGAAGGAAGAGAAAGAAGAAAGGAAGGAAGGAAGAGGAAGACAAAGAAGAGAAAAAGAAAAAAGAAGGAAGAGAAAGAAGGAAAGAAATAGGAAGACAAACAAGAAAAAGAAGGGAAGAGAAAGAAAGAAAGAAAAGAAAGAAGGTAGAAAAAGAAAGGCGGAGAGAAGGAAAGAAGGAAGAGAAAGAAAGGAAAGAAAAAGGAAGGCAAAGAAGGGAAAGAAAAAGGAAGGCAAAGAAGAGAAAAAGAAAAAAGAAGGAATGGAAAGAATGAAAGAAAAAGGAAGGCAAACGAAAAAGAAAGGAAGAGAAAGGAAGAAAAGAGAGAAGGTAGGAAAAGAAAGGTGGAAAGAAGGAAGAGAAAGAAGGAGGCAGGAAGGAAAAGAAAGGTGGAAAGAAGAAAAAAAGAAAAAAGAGAAAGAAAAAGGAAGGCAAAGAAGAGAAGGAAGGGAAGAGAAAGGAAGGCAAAGCAGAGAAGAAAAGGAAGGCAAAGAAGGGAAGAAAAAGGAAGGCAAAGAAGAGAAAGGAGGAAAAAAAGGAAGGCAAAGAAGAGAAAGAAGGAAAGAAAGAAGTCGAGAAAAGAAAGAAGAAAAAAAAAAAAGAAAGAAAGAAAGAAGCCGAGGCCGCTGGCGGCAGGGACCCGAACGCGGCCCCGGGAGGGCAGAGCAGACCCAGCACCAGAGACCGATCCTGGCCCCGTGCTGGGAGGCTGAGGCTGTCAGCGGAGCGGAGCCGACCCCGGCCCCGGGCCGGAAAGTCGAGGCGGCTGGCGGGTGGGAGCCTGGGAGCCTGCCCTGGCCACGGCCACCCTGCTGCCCTGGCCGCATGGGGCAGGCAGGCAGGTGCGTGCACATGCCCCGGCCCTGAGCCTGCCTGCTCCACCCTGGGGCCAGGCTCAGGTCGGGTCTGCCGTGGCAAAGCCGCAGCCCCGGGGGTCTGGTGGGGGCTGCTGGCCTGCGCGGGGGTCCCTCAGTGCTACACGGGGGTTGCAATGGCGGCTGCGCGGCCGCACACCCGCGCAGCTTAGAGGGATCACTGCTCTTCAGATGCTTTAAAGATGGGGAACTTACAGAATGGGAGGAAATTAAATGCAGGAAAATGTATGACACAGAATCAGGTCAGGCTATAACAGAAAATCAGAATAGGTGTTGGGATTCAAACACTGGGGAACAGCATATAGAAGAAGGTGAGGTCAAATCACCTGTTCTAATGAGAATAAAATCCGTAGTCCCTGTTTTACCCTGAGGCAACGGAGTCGAATTTGCATATAAGTTCCAATTCTGCAGTTTCTCTTTAAAGCTGTGATTTATTATTCATTTGTTTGAGCACCGCTATTAACAAGTCATTAATAGAGTGAGCAGGGAGATTGAAGTATTCGCCTATTGGTTTTTGAATATTGTTATTTCTGATGTCAGACTTGTGTCCATTGTGCAGAGATTGTCCAACCTATAAGGCAGGAGGGCATTTCCGGTACATGATGGCATAAATCACATTGGTGAATGAGCAGGTGAATTAGCCCTTGATGGAGTAACTGGTTTGATTAGGTCCTGTGATGATGTCTTTTGTAAAGATATGGGGGCAAAGTTGGCAACATGGTCTGTTGCAGGAATATGTTCCTGCTTTAGTGTTTCTGTTGTTTGGGATTTTATCCCACAAAAGCTCATGCGATAAATAAATCTGTTAGTCTTTAAAAGTACCACAAGACTCCTTGTTTAGTTGGTTGACCTAGACTAACAGAGCTAACCATTTGGAACTTGAAAATATTTATCCATCATATGTAAAAAATGTTCTACCAATCCCAAAGGATCAGACTCATTACCAAACAGGTCAATGAATAGTTCAGGTCTTACTCAAATACACGCTTAAAGCCAATGCTTTTTAGCTAACCTAATATTTATTTATGTTTAAAAAGGAAAGAGTCATGGTTAAAAGATCAGCATACATATACAAATGAAAATAAAGCTCTGTCAGTTTGAAAATAGAGATAGCTGGTCTGCAAAGTTCTCAAATGGCAAAGTCTCTGAAATTACCCAAATACCTTGGGGGTCATCAGTCCTTGTTTAAAGTCTCTTTGTTAGATATCCAGTCCAGAAAAATGAAGACTAAATAGTCCATACACAGAGTTTGTTCAAAGTTTTCCATGAGAATTAGCAGGGTAATTCCTGACTAGTGCTGGGATCCCAATCTTGAAATCCAATCTTTCCCTGACAAGCTTGTACAAATAAAAAGGATCAGTCCACTAGAGTCTTTTATAGATCCATGTAAGCTGACCTCTTGATAGCAGGTACCTCCTTGAACAATTCACATTTTTACTAGGATGGTGATGAAGCACTGGAACGGGTTACCTAGGGAGGTGGTGGAATCTCCATCCTTAGCGGTTTTTAAGGTGTGGCTTGACAAAGCCTTGACTAAGATGGTTTAGTTGAGGTTGGGCCTTCCTTGAGCAAGGGGTTGGACTAGATGACCTCCTGAGGTCCCTTCCAACCCGTGTCTTCTATTATTCAGTGATTCTCACAGGAGATTACTTGTGGCTTTGAAGTCTCATCTCCTATGCCCTGTGTACACAGGTAATTAGTTACATTAGTAATATGGAGAGAAGCTGAACTTGCTGGAAAGTTTGAGTTTGAGTTGTAAACCTCAGTATGTGTGAATTGGTCTCTTCAATTAAAAACAAACTCTGAAATATATTGGACAAATCTGTCCCTCCTCTTCCCCTCCCTCCATTATTGTTTAATTAAAATGTTTGTTTTTAGTTTTTCTTCCTTTGATCAGTCTCAAACAATATCTTTTCCATTTCATGTTGTTTGCACCAGCTCTTCTGGAAGTATTAGCTCCTATCTAGGAATGGCAGGAAGTGTTGTTTTTGGTAAGGTGGATTTTAATTCCTTGCTTACCTTTCCCTCTAGGTTTATCATTCTCCTCTTCTACATCTTACTGTGTTTCTCTTCTTCTGTTTTTCTCTGAAGCTTAAGCCAGCTTTATCCTTTAAAATATCAATAAAAATTGTTCTAATACCCACAGAGTAGGAACATTTCATTGTACTTATTTCAATGTAAATATTTTTTTTTCAAAATGCCTAACTCAGGCTCTCCGCACTGTGACCAATTATTAAGAAAACAAACACTTTGGAAGGAGTCTTCTTTTCATAGAGTATAATTGAAGTAACCCCAGGAAAACAACCAGGAGACCAGATAAATACCATTATTATTATTATTATTATTTTGTTATAATGCGCATTCTCAACTTTGTATAGAATGAAAACACCTACCATACAAAATGTTCCTGAATACTTCTGCTTTGATTATTTGTTTCATTATACTCCATATGTTGCATTCTCCCCCTCCTTTCTCCCTTAATGTCCTATTGTGCTTTTCTTGAATAGGGCTAAATTAATTTTTTTTAAAAAACCTGAAGGGGGGAATTAGCTCAGTTGTGGTTATAAGATTATTTTACATCACTTTTGCACCTCACTGTTAGCACTCTCTTTGGATTCTTTTTAATGATTTTTGTCTCTAGCTTCCCAGTAACCATGTTGATGTAAATATTCTTCCTTATTACAGCAAGTTGGCTATGTAGGTAGCTTCTACTGCCATAGCAGATTGATGAATAATGTAGGCAATATTTGTCTATTTGAACTCAATGAGCAACTTGACAGAATATCCTTTACATCATTTCATTAGCATTATCCTATGCATTATTCAAATATCCTCTACATTTTTAAGTTTCACTTTGCATTTCACTCCATACATTGTTAAATATAGAGTGATAGAACTGAGTCATTTTTGGTGGTTAAGTATAAATTGCCAGGCGCTGGAACTCTCCTAATCTCTGGGACCCTTCCTGTATTGTCCAGGCCTCCTACATGCATGTGCGGGCCCCAGCCTAGGTATGCATTTGCAACCACTTCTCAGTACCATATGCATCTGTTATCACTCCATAAAAATATTTATAATTTTATAAGGAAAACTATGGACAACTAACAGAAGTTTCCAGATTGGAGGCCCTGGTTCTTATGGGTGACTTCAATTCTCCTGACATCTGCTGGAAAGGCAATACAGCAAGTGCATAGGCAATCCAGGAAGTTTTTGGAGAATACTGAGGACAACTTCCTAGTACAAATGCTGGAGGAACCAACTAGGGGCCTTGCACAAGTGGACCGTAAGGTTAATAGAAAACTGGCTAGATCAACGGGCTCAGCGGATAGGAATCAATGGCTCAATTTCTAGTTGGAAGCCGGTAACAAGTGGAGTGCCCAAGGGTTGGTCCTGGCGCTAGTTCTGTTCAACAACTTCATAAATGATCTTGATGATGGAATAGACTGTGTGCTTGGTAAGTTCGCAGATGACACCAAGCTGGGGGGAATGGTAGATACTCTGGAGGGCAGGGACAGGATCCAGGGAGACTTGGACAAATTGGAACACTGGGCCAAAAGAAACCTCATGAGGTTCAACAAAGACAAGTGCAAAGTCCTGCACTTAGGACGGAAAAATCCCATGCCCTGCTACAGGCTGGGGACTGATCAGCTAAGTAGCAGCGCTGTAGAAAAGGACCTTGGGGGTTATGGTGGACAGGAAGATGAATATGAGCCAACAGTGTGCTCTTGTTGCCAAAAAGGCATATTAGGCTGCATCAGTAGGAGTATTGCAAGCAGATTGAGAGATGTGATAATTCCTCTCTATTCAACACTGGTCAGGCCACATCTGTGTCCAGTTTTGGGCTCCCCACTACAGAAAGGATGTGGACAAATTAGAAAGAGTCCAGTGCACGGCAACAAAAATGATTAGGGGGCTGGGGAACATGACTTATGAGGAGAGACTGAAGGAACTAGGCTTATTTAGTCTACAGAAGAGAAGACTGAGGGGAGATTTGATAGCAACCTTCAACTACTTGAAGGTGTGCTCCAAAGAGGAGTGAGCTAGGGAGCTCTCGATGGTAACAGAGGACAGAAGAAGGAGCAATGTTTTCAAATTACAGCTGGGGAGGTCAAGGTTGGATATTAAGAAAAACTTTCTCACTAGGAGGGTGGTGAAACATTGGAATGGGGTACCTAGGGAGGTGGTAGACTCTCCATCTTTGGAGATTTTTAAGGCCCGCTCAGACAAAACCCTGGCTGGGGTGATTTAGTGGGAGTGGTCCTGCTTTTTAGCAGGTGGTTGGACTAGATAACCTCGTGAGGTCCCTTCCATCCCTATTATTCTATGATTCTATATGGCATTTATATCTATAGCAATTATTGATTGTCACAAACTAGCAAACACTGCATAACACAATACGTATTGTGATCTTTATTTTCCCAATATACACATTTCACTTCATTAAATGCAATGCCAAACTTGGAACGCAAAAATTTTATGTCACTTTCACCAAATTCCAGTGACAGTTCTGTAGTGAAACACGATGAGTCAAGTGCTTCAAGAGCACCGTAGATGGTTTTCCGAGTCTGGCAACAATCTAGCTTTCATACAGTCCGCTAAGGCCTGGTAAGACTGACATTGAGAAATTTCAATTTGATTGCCAGCATCCACAGACATGTTTACACATACACCATTAAAGCAACCTCAGCAATCGACTCACAAGCCTCTTGGTAGAACTCTGAATCATACTCTCTATAAGCTATAAACACCTGAACTTGTCAACTTATCAACTTACTTGCTGTAGATAATGTTACATCAGACTTTTGCAATGCCAAGGACAGGTCTGCAAGTTCCTCCAGAGCATCACGTATGAGACCCAAGTTTTTAACAAAAACTGGAGTCTCCAGTTTTTTTGCTGTGTCAGCAAATTTTGCTTTATCTTTCCCTTCTAGTGAGAAATCAGTTGATTTTTTTTTCAGGTGGCTATGGAGGGCTGCATAAGACCACCAAACAGCTCATATAGTGTGGTAGCTAAAGGCAACCCAACATACATCAAATAGACGTCCAATCCTATTAAGCTGGACCTCCTGATCACTCGCACATTCAGCCAACTCTCTCAAGCACTTCAGCAACTGACTGTACAGAGAGTAGAATGATTCCACGAATGATTTAAAGTGATTAACTTCACTGCAGCATTTCATAGCATCAGCCATGGCCAATTCCAACCTGTGATTAAAACAATGCCAACTCATCAAAAGTGGAAATCGTGTCTTTAATTTTGTGGCAACACCAGCCTAACTGCCTGACATGAGAGAAGCTCCATCTACACCTAAACCAATGCAATTATCTTTGAGAAATTCCTCAGTGAACCCATGTGCTGTCAAACACTGCAGCAAAGCTAATACTATGCCATGAGCATCATTGCTGCCTAGTTCAACCCAATCAAGAAAAAATGTAACAGTGCCAATGTTTGCATCCTGTATGCCTTAGCCATTTTCCAATAAGAGATGAGCAGTAGCAAACAACTTCCTTTAACCACAGCATCAGAGATAAAAGATACCATGATTCAAGTGTGACACATTCTAATGAAGGCAGCTGAGTTAAATCAGGGGTGAATCTGGCCCAATATGTCCATATCACAAAACCATCACATGACGTGGCACAATTCAACACAATTAATAACATTATGTGTGTGGCGGTGGGGGAGTCAGGGCCAATACACCTAACTGGTGCTATTAATGCTAAAGGTATTAGTTTTGTGGCAGTTTTATATTCTTGAGCCTCCGCGTTTCATTTACAACAAGCAAAAACTGTTCCCCTTTTCCCCTGTCTTCTAAGCAACAAATACAGGTCCTGATCTTCAGTCACACTGAAGTCAAAGGACATTTTGTCACTGGGTTCAGTAAGCACATTGTGGCTAGACAAGGCATAGAAACTGTGGAGTGGTAGGAAAGGCAGGAGTACCCTGGCAGGGGAGTGTAGTAGGGATGGGTGGCAAAGGAGGAATGGCTTGGGAGGACAGGGCAGAGGTGGAGTGGGGAGCACTGGCACTAAGTGGTGGGGTACCAGTGGAAGATCTTCCCACCTGGCCTCCCTGGTGCTGTCCCCAAATGGGGCCCCTCTGGTGCACCCCTCACTGGTCCCCCCACCCGCAAGCCTCCATGGGCCCCTTCCCCACCTGCCCACCGGCTCCCCATCCTCTCCCCCCCAGGTCTCTACACCGCTTTCCTCACCCCCCCCCCACCAGATCCACGACTCCGCTCCTCCCCTTCCCCGCCTGCCCATCAGCTCCCTGACCACCCCAGCCTCTTCGCTGTTCCTCTTGCCCCCTGCAGCCCCTTTCCCACCCGACTGACGGATCCCCAATCTCCCTGGCCCCTTCCTCATTTCTCTGCCTCCCCCCGGGCCTCTTCCCCACCTGACTTCCAGCACCCCAAACCCACAGGCCTCTTCCCCACTCCTCTGCCCTGCCCTTCCCGGGCCCCTTCCCTGCTCCTCTCAACCCCCCCTTACCTGGCCAGAGGCCCGGAGTTACAGAAGTGGCCAGCAGAGCCACTCCTGGCCCAGGCTGCTCCCGCCCTGAACATGCTCTGTCTGAACATGCTCAGGGCAGGAAATTTGAAACTACCCAGCCTGGCTGCAGCAGGACAGGGTGGAACAAGTGTTCCACTGGAATATGTGGCTTTTCTGGGACCCCTGGGCGAAAAACACCAGAATGCGGCATTCTGCCTGGTTTTTGTATTTTTAGGGGCCCCGGAATGCTGGTCCCTAAAAATTGTGGACCCTGGAATGGAGTTCTGGTGTGTTCCCCCTTACTTTAACTCCTGGTCATTGTAATATTTTGCACAGACATGGCCTGGTCTCTGAAAGGGCTGTTCCCCTCCTGTGTATTGGTTAATGATTTTAGATTCAAGGGACCTTTGTTGACTTCTATTGGAATAAAGGATGCTGAAAACCTTGTAGGATCAAGCAGAGTCTTCTGCAGGACTGCACTCATAGCCTCTTCCATCTAAGACGTTTCTGCTCTGTGGCTTTGAAACTGACTGTCCCCGGTAATTTGGCAAGTGATTCAATGTGCCTCCCTTTTCCCCATCTGTGAACCGCTTTCTACTACACATGACACGGTCTTAGGGGGATTCTTTAGTTACTGTTTGTAAGGTGTTCTGAACATGAAAAACAGTACCCTGATGCTAAGATTAGTATCATGCAAATTACAACTGTAAGTGCTTCACTTGTAATTAATTTATCAGAACAATTTTAGCCTTTTACTGCTCCCAAAATACCTAAAGATAACTATTCCCTCACTTTTATTCTTTGATTATTATTTTTTTTTAATTTCTCTGGTCTAAATGGTGAACTGTTTTCTGCTAAGTGTTCAATATTTCCCGTTTGAGGTATTGTGATCAGTTGTGACTGGTCAGATTAGTCACATCCTTGGTTCCATTCCTTGACTGAATGAGTATACAAGCTCTTTTGGCATGAATGCTCAAATGCACAAATTTACAAACAGCTCACATAAATACTTGTGTATGCAACTTTGAAATCCTTCCCTGCTAGCAAAACTGCATCACTTTAATGTTGGCAAAAAGCAAATGCAAAGCAGCTGTGAACATGACCAAGGTAAATACATTTTTAAAGTAGTGTGAATATTGTTAAGAATGTTTGCAATATTCACCAGTTATTTGCTTTACTTTGTTAATGAGCTTGATGATCCATCTCATAAGATCTAAAAGAGTAAACATGCTTCTTTACATAGATGATTGAAGTAGACATGAGAGCTCCTAAATTTGCATTTTTCAGCAAGTGTTCACTTGCCAAACACCTCACATTTTCTTGTAAAAATATATGAAAAATACATTACAATCAAAGAAAACTGAGGCCTTAGGTTAGGGTGAACAACTGATATAGACCAGTCCCTATGGTGAGGGCTTTTTCTTATATAAGTACCTATTACCCCTCCCCCAATCTCCTGTACTGATTTTTCACACTTGCTATCTGGTCATATTACCTTAGGTCCATGCATATGTTTTTCATCACTATTTTATCAAAGTAGAATGCTTTGCTCTCACATTAAATGCTTTGCTCTCACATGGTCAAAAGACAATAGTGTAGCAAATGCACTTAATAATCTGTTCCCTTGGCCACTGTGAAGTAGTCAGCAAGACTATTGAAGTCTAAAGGAGAAGTGCTACTTGATCTTCCTCTAGTCTCTCTCAAAAGCAGAGATATACAATAGTACTTCCTAGGTGAATGAAAAAGAGTACTTTACCATTTGAAGGCAAGAGTGTTTCTGACTCAGAACACTTTGCTGGCTTTCGTATGGTGAAAAAGAACTTCCTCTTTCTGGAAGGTGATTTCTGTTTTTAAATTTGCTGTGTTGAGTAATCCTAGAGACCCACTGTGACATGCTGTACCTCATCTACAGCCCTATGGTGTGATTGTGTATCATTCATGTTCTCCCTTATAATGTAACTATATACTGTTTAATGCAAAGTATGTTATGGAAGGTGTTTTTGGAAAGCTCATGACATACTGCACATTATTGTTATGGTAATGTGTTTCCTTCAATGTCATACACACAGTTATGAAACCCAGCTATATAATATTTCCAAATGTGTGTCTCGCATAACTTGAATAGGTCCATGCAAACGCAAAGCTGAGAAAGGATTCACATCTTGCCGAGGCCTGCATATAGAAACATGGACTGGTCTGAGCACTTGATAAGGAGATGCTCTTTTGATTCTAGCGGAGGAAATCATGTCCATTGCCAGGCTTAGTTGATCACCAGATCCCACGGTTGATGAAAAAAATTGTTACAAGCAGAGGTGCCTTTGTCTCTGGAGCTCTCCCTTGGAATCCATCTACAAAGCAACAGCATGCAAGTGACAGACTGCCCATGAGGCTAGGGAGGCCTGATTGAAGGAGTCGACCAACCTGTATGGGTAAACTAACATTAAAGACTGAAAATCTACTAAAATGTTGGCTTTAGTTTAGAACGTGATTTATCTTTTAATTAATTTTGATCAAACCTTGGTTCATATTTTTCTAGCTTATAATCATTTTACATCTTGCTATAATCAATAAACTTATTTGTTTGTTTTACCTAAAGCAGTGCATGTGGATTGAGTGTGTATAGAGACTATGCTTAGAGTGACAGCGCTAGTGCATATCAATTGATGGACTAATGTAATGAGCTTTCAGGGTGCAGTGTACCTCCTGCAAGATAGCAGTTCCCAGGCTCACATCTGAGACTGGGGGGTGTTTGCTGAGGGGTCAGTCCCATGAGTGACTGGCAGAGATACTCCTTCACTAGGTTAGGGCCTTACTTGCAGAAGGCTGGGCATGGGTTGAACAAGGAATGGGTGGTCCATACCGCAAAAGCCGAGTAAGTTGGAGTCCAGGAGTGAGCGATCAGGGTGACAGCTACATACCAGTCCAGATTGTAGGAGGGGAGTCACACCCACCATTTACAGTTAATCTTGAGCACCTCTTTTGTTCACTGTAGCAAGCTGCAGAACATCCAAGATCTTCCACTTGGAATAAAATCAGGCTTCTGAAAGTCTGAAGAGCTATCAATAGTCTACATAATCCTAAAGGCACACTTATAAAATTGCTTACCAACAATAGCTGCATAGTGCTGAATATGACCAAACTCACTAGAGAATCATGTCTGAGTGAGTATAGGAGCTGACTGATAGCTAGTAGAGATCAAATGTAATCAAGTTTGATGTGAACAATTCCTATTAATGATAATAGGAGATTGGTGGGGAAGTCCATAGTCAGTGCTGGGCAGTGAAAGGGACACCTTAAAATTGATTTCAGCTTCAGATCTTCAGTGAAGCATGCAGAATGGATTTTGGTAAAGCCACTTCTCTAATTAATAGTTCACCAGTCTATTGGAAAACCCAGGAACTGTATGAACTATTTAGTGACAATGCTGTCTGCAGTATGGAACACTCTTAATAACAATTACAACTACAAGCTCATGACCTCATAAACTCATCATGTGTCAAACAACTAATAAATAGTTTCTGTGAGTTTAAACTTTTGCAAATTAGACTATCAGTGGCAAATCTAATGGAAAAATTATCATCAAAAGAGTGCTCAAAGCAAACATGAATGCAAGATTCAGTGCCAACATTTTCAATGAAAAAAGGTTCGGACACTTTTCTAAACTATATTTCTTCTATCTGACAGCTATTCATGAAATTAAACATAACCTTAGAAGCCTCCCATTCAATTTATCTTCTGCTTCCTTCAATGGGCCCAATCCGACCGTTCAATGGCAGGCAAATGTCCTAATCTACTCAATGGGAATTTCTACGGGCTGCATGATTATGCCACATACCTCTGTCCTCAGCATCTCTGCTGATGTGCCTGCTCTAATGCAGAACTGATGGTGAGAGGAAGGTTGACCTCAGAAGGGGATATGCAAAGGCGATTAATCACAAGACCGAAGAACAAGATAAAAATGGTTAGCTGAAGTTGCCGCAAGCATTTAGGAAGAGAGAGAAAGAGGAGGATGAGTAAAGAAGACACATTTTGGAAAGATACCTTTTAAAAGAAGAAAAATAACTATAATAATAACATTTTAAAAGAAGAAAAATAACTATAATAATACATTGTATTTCTATGTCACCTTTCATTGGAGACTTGCAAAAGAGCTTTACAAACCTTAATGAATTAAAGCACACAACTCTTACATGGGGCAAGTCATTATTCCTTATTTTTCTTTTATGGAGTGGGAAACAGACACAATTTATTACTTGCTCCAGATCTCACAAAAATTCATGCAGCCCATTAGACTGAAGATTCAGGATGAATTCCATCATTTAAGTGAGACATAGTGAAGATAGATAGGAAGCCTAACATTAACCACATTCTTACTGAGTGGGAGCTACCCAAAACTTGTGACACGCCCCCCCCCCCCCTTCTCTCCCCCAGTAGTAATGCTTTTTTGCGTATTTAACAAAAATAGACAAAAACCCTCAAATCCACTCATCCTCCAGAATAAAGACTAATAAACTAAGGAAAATCAACATATAGAAATAGGAATTGCCATATTGGATCAGATTAAGACCCCAACAGTACCAGATGCTTCAAATTCAGTTGCAACAAACCCTGCACTATATCATTATAGCATAACATGCCTATAGGGAAAAGTTGTTTCTAAACCTCTGTGACGGGGTGAGCTTACCCTGCACTAGAGAGGCCCAGCAAACTCTGTGGGTGGTGGAAGCCCCACCCCTTAAGCCCTGCTGGGCATTCTCAGACTGCTGCCCCAGCATAAAAGGGTGTAGCTTGGCTCAGTCTGGGCTGACTGACGAACAGGGAGGACCTGTGCCGGAAGATCCGAACTAAAAGTGGTGTCAGCCCCAGGCAGGAGGAGAGACCAACCCCAAAGGAAGCGACCAGGAGCAAGCCTGCAGTGACAGCTGACCTGAAGCTGAATTCCAGGTGTCGACTACAGCGTACTGACACCAGGAATCTCCAGAGAAGCATCTGGCAGTCCATAGCAGAGGTGAGTAGACCCGGAATGGGACTGTGCCAGAGGACAACACTCCCCGCCTACCCCAAGCCAGCCATGCCTCCCCAGGGGAGGAGAGCAGCCAGCACGGAGCTGCGGCTTGTGACAGCAGGGCCCTGGAGTGGCCTCCTCCGAAGAGATCAGGCTGCTTCTCCCCGGCCATTCCAGGGCTAAACAAGCCTGATCCAGGACCTAGTGGTGAGGCAGCCTCTGTTGAGCCCTGGTGTGGCCAGGGGGTAGGCAGGGAGCGCTGCTCCACCCCGCCAGTGGAACAGAGGGAGGGGGGTGGGCGGCACGGCCTCTAGTCTCGGCAACAAGTGCTCCGCCCCCTCCACTTCATGACCCTTCCCCTTCCCGCACCCGATTAGTGCTAGGGTCCGCAGCGCTTCCACTTGGCCGCCTCATGCTCATGTGGTAGGATCAGGCCCGTTCAGCTTGAAATATCTATCAAATATCTACCACATAGATTTGATTTGCTTTTACAGCCTGACCTGATCCTATGTCATACACTCCCCTGCATTGAATTTCCTCCCATTCTGTAAATTTCCCATCTTCAAAGCATCTGACGAAGTGGGCTTTTCTCCCACGAAAGCTCATATGATAAATAAATCTGTTAGTCTTTAAAAATGCCTTAGGACTCCGTTTGTTTTTCTGCAATAGACTAACACAGCTACCTATTTGGAACTGAGCCAGGAATGTGAACTTATCATCTGTCAGTATATAAGTGACAATGTGTAAGAACGTTTTTAGTGGAACAGACATGTACTGCCTTTTATTACCCAATTCATTGAAGCTACCATCCACTCGTCCTTATTCTTTATTATTCATAATCCCTTTCCTTTCAAACTTCACAATACAATCCTGCAAACGAAATAATGAGTGTCACAACAGATCACAAAGCCCCATCATTATGTTGCAGGTGGGACGCCCGAGGACGGGCTGGGGCTAGCAACAGTTCGTTTAGGTTCATTGCCCGGAGTGTGCAGCACCAATAACCACACCAGGGCAGATTTGAAATCTCAAGCAGGCACATGGAGATCACCAGATTTGAGATCTCAAGCAGGCACATGGAGACAGGCACGTCTCAAATCATGTGCACCCGCACTCAGTTGCAGTGACTCTTATATAACTTACTTCAGTACTTTTCCCTTGCTGTGTGTGAAAATATCCCACCTTCCTCCTCTTTCTCTGGGTTAGAAGCAAGCTTTCAAGGCTATGTTATGTTATCTGCTTATGTTTCCTGGAACTGGGGGACCTCCTTATATGGTGCTATTGTCTCCTAGCTGCCGCTGAGTCTGGAGCAAGGGCCTTCATCGGCACTCATAGCCTTCCACCCCCTCGACTTAAATCAAATTTCATAAAATGTCAACCCATTTCAGTTAAAAGAATCCTTCCAAGATAGTAGAAAGCATCCTAGAATGTCGTAGTCCTCAATATCACAAATGATGTGCAAGGACTAGCAACATCACAGAATGAACTAGGAAATAAACAATAGATTTTCGCCAGAGTGGAAGAAAAGAACAATTTCAAATGACCACTTTATGTTCTGAGTCCCCTTAATAGCTGGTCAGTGGCAGAACTGTGTATATTTCTGGCCATTGCTCTAAGCCTCAGCTGGGCAATTGACTGCACTTCACTTTTAACTGGATACTTAACACCTAATGTTTCTAGATATTATCAGCATTCAGCACTACCACTTATCACCACTTTTAAAAGTGCAAATGCATGAAGCTGAGAGTTGCTGAGTTGTTACTAAAACTTTGTAGCATTTGCATTCTTCTAAATTAATTTGCTGCTCAGCCCATGTGCCCCTGCTGCAAGTCCCAATGCTTGCCTCGGCTAACCACCACTGCCAGCCTGCACAGCCCTGACTCCCTGTCTCCTCTCCCGCTCTCAGTCCCAGCTCTTCTCTTGCTGCCGGTCCGTCTCCTTCCCTTCACCTCACCAGCCTTGTCTCTCCTCTTGCCACCAGTCCCATCTCCTCCTGCTCACCCGCTGGTCACCTGTCTCCTCCTCCTACAGCCCCAGCTTACTTTAACCTCTGCTGCACAGGGGTCTATGATCCCTACATGGGTGTGCGACGGCCGCTCTTAGAGGGAACATAGCTTCTAAGCCCAGATGGTTCAAAATAATTAAACCACAAGCACAGTATAGTGATGCACCTGTGACATTTATTTCCTGGAATTTCAAGTCACTTGTAGCCCACATTTGAAATGACACCTTTTGTATAGCTAAATATATATATCAAATGACACTGAAATAATAACGTAATTTTTACAGAAGGTCAAAATCTGAACCTGACATTGAGCTCTAAGCAGAGGATGCGTGCAGCACAAGGAAAGCAATGATTAAATATAGTAATGGAAGTATGGTTTGTTTGTTTTGTTTTGTTTTGTTTTTTCTTCCAGTGCTAGGAACAGGCATTAACAAAGACTAAAACATCATATTATTGTTAATTGTGTTGTAGACTAAAATATTCAGTGTTAATTATTCAGAGAAGTTAGCACGTGTATGGGAGGTGGCAAAGTAATGTGTTTCAGCTTTAACTTATACAGATGAAGGCAGAATATTGATTTTGCAGCAGTGAATAGAGGTTGATTATGTTTTGCAAGTTAATTGTAGCTTTGAGCAATTGAAAAATCAATTGGGCTTTATCTATTTTCCGGTACATTCAAAAAACCCTTCCACTAAACTGCAAACTACTTACAGCTCCATCTGAAAAATGATAAAATATTAAAAAATAATAAAAGGTGGCATTTTCTGCTCTTGTGGATTTTCTTCTTTGCTACAGTGTTGCTTTTACAATACTGCAGTGGAAAAAAAGAAAACAGAAGTCTCTAGGTTCATGCATATTTTTTCAACTCTATTTAATGTGTGTAGCCACCACAGTTTCAAGCATAGATTTCAGAGTAATCACATAAAGAGGAATTTGCATGCAAAAATAGGTGTTTAGATCATTGTGAACATAGAAATACCAATTGTGTGCATGTAATTACATACATAAGGGCCTGATCTGAAACTCATTCAATAAATAATCCTATAGACTTCAAGAGGCTTTGGAACAATCCTAAAATAACTGGATTTTGATCATGTGAACTTTTATGACTGTGCATAATGTTACTCATGTGTAGTCCCACTGGGCAAGGCAAAATGTAAATATTAGCTCATTTATTTAGTTACAAGTGCTTATGTAAATCAACAGAACAGCAGAGAGAATAAGTAAATGTATCACTATATGTGGTATTTCAATTTATGGGCCTGATTTTGAAAAAAATAAATCTTTCCTGAAGTCCTTGCACATATTGGCACACTTGGGTCCTGGTCTCACTCATTAATTTCAACAGTCACACTCTCACTTGACTTACATGGTGAGGAATCAGGCCCTTAGGCCCCAATCCTGAAAACAGTTAAGCACATGTATTGGTTTATTCAATCCTATCGATTCAAAGGACAGTTAATGGAGTAAAATCTGAGTGAGGATTAAAATATTAAATTAGAGACTAAATATCTGATCCTTCAAACTCTTAAATACGGTGAGTTGTTCTGAAGCTGCTTGCATGAGTAAGGACTATTGTAAGTGTAGGTTTGAAGAATCAGACCAAGTCTATTCATAGACTCATAGGGATGGAAGGGACCTCACCAGGTCATCTAGTCCAACCCCCTGTTAAAAAGCAGGGCCACTCCCACTAAATCACCCCAGCCAGGGTTTTGTCTAACCAGACCTTAAAAATCTCCAAAGATGGAGACTCTACCACCTCCCTAGATAGCCCGTTCCAATGCTTCACCACCCTCCTAGTGAGAAAGTTTTTCCTAATATCCAACCTTGACCTCCCCAGCTGTAATCATTTTCGTTGCCCTCCACTGGACTCTTTCTAATTTGTCCACATCCTTTCTGCAGTAGGGAGCCCAGAACTGGACACAGTATTCCAGATGCGGCCTGACCAGTGTCGAATAGAGGGGAATTATCACATCCCTCGATCTGCTGGCAATACTCCTACAGATGTAGCCTAATATGCCATTGGCCTTTTTGGCAACAAGGGCACACTGTTGGCTCATATTCATCTTCCCGTCCACCATAACCCCGAGGTCCTTTTCTACTGCGCTGCTACTTAGCCGATCAGTCCCCAGCCTGTAGCAATGCATGGGATTTTTCCGTCTTAAGTGCAGGACTTTGCACTTGTCTTTGTTGAACTCTATGAGGTTTCTTTTAGCCCAGTATTCCAATTTGTCCAAGTCTCCCTGGATCCTGACCCTGCCCTCAAGAGTATCTACCATTCCCCCCAGCTTGGTGTCACCCGCGAACTTACTAAACACGCAGTCTATTCTATCATCAAGATCATTAATGAAGATGTTGAACAGAACTGGCACCAAGACCGACCCCTGGGGCACTCCACTCGTTACCGGTTGCCAACTAGACATCGAGCCATTGATTCCCACCCGCTGAGCCCATGGAACTAGTCAGTTTTCTACCCACCTTACGGTCTACTCGTCCAACCCATACTTCCTTAACTTGCCAATGAGAATGCTGTGGGAAACCATATCAAAAGCCTTGCTAAAGTCGAGGTATACCACGTCAACAGCTCTTCCCGCATCCACAAATCCAGTCATTTCATCATAGAAGGAAATCAGGTTGGTCAGGCACGATTTGCCCTTGGTGAATCTATGTTGACTGTTCCTGTTTACTCTATTTTCCTCCAAGAGTTTCAGGATGGATTCTTTGAGGACTTGCTCCTTGATTTTCCCAGGAATTGAGGTGAGGCTGTCCGGTCTGTAGTTCCCCGGGCCTCCCTTGTCATCTGTCCAAGCTTCCACTTCTTGTAAGCTTCCCTTTTATGTTTCAGCTCACCGCAGAGTTCTCTGCTAAGCCACACTGGGCGATGTCCACATTTGCTGTTTTTTCTGCACATCGGAATGTTATCTTCCTGTGCTTTTATCAGGGTTTCTTTAAAATACAGCCAGGTGTCTTGGACACTTTTCCCCTTCAGATCAGCCTCCCAAGGGATCCTGCCCATCAGCTCCCTAAGGGAGCCAGAATCTGCTTTTCTGAAGTCCAGGATGTGTGTTCTGCTTCTTTCCTTCCTTCCATTGATCAGGATCCTGAACTCTACCATTTCATGGTTGCTGGTGGTCTAACAGTCATGTGTATACTTTTATCCCCAAGTCTTTACTGAGGCAAAATTCCTGTTTGCTTCACTGGAAGTTTTTCTTGTTGTAAATTAAGTCCATTCTGTCTGGTCCTTCCTTCAGGAGATACTGAGAACAACTGATCTACACCCTCTTTGTAATAGCCCTTAACATGTTGGAAGACTTAGCAGGCCCACAGTCTTCTTTTTTCAAGAGTAAATGTGCTCAGTTATTTTTTTAACCTTTCCTCATGGGTCAGATTTTCTAAACCTTTTAACATTTTTGTTGATCTCTGGACTCTTTCAAATTTGTCCACATCTTTCCTGAAGTGTGATGCTCAGAACTGGACATAGTACTCGAAATGGGTTTTCACCCTTCTGATCAAAGCAGGAAAATTACCTCCTGCGTCTTACCTATAACACTCTTATTACTAAACACCAGAATTACATGAGACTTTTTCTATAGATGCAACACATTAATGGTTCATATTCAATTTGTGGACCACTATAACCCCTATATCCTTTTCAGTGGTATTACTACTTAAACATTTATTCCTCATTCTGAAGTTATACATTTGATTTTTTCCTTCCTCAGTGATGCACTTTGCACTTGTCTTTATTGAATTTCATCTTGTTGAATTCAAATCAATTCTCAAGTTCTGAATCAATTCTCCAAGTTCATTTTGAATTATAAACCTATCCTCCTAAATGTTTGCAACCCCTTCTAACTTGATGTCATCTACAAGTTTTATAAACATACTATCCATTCAATTATCCAGCTCATTAATGGAAACATTAAATAGTACCAGACCCAGAACTTGTGGACCCCACTAGATGCTCTCTCCCAATTTGACAGCAAACCATTAGTAACTGCTCTTTGATTATGGTTTTTCAACTAATTGTGCACCCATCTCATAGTATTTCATCTAGACCTCCTTTCCCCAGTTTGCTTATGAGAATGTTGTGTAAAATTGTCCCGAAAGTCTTACTAAAATCAAGGTATATCACAACTACTGTTTCTTCCCTAACTACTAAGTCAGCAATCCTATCAAAGATGGAAATTTAGTTGGTTTGGCATGATTTGTTCTTGAAAAATCCATGCTGACTATTTCTTATAATCCTATTATCCTCCAAGTGCTTACATGTTGATTGTTTAATAATTATTCCAGTATCTTTCCAGATACTGAAATTAGGCTGGCTGGTCTATAATTCCTGAGTCCTTCTTATTCTCCCTTTTAAAGATAGATAGTTTGTTTGCCCTTCTCCAGTCTTCTGGATCTCTCCCATCCTCTAGGAGCTGTCAAAGATAAATGCTAATGCCTCCAAGACTGCTTCAGCTAGTTCCTTATTCATTCCTAGGATAAATTCCATCAAGCCCTGCTCACTAGTCATCCAGTCCTCATTAACTCTTTTATTGAAAACAGAAGCAAAGCAGACAGAATGTAGCTCGGGTGTTGCTATCAGGTTGCTGGGTCAGAGCATCTGTACCTGTGTTTTAGCTATACATAGTCACTCAGCCTGTGACCTGCACGCTGGGAGGCTCTTTGTAAGCAGTCCTGGGTGCGACTTAAAACAGCAAAGCAGTGTGAGGCACCAAACACTGCAGGGCAAGTAGTGACAACTTCGTCACTGGTCTAGACTGCACACTAGCATGTGAAAAAATTTACACCAGCATCCCGTTGGATCCATATGAAATGTAATAGTGTTATTGAAACAACCACTGGCTGCTGCTGAGGATTGGAGTTTGACATAATAAAGAAGTGATGTTTGCCTAAATACTGCAAAAAAACCACTTATTTATTGCTCCTAGCATAACCCCACAATTTGGCTATTATCCTATCACCGAGCTCTGAGGTAAAAGATATCAAATATACATACCAGTAAGATCAATTCATGCATTTAGGGGCTAACAAGCAGAATTTTTGTTATAAATTGGGGACTTTGTCAGTTGGAAACAAAGGAGGAAAAGACACTGGTGTATTTGTCAATCACAGGATGCCAATGTGATGCCAAACTGATGCAGCTGTGAAAAAGGGTAATGCAGTCTTAGCTAGAATTAGGCAATGTTTCCAGTAGAGATAAGGAAGTATTTCCATTATACAGGTGTAAGCAAGGGGGCGCTGTCACAAAGGCCGCCGGCCAGTCCCCCAGCCCAATGGTCTAGTCACATTGGCCCCCCCCCGGCGGGGTGTGGCAGGCACGAGAGTCAGTTGCCCCTCAGCAGGGTTTGAGCACTCCGGGTGGTTAAGGAAAAGGAGGTGAGGGAGGGGGATGCAGGCCCACCCGTCTCCACTGCGTCCCAGCCCAGGGCCCTATCCAGTGGTGGAGTGGTCGCCACTGGAGCCAGCGGGGCTCTGACCGAAACACGCTGGTGCCAGCCGGCTCGGCCACCGGCTGTGTGGCAGCTAGCCAGCCCTGGGCCACTTTCTCCCTTCCCAGACCCAGGTACCTAGATCTGGTGAGTTTCCTCCCTGTCAGCAGGGCAAATGGCTTGGGGAATCCTGGAGAGGCCCTCTGTATCCATTGGTGGTAGGTCTGGCAACTCCTCCAGTTCTTCGGTAGAGGGCAGCTCCTCCAGGTCATAGGGCCAGGGGTGGTTGGCTGTTCCTCGTGGGGTTCGGGGTCCTCAGCTGATGGGGGTTCCTTGAGGTTGCAGGTGATCAGCGGTTCCTCGGGTTTCCCCGGGGAGAGAGGTTCCGGGCTTTGCTCGTGATGGAGCCAGGAATGCTTTCTCTGGGCTCCAGTCTCGGGAATCCCCTCCCAGTCGCTGGGGCCTGGTAGACTGGGTGGGCCGTATTGCCCTCCAGCCAGGGGAGCCCGTGACCGCCCTCTGGTCAAAGCCCGGCCCAGTCTGTGGCCTCAGAATCAGCACGTCCTGCCTCTGCGGCTGCTCAGGCCCTACTGAGCTGCCTGGCTGGGCTTTTATACCTCCCTGTTTGGGCCCTGCTCTTCTGCTTCTGGGGCTGGAGACCTGCAGTGCTAGTGTCTGGCCAGGAAGGCATTCAGGCCTGGCCTCAGGCCCAGGCTCGGAAGAAGGCCAGCGTCCTTTGCTACAACAGGGCCCTGGTGATACTGAATCTGGAATACTGTGTGCAATTGTGGTCTCCCATGTTTAAGGAAGATGAATTGAAATTGAAATAAATGGAGAGAAGGGCTACTAGGAGGATGATCAAAGGAATGGAGAACCTGTCTTACAAGAGAAGATTTAAGGAGCTTGACTTGTTTTGCCTAAGAAAGTGAAGGCTGAGCGGAGATAGATTCAATATACATCAGGGAGAGAAAGGAGTTGTTTGAGAGCTAAAACCCCTAAGTCATTCCCCCTATCCTGCTCAGTGCCAGCAGACCTTGGGGAAGTGCTGAGAGCGCTCCTGCCCTCCCAGCACTTGGGCACTGGAGGCCTGGAGCTAGAGGCCAGCCTCTGCACTCCCACACCAGCCCTGGGCTAGCTGGTCCACCCCCGAGGGCAGGGTGGGGTGTGAACTGCTGGGTGGTGCAGCATGGCCTTGGTTCCAGTACAGCCTTACAGGGCCCATGACCTGACGGGGCTGCACCGGGGCCACACCACACACCAGCCACCACCCACCCCTGGGGTAGACTGGCCAGAGTGGGGCCGGGGTGGGAGCACCCTCTAGCCCCAGAGGCCTCTCCCTCCCAGTGAAGGTACACCTGCAGGCCGCCATGCTGGGGGCAGGGGCTCTGCGGGGTTGCGGGGCGGGGGGCAGCCCGGTGGCCCCAGGCCAGTTAATCCAGCCCTGCGTATTATAGTAGTGGGTGGCCTGCATCATGTAGGAAATGAGTATAGATGATCACAGTGGAGCCTTCTGGCCTTAAGCCTATGCATCTGAGGTAGCAGGAGCCGATGTTATTGATTGGAACAAGTGGAAAAATGATACAAATATAAAAGATTCGTGGTTAATGTGAATGAATTTGAATCCCAGGAGATGACATGACCCTAACTAAATTAGATGGGCAGAAAGGAAAAAAATGCTCAGCTGACTGAGATATGAATTTGTACTGACATCGTTATGAAAAATGTTGTGGCTAATAGTTCTACACAAAATAGTCTTCCTCCTATTCTGTTTAAACACCTCTTTTCTGCTCTGGACTAGGGTGTGAGTGCCACTAATTTGGAAAAAGAAAGAAAAAAGAAGACATTAAATGTTAGTCAAACTTAAGAGGATTTCTTTTAAAATTCATTATTCTACATACTGAATTACTAGCTTTAATTGAAGGTCAAAAATAAAATAAAGTAAAGCCAAATTTGATCTTTCACACATGATGAAGTATTGCCCATGTAATATTTTGGAAACTATCTATTGAACGACTGAAACCAGATCCCTTGATCACCTGTTAGGTAAATTCTACTCTTTGGATCTGGACATATCTGACCTGAAGCTTAGCTGTGGGCCAGCTTAGCCAAATATTTAGTAGTAACTAGAGGAGAAGCTCTTGGCAGAGTCCAAAGATCTCTAGAAAGTAACAAGTCATCCTACCATTTCCAAAGAGATGTTCATATCATACTCATCAAACAGACACACGGGCTATGTCTACACTAGAAAAGTTAAGTCGACTTTGTTAAGTCAACTTAATACAGTCGACGTTAAGTCAACTTAAGGTTGACCTTATTAAGTCAACTTAACAAAGTTGACTTAACTTTTCTAGTCTAGACATAGCCCCTTGTCAACCTTATTAAGTTGACTTAAGCTTTAAGGCGCTAATCCCCGTCCACACTGGCTTTAAGTCGACTTAAGGAGTCGATTTAAGGCTTAAGTGGACCTAAAACCAGGTGTTATTAAGTCAACTTAAGCTTTCCTTAAGTTGACTTCAGGAAATGCTTAAGTCGACTTAATAAAAGCCCAGTGTGGACGTGGCTTTGTTTATGTTGACTTAAGCCTCCTTAAGTCGATCTAAGTTGCCAGTGTAGATGCACCCACAATGAGGATGATTCATCGTGAGTGGTGACTATGGGGGACATGCACAAGCTGCCTTTACCATGGTATTCATCCATTCCTGATTCAAAGGAGGGCTCTTTTCAAATAGAGAGAAGGCACTGTGCAGCCTGTCAAGCAGTGAGTGCTCTCACCCAGGAAAGGTAACACTGCTACCTCTGCAACTGTGGTTTCCCCTTTGCGATACTCTCAGGACAGCTATTGCTAGAGAAGGAAAGATGAGAACCAGCAGGGTCATGGAGTCTCCCTGCACATGGACTTAACTTGCTACTTCTGGTACTGTAGGGTCATAGATCCCTGGGTGTTCTCCAGTTCTTCTACCTGCAAAAGAGGTTGGGAAGGAACAGCAGGGTGCCTCTTGCCATCTGAGCAGACTGATTTGAAGGAGCTTGCAGACCTTTCTTTCTCCTCAGCCCTATTTGAGGGTTTTACTGTGGGAGGAAGTGACCTATTAGTTTTGACCAAAATATAAAACCCAGCTGTCAAGATGAGAATAGCCTTAATTACCCAACCCATCTGGGGTGTATCTCCATTGACTCCAAAAGAGTTACACCAGGGAGAAATGAAGCCTGGCCCTTCTGTGGTCAGTTTCAGTTCTCTGCATCACTATGTGTAATGTTTCTCATGACAAATCTTTACCTAGAGCTTACAGATAGGATAGGCCTACATCACCAAAATAAGAAATCACTTAGGAGCCCAGAATCTTGTAGAGTGTCCCATCCCAGACTCCTGGATAGATGGATGGATAATGAGTACATACAGGGAAATAGATCTCCTCTTCTGCATAGAGATTGAAATCGTCCTTCAGGATTTAATGCTGCTCTGCTGGCTTTCTTCCAACTGGCATGGATCCTGGTCAAGCCAGGCTAGGCCTCGCTGAAGCTGTCCGATAGCAGCCAAATAAATAAATTGTGAGATTGGCTTAACAAACAAAGAATCCAGAAGTAGTAATACAGGTCCTACTTCCATTACTTCCAGTGGGGATTTCTTCATGTCCCCTCCACAAAGACTCTAGATGTCAATGGAGATAGTCCAGATTTACACAGGTGTAACAGAGATTGCCAAATGGGATGGAATAAGTGAAAGTGAACAAAGCTGTGGAAAAGGGAAAAAACTAAGAGTTATAAAAAATGCAATAAAATTTGTGATTTTAATAAAATTTTCCATGTCTTTCCTTAAAATTTAATGTGACAAAAGCACTGCTCTATATTGTCGGAGTTTAAATGTACTAACAAAGTTATTGATTAGCAAGTATAATATATTCCGTCAGCAAGATCGATTCCAAAATAGTTCTCAGAGCAGTTTGCTTGTGAGTTATTTCTACCAAAATTGGGTTTTGTCTGCTTAGTTTTCTAGTTTGACATCAAAGATTAAAAAAAGTCTCCAGCTGCTTTTTCTCTGTTTTTGTCATAATGTCAGAACAAATGCAGCAGTACATTCAGTCAGGAGGGAAGTAAGGGCCCAAGTTCATCTGTGTGGAAACTAACAGATGAAGAAGATGAGAAGACCTCAGGGACTGTGGGGAGGCAAGGGTAGAAAAGATTATATAAAATGGGCAAGCAGGTCTACTGAACAGATATTCTTAGAAAGGTCAATATCAAAAACAAAGAAAGGTCAATATCAAAAACAATGAAATGTCATTTTTTGAATGATCTACAAGAAAACTCTGAATCACTGGACAAATATGGAAAATAAGGAGCTCTGAGGAACTATGCATATTATAAAGGTAACTCTCACAATTGTACATAAAAAAAAGAGTAGATGAATATCTTGCACAGAGATAGGTTTGCTTTAGATAAAACAATAACTATATCAAAATTAAGTGGTTAAGTAAAGCTCTGGTTTTGATTTTATTTCTAAATTCAAACATTCAGATCAGCAAAACTGAAACTACTTATGTATTTTCTAATTTTTGAAAACTAGTTATTATTCAATAGTGATTTATCAAAGCCTAAACCAGGACAAGAGTTACATTGTACAAACATAATGAATGAAATTCCTTGCACCTGACCTAAAAAAAAAAAGTTTAAGGGCTCAATAAAATCCTGGCCAACAGTTTGCAAAATATTTACAAAGATTATTCATTTTCTTTAACAGTAATAATAAGTTAAACATTTATGTGCAGAACATGCCAGGAATTTTCTCACTGAGGATATTGTCCATTGCTAGACTCTCCTCTATAGGTAGCCTTTCCTCTATCAAGACTCTATTATCATATCTATCATACTTTATATCATTAGTGGGCAGTAAGAATTCAGCCACCATGTTAATGGTCTACTATCAAATAGTAAGTTCTCATTGCTTACAAGAGAGCAGCTTTGGTCAAAGGTTGTTTTTCTCCTGCTTTTCATCCCAAAGTTTCTTACGTATGGATACTCTCACATGAGAAAACACTCAATGGTGTTTGTTTATTTATAGCATAAAACTGTATGAACAAAAAACCACTTAGTATGTTAGCATTCCTACACATTTTATATTACAGAGATAACACAAAATCATCTCTTTTGATATCTAACATGTAAGTTTAAGGGCCATTACATGAACATTGCAAATTTTCCCTTTGCTTTATAATCATAGAAACACCTGTGCTAAATGGCTTTGATCTGATTAACTGTGAAAATACACTCTCTTGAATAGCTATCAAAATGTCTCATTTCTTCCATATGTTGGGGTAGTCTAGTGGATTCACATTAGGTTGCAGCATAAAATGTTTATGAAAATTGGTCCCCTGCCTCTTAAAGGGGATTAGAAAGAACATGTTGAAGGGTAAGTGAATCAGTTCTGGCCAATCCAAACCTGAACCTTAATTAGTTTTTGGGAAAGATCTGGAGACAATTACTGTTCCCTTTCTATATATTTGGTCATGAAGTGAAGGCTCTTTACTAACCTTGCTTGCTACATATAAATGCACAGGAGTTATGAAAGGACATAGTGAATTCTCAAGTACTAATAGAAGAGGAATCCTGAGAGCTCTAAAAATGGTATCAAGTAGATCCACAAAAGAGACTTGCGGTCTTTACCTTTGGGGAAGCTGCTGCCCTTGCTTCTTGAGGCTTAGAAGGAGTAGGAGGGTAGAAGGAAGGAAGGAAGGAAGGAAGGAAGGAAGGATTCTGAAGACTGCTGCTGTGTGAGAATTACAAAGAGTTTATTTGTACTTACAGCAAATTTAATGTTAGCATCATAAAATAGGGTGGATCATTTGGGGACCTGCAAGCTCTTTGTTTTATTTGTACAGCATTTAGCACAATGAGCTCCTGGTCCATAACTAGGGCTCCTGGACTTTACTGCGGACAAATAATGCTAAAGCTCGCAGACCAGTTTGTGGCCAACAGAGTAGATTTGTTCAATCTAAAATCAGCTTTTGTAACTCCTCTGGAAACTTTCAAAGACACAACAAACTTGTTGATTGGCTCCCCTGAGCCCCCAATCCTGAAGTAGAAGCTCTGGCGGCCATTGTTCAAACTGGAAACAAACATGCTGACTCAATCTGGTGGCATTCTTCAGGCCATGATCAACCTGAAAATTACCAACTGAGCTTAGGAAATGGATTCCATTTCCTTTCAACTAATTGTTTTCTTTCACAGAAACAAAGCAGAATGAATACAAGTAAACAATTAATAAAATACAATTTTCCAGCCCTAAAGCTGCTTTGTTTCTTTTCATTCCTCTAATCCCTTTCTCGTGTCCTCTGCCTCTATCATTTTCTCTGTTTTCTCTTCAATTCTACAGTCTCTCTTTTCCTTGTGCTATGTTCTGTCCTTTTCATCTTTCCAACACCGAACATAGCATTTTACAGCTTAGGATGTCAAAACATTTTATAAATAATTAATTTAACTTCCAGATTCCTCAGTAAGGTAGGGAAGTAGTATCTTCCTTTTTGCTGGTGGGGAAAGTGAGGTAGAACTTTGCTCAGGACTATTCTTTAATCCTGCTCCTACTATATTGTAGCAGTTGGACCTGCAGTACCTCAATCCTGCTACCAGGGTCTACACTAGTCCCACATTAGGCTCTAAACTGTGGCACAGAAAAATTTAGTTATCTGCTGCAGGGTACTCCAAATGTTTGTAGTAAGGCTAGTAATATAACTGACATCCACTCCTGAATTTTACCATAAGTCAATTCTTTATCCTGTTGAAAAAGGTGTTCTCCTGTTTTTGATTGTTGATCACCACTTGCGCAGTTAAACACTTCATCTGCTGTATACCAAAAATTTAAAGAAATATCTCCAAGCCTCTGCAAGTGAAACTTTTCTCTTCTGTCCTCTCACTTGTTATTGCAATACAATTCATCGTCAGAACAGATGCGTAATTTTTTTCATCATCTATTCCACACCAGTCATTTCAGTGATGAATATGCAGTAAAGTGCAATTGTTAGCATTTGGTTAGAAAGAGGGTGTGGTTAGTTTGTGGAAAAGTTTATAACAACTCTTACTGTAATAGCACCCATGACTTTCTTTGTCATCCTTTAGTTAAGTGATATGCCATCTTCATAAAGCACACAAGTTCAGTTCCCCATCTCTGCCTGATGCAGAGAAAGACTGTGATTTTGGTCATCCTCAAGGGTACCCTGACTGCTGAGCTATGGTGTATTATGGGTTGAGGTTCTCTCAAGCTCTCTTGTTGAAGGAGTTCCATTGTATATAAAATACATGAATAGTAATTAGGAGCAGGAATTTGAGTCTCTATCCTTCAAGAGGTATGCCCCAACCATCAGGCTATAGGCTGTTCTGGGGTGGGTGTCTCTGAATCTCTTCTGTTAAGGCTATTCATAGAATCATATGGGGTTGGAAGAGACCTCATGAGGTCATCTAGTCCAATCCCCTGCTATAAGCAGGACCACTCCCACTAAATCATCCCAGTCAGGGTTTTGTCTAACCTGGCCTTAAATGTTTCCAGATATGGAGTATTCCACCACCTCCCTAGGTACCTATTCCAATGTTTCAGCACCCTCCTAGTGAGAAAGTTTTTCCTAATATCCAACCTCGACCCCCCCAGCTGCAACTTGAAACCATTGCTCCTTGGTCTGTCCTCTGTTACTACTGTTACTAGCTCCATCCTTTTTGGAGCACCCCTTCAAGTAGTTGAAGCTTGCTATCAAATCACCCCCCTCAGTCTTCTCTTCTGCAGACTAAATAAGCCTAGTTCCTTCAATCTCTCCTTGTAAATCATGTGACACAGCCCCCTAATCATTTCCGTTGCCCTCCGCTGGACTCTTTCTAATTTATCAACATCCTTCTTGTAGTGGAGAGCCCAAAACTGCACACAGTATTCCAGATGTGGCCTCACCAGTGCCAAATAGAGGGGAATAATCACATTCCTCAATCTGCTGGCAACACTCTTACTGATGCAGCCCAATATGCCATTGGCTTTTTTGGCAACAAGATTACACTGTTGACTCATATCCAGCTTCCCGTCCACCATAACTCTCAGGTTCTTTTCTATACTGCTTCTACATAGCCAATTGGTTCCCAGCCGGTAGCAGTATATGGGATTTTTCCATCCTAAATTCAGGACTTTGCACTTGTCCTTTTTGAACCTCAAGAGATTTCTTTTAGCCCAATGCTTCAATTTGTCTAGGTCTCCCTGAACCCTGTCCCTGCCCACCCGCGTGTTTACCATTCCCCCCAGCTTGGTGTTATCCATGAATGTACTGAGTGTGCAATCTATCCCATCATCCAGATCATTAATGAAGATGTGGAACAGAACCGGCCCCAGAACCAACCCTTGGGGCACTCCACTCATTACTGGTTGCCAACTAGACATTGAACCATTGATCCCTACCTGTTGAGCCCAATGATCTGGCCAGTTTTCTATCCACCTTACGTCTATTCATTCAGTCCATACTTCCTTAACTTGCTGACAAGAATGCTGTGGGAAACCATACCAAAAGCTTTGCTAAAGTCAAGGTATATCACGTCAATGGCTATTCCTGCATCCACAAATCCAGTAATCTCATCATAGAAGGCAATCAGGTTGATCAGGCATGATTTGCTCTTGGTGAATCCATGCTGACTGTTCCTGATCACTGTTTGCTGATCACTGTATTTTCCTCCAAGTGTTTCAGAATGGATTATTTGAGGACCTGGTCCATGATATTTTCAGAGATTGAGGTGAGGCTGATTGGTCTACAGTTATCCGGATCCTCCTTTTTCCCTTCCTTGAAGATAGGTACTATATTTGCCTCTTTCCAATCATTTGGAATCTCCCCCATTCACCATGAGTTTTCAAAGATAATGGCTTGCAGCTCTGTAATCACATTGGCCAACTCCCTCAGCACCCTCGGATGCAGTTCATCTGGCCCATCAGTTCATAGACTTGTGCACATCCAACCTCCCTAAGTAGTCTCTAACCTGACCACTTTATATAAATAACTATTTAGTGGAACAGAGACTCAAACTTGGGTCTCCTATCAGTCAGGTAAGGCCCCCCCCCCCCCCCCCAAAAAACCCGCCAGACTACAGAGTCATTCTCAAAGTCTATCTCGTCCAATACCTCTTCAAGTATTTTATACAAAGTGGAACATCTTTATTTGAAGTCTATAACTGTGAGCTATTATTATACCATACTATATTATACCATATTTTAAGATTTTCAAAGTTCCCCAGCTTTTCAGTTTTACACCGTTGGGGAAACAAAGCATCATAGTTAAACGGCTTTCTTTCTTGCCCACACCATTATGGGTTTATATCTTTTCCCAATAAGCATCTTGAGCAGTGAATATAGAATTTTTGTTCTTGGAAGGGTAAATTAAGTATTTCAAAGAAAAGATGCAGGTGGAAACATGTTTCCAATGCAATTTATACATGGTGTTCTAATCTTAACATGAATTTATAGCACATACACTATAGACAATATTAAAACAAAACAGCCATGTCAGCTATTTTCTTTAAAGTTAAATCTAAGAACTAGCATTGCAGTAACATATGAATAGATGGCTTATTATCACTTTCTCCCTGAGGCATTGATAATTTAGATACTAGCCCTTCCCCAAAGCTGATTTAACATCAATAAAATTACATGTTACCTAAATTTGAGGGATTAAAGGCAGCCAATTATGTTTAATAGTAAAAATGCAGACATATGTTCCCAAATGGATGATTAGTCAAAGAGTAATGGGTTATTTTGTAGGAATACCAGTGATTTTGTATCAAAAAATTAGATTCTTTATGCCTATTCTATCAGTGCTCCCCTTTAGAATTATCAAATTAATGCATGTGTAACTAGTTGTCAGTTTACCTATAAAACAAATAGGTGACAAGAAAAAGAAGGTTAAATCATGCTTTTTCTTTTCTTTACTACTAAACCAGTAAGCATAGTGTTGACAATATTACTTCTAGCAACTTATTTGAATCTATAGTCTTTTTTGCCCACATCTTTCCTGAAATGAGGTGTCCAGAACTGGGAACAATACTCCAGTTGAGGCCTAATCAGAGCAGAGTAGAGCAGAAGAATTACTTCTTGTGTTTTACTTACTATACTCCTGTTAATACATCTGTAACAGGGCAAGAGTAGAGAAACTCCTCACCTTCCCTTGTTTGCCTGGGCTTTGAGAGTCTAAAGCTGAGCAGACAGCAGCTGGGAACTGATTATGTAGCAGCAGAGCTCTGGCCTAATCAGGAAGAGAAGGAGCCTCTGAGGACCTGGCTCTGGGATATAACCTGGGCCAGGACAAGAAACAGGGGAGGTGGCGCCAGCAAGACAGAACAGGATCTCTGGCAGCAGGCTAGAGGGAGCAGAACCCTGAGCCTCCAAGCCCTGAGAGCATTTGGGGTCCAAACTGGGAGTGAGACTGTCACATTTGTAAATAAATGAGCATGTGGTTTGTACTGAAGATGGTCTATTCTGAGTCTCTTTGGGTCAGCTAGGGAGCGGGGGTGAAAGATCCTGCCCCATGACAGAACCCAGAATGGTGTTTGCTTTTTTTGCAACAGCATTATACTGTCAGTTCATATTTAGCTTGTGTTCCATTATGAAACCCAGATCCCTTTCTGCAGTACTACTTCCTAGACAGTCATTGCCCATTTTGTATGTGTGCAATGGATTGTTCTTTCATAAATTGAATACTTTGCACGTATCTTTATTGAAACTGAATTATAATGTACAGTATATTATTACTATTTAACAGTAAATAAAACAAGTATCTATCTCCTCTTTCTCTTTTGGAGAGGAGTGGAAAGTAGGTTACCTGTCAGTTTTTCCAAAATAACCTTTATAATAGATCAGTTTGGGAGATTCTTTATTTCCTACTACTGTGATGAGACAAAAAATAAACCATGCATCTAAAATCAGGAAGGTACTCACAAAGAGCTTAAGATGTTAGCAAAACAGATTGCTTCTCTCTTAAATAAGCCAGGTACTTTCAAAATATTACTGTAAAAAACAGAATTTTACGTGTGTGTGTGTGTGTGTGTGTGTGTGTGTGTGTGTGTGTATGTGTGTGTGTGTGTTGACAAATACAAGTTTTTGGAATGCCTTGCAGATTATTGTTGTTTATAAAGAAGACACTTGCTGGATAGGTAGTGCTAAGTCTCCCAACTAAAAACCATCTGTTCTATGTCTCTTATGGGAAATCTAAATAAGGGACAAAAAATTCATAGCAGGTATGAAGTAACACCAAACTTTTTATCATTGCTTTGAAAATAATACACAAGTATTTTTATGGGAAGAAAGACTTAGGAATACTATACCATTTTTTATTTATGCGTTAGTGCCATAACCACGAGAGAACATTGTTCAGTTTTACTGAAAGCCATGAGAGAATGTGATCAGCACTGTGGTGCTGATCTAAAGCCCATTGAGGTAAATGGGAGTCTTTCTTTTGACTCTAGTAACCTCTGTATTAGCCCCTATATCAATGTGAACTCTATTGTAAATAATTGTTAACAATCTGGGGGTTAGATCTGTTTTTCTAACGTAACTTGGAAAAGAGTCCATATAGAAAGAGTGCCTGTTAAACCAGGAGTCAAAAATGTTACAGCAGGGAAACTACAGGAAAGTACACTTTGTGAATTATTCATGTCCTTGTGAAATCAACCATCCCTCAACAAGTGTATTCTGGCAACTGTGGTGTTTCTGTTGCTTTAATCTGGCCAGAGAATGTTGATGCTTTTTACTCATGACTGATGTTCATGGAAAAAGGAAGCCAAGAATTAGTAATCAGGCTAGAAGATATGTACTTCTGAGGTCATGGAAATAAAGGAGAGTGTTAAAATCTCCTGACTTTGTCTGACACAAAGTTCAGATAAATTGTAGGAGATTAATTCTCCAGCAGAAAAAGGAGAAAACAGTGTTTCATTTAAAAACAAAAACATACACCCTTCAGTGATGGAGATTTCAAAGTAAGAGTATTATGGAGCTAAATATTTAGAGTATTTTGAGAATTGTAAAATAAGTTTCTCCCAGTTAGGATCTGATTCAGGAAAGCATCCCCATCCAACACTCGCTGCTTATAAATATAAATTGTGCCTATGGTATCATGCTTCTGAGCAGCCAGCCACAGGCATACCACAGACAAATAATGTCTCCAAACTATGTACAAGATGGGTTCCAAAAAGACATCCAGGCAAGCTTTTGCTGTTCTTGTGGTGGACTATTCAGCAATTAACAAATTACTGAAGTCAAAAAGACTTCATAACAGGGTTGAAATATATCTACAGAGGTAGAGACTCAAAGCCAGGAAGAAGGAAGTCCTCTTCAAACTAAACAAACAGATAAAAAGAAGATCCAAGCAAGGTGTTTTTTAAGTATATCAGAAGCAGGAAGCCTGCCAAACAACCAGTCGGGCCCCTTGATGATGATAATACAAAAGGAGCGCTTAAAGATGATAGAGTCATTGCGGAGAAACTAAATGGATTCTTTGCTTCGGTTTTTACGGCTGAAGATGTTAGTGAGATTCCCAAACCTGAGCCGGCTTTTGTAGGTGACAGATCTGAGGAACTGTCACAGATTGAAGTGTCACTAGAGGAAGTTTTGGAATTAATTGATAAACTCAACATTAACAAGTCACCGGGACCAGATGGCATTCACCCAAGAGTTCTGAAAGAACTCAAATGTGAAGTCGCGGAACTGTTAACTAAGATTTGTAACCTGTCCCTTAAAATGGCTTCGGTACCCAAAGACTGGAAGTCGGCTAATGTAACGCCAATATTTAAAAAGGGCCCTAGAGGGGATCCCAGCAATTACAGACCGGTAAGTCTAACGTCGGTACCGGGCAAATTAGTTGAAACAATAGTTAAGAATAAAATTGTCAGTCACATAGAAAAACATAAACTGTTGAGCAATAGCCAACATGGTTTCTGTAAGGGGAAATCGTGTCTTACTAATCTATTAGAGTTCTTTGAAGGGGTTAACAAACATGTGGACAGGGGGGATCCAGTGGACATAGTGTACTTAGATTTCCAGAAAGCATTTGACAAGGTCCCTCACCAAAGGCTGTTACGTAAGTTAAGTTGTCATGGGATAAAAGGGAAGGTCCTTTCATGGATTGAGAACTGGTTAAAAGACAGGGAACAAAGGGTAGGAGTAAATGGTAAATTCTCAGATTGGAAAAGGGTAGCTAGTGGTGTTCCCCAAGGGTCAGTCCTAGGACCAGTCCTATTCAATTTATTCATAAATGATCTGGAGAAAGGGGTAAACAGTGAGGTAGCTAAGTTTGCAGACGATACTAAACTACTCAAGATAGTCAAGACCAAAGCAGATTGTGAAGAACTTCAAAAAGATCTCACAAAACTAAGTGATTGGGCATCCAAATGGCAAATGAAATTTAATGTGGATAAGTGTAAAGTAATGCACATTGGAAAAAATAACCCCAACTATACCTATAATATGACGGGGGCTAATTTGGCTACAACGAGTCAAGAAAAAGATCTTGGAGTCATTGTGGATAGTTCTCTGAAGATGTCCGTACAGTGTGCGGAGGCAGTCAAAAAAGCAAACAGGATGTTAGGGATCATTAAAAAGGGGATAGAAAATAAGACTGCAAATGTATTATTGCCCTTATATAAATCCATGGTACGCCCACATCTCGAATACTGTGTACAGATGTGGTCTCCTCATCTCAAAAAAGATATTCTAGCACTAGAAAAGGTTCAGAAAAGGGCAACTAAAATGATTAGGGGTTTGGAGAGTGCCTCATATGAGGAACGATTGAAAAGGCTGGGCCTCTTCAGCTTGGAAAAGAGGAGACTGAGGGGGGACATGATAGAAGTATATAAAATTATGACTGATGTGGAAAAAGTGGACAAGGAAAAGTTGTTTAAATACTCCCATAATACAAGAACCAGGGGTCACCAAATGAAACTAATAGGTAGCAGGTTCAAAACAAATAAAAGGAAGTTCTTCTTCACACAACGCACAGTCAACTTGTGGAACTCCTTACCTGAGGAGGTTGTGAAGGCTGGGACTATAACAATATTTAAAAGGGAACTGGATAAATTCATGGGGGCTAAGTCCATAAATGGCTATTAGCCAGAAAGGGGTTAAGAATAGTGTCCCTAGCCTCTGCTTATCGGAGGATGGAGACGGATGGCAGGAAAGTGATCACTTGATCATTGCCTGTTGGGTTCACTCCCTCGGGCACCTGGCACTGGCCACTGTCGGTAGACAGATACTGGGCTAGATGGACCTCTGGTCTGACCCAGTACGGCCTTTCTTATGTTCTTATGTTCTTAAGGTAGCTGGTGTCCATATTTTGAACTTTTATTCGATATTAGTGGGCTAGTTAAATGAATAAGTTGAAATTGCTCAGCACATTGTAGAATCAGACAACCAACAGAAATCGTCCAGCCTGTGCTCTCTATCTCTATCTCGCACACGCACACGCATACACACCAAGCCTTGTTAAAACTGGAAGCATTGTACTCCTGAAGGTGACATTCTGCTCTTTTGCAGATGTTAAAGATAGTGCCTGCTTAATTATGCAATGTTGATGATGAGCTGCATGCAGATCAAACCGATTTTATCCACATTCAATTATGGCTACATTTAGAAGGGTGTTTACTGTGACTTTCATTGATGTATTCTGTGGTATTATTTGGAAAATTTCAAGACTTCATTAGTTTGAAAAACAGTCTTTGCTTATTGAAGAGCTGTTTCTTATTTCCTCCAAGTACCTGCAATATTAAATCTGGCATTCCTTAAGGGCAAACTATTCAGGAACACAGGACACAGAATAAGGTAGAGTGAGCAATTGAAATAAGAATCAAACTCATTTCAAGTCCAGTAGGCTAGGACCTAAACTTAATTAAATTGGATTTCTCATTCAAGAAGTGGAAAGATTAAAAAGATGCTGTATTTTACAACACTTTAGACCATGACACATTATTTAAATATTTGTTATCAAACATGTCTAGATGTGGCTTCTGTGAATTTATCTGATTTTTTCTTTTAATTAGAATTTTTCACTTTTTATAAAGCACTCTGATGAAAACAACTTTGCTGCTAATGAAAAAATCAGAGTCTTTCATGTGACAGATCAGTTAAAATCATACTGAACTATTGTTTTGTTACTAATTACAATGAGACTAGGATTTAGCCCATGTTTGCAATTTCTATTTGGAAGATCAAGAACATTATGTAATGTGAAAGATGCCTGTCTGACAAGCCTGGAAACTAAAGTCTATTTCTTCACGTTCAGCACACAATGTGACCATATGAACTTCCCCAAATTACTACACCAATATGAGTATAGTTCAGGACTGACTTTTAGGAGTCAGCTATAGGGATGAATGTGACTTTTAATTTCCACAGTCATTTAGGCTGGGATTTTAAAAGACTTATAAAATAATTAGATGTCCACCTCTCATTGAAATTCAGTGAGATATAGACACTAAACTCCCTTCAATATTTGATAATCCTATCTTTAGATTTTATTTTACAAAATGCCTCCATTGTTTTTAGTAATTTTCAAAATTCTTCTAGTGGAGTTTAACAAAAGATAGCTCTGGATTTGGAGAGGAAAAAGGTGACTTTTTTAATACTCCCAACTCCCTTCCCCTGAACTGTGATTTCTGTGTTGGACTTCTTGGAGGGACAGAACAGAATTTTTCCATCTATGTTCAGACTGATGCTCGAACTCAGATAGGCTGGTGTGTCCTGTAGGGTTGCAATATGTCACCAAGTGTGTTGTGACCAGCAAAAGGCTTAGAACCACTGCTCTAATTCACACAACAACCTTGCGCCAAGAAGCTCTTTTCATGTGAGTATAGAGGGAGAAAGTATTAAAAGAAGAGGCCCCTCAGAACTGAACACAAACTAATGGCTTATCTACATGGTACCTTTGTTCTCACTAACTTCAGTGTAAACTCTAATGTGCACCAGCATTATCTGAGACTTACTAAAAGTTCTATAAGGTGTATTAACGTCAATGTTCATAGTGAATCTTTCAGTGCTTACCATCAGGATCTTCCACACAGACTAGTTAATGCGCTATATGCTGGTGCATGTTAGAATTTAGTCACAGGTAATTCAAACTAAGGCACCACATATACAAGCCCTGAGGGTCACTGTCTTTGAAGCTGCTGTTCCTTTCAGATGAAGCTGGTAGAGAGGTTTACTCTTAAAGGAATCTATCAGTAAGAGAGCTCAGTGGAATTTACTTCTCTTGGTAAAAGGTGGTCACATTTAAAAATAACAAAGCTTTCTCCTATGGTGAGAAGAAAAATGAAGGTTACAATGAAAGTGTTGTTAGAGGTATGAAGGAGATAAGAACATCTTGAAATCTAACTTGGTCTAATGCTGAATTTATTTGTAGCTATATGCACCTCTCTCTCTCTCTGGCTGATAAAGACAAGTTACAGAAAACCTTGATTGTACTGGAACACTGACATATTAGATGCTTTATAACAGGATACCGACTCTGATCTGACCGTTATCTCTAGCAAGATAAAAGATGTAAATAGAACCTTTGGGTTGTGTCTATAACAATATATACCTTTAAACACAAAAGCAATATTGAATACAAGGACATATGTTTCAGCCATTTACAACGGAATATTTATAATCCCTTCCCCAACTCCCGCCCCCCACCGCCAACACTAGAGAGAGCGCACGCACTGTGGCCAAGATTTTCAAAAGTGGTAGTGATTTGGGAGATTCAAATTCAGCACAAAAAATCACTAGCTACCTCTGAAAAGCTTGGCTAATAAATCAGATTTAATTTAACCCATATTCAGAAGAAATGTGATCTCTGAGTTCCACAAGATCTCCTCTTGATCTTGAATATATTAGAGTTAGTTAATCTTAATCCCAATTCTCTTTGCAACTTCTCTGAACCTTAAATTACTTATCCTGGTCTTTGGCTACACTGCCTATTCTATCACAAAAAAAAAACCCTACTCCTTTCTTATGCTGATATATAAACAGATGGTTCCTTTACATGTATCAGGGATATTGGAGTGGAGAATATGCTTATAAATATGCATATTTATAAATATGCTTATAAAATTTAGAGGTGACATGAAGCTGAGTCGGTTTGTAAATACTTTGAAGCATTGGAATTCAAAACAAGCTGGACAAATTGGAGAATTGATCTAAATTCAATAAGATGAAATTCAGTAAGGACGAATGCAAAGTACCTCACTTGTCCATTTTATTTTTTCCTTCCTAACTATAAAATGGTGAACAACTTGGTAGGTGGTAGAATTGCTGAATAGGATCTGAGGTTTATGATGGACCTTACGTTGAATGAGTCAACAATGTGATGCAGTTGCAAAAAAGGCTAGTATTCTTGGGTGTATTAACAGGAATGGCATATGAATACCATTATTGTCCTTCTCTACTAAGTACTGGGAAGGCCTAAGTACTGTGTCCAATTCTAATCACGATTCTTCAGGAAAGATGTGGACAAATTGGAGAGAGTCCAGAGAAGAGCAACAAAAAATGATAAAGGGTTCAGAAAAATCTTATGCATAAATAAAGGTTAAAAAACTGGTCATGTTTTGTTTGGAGAAATCAAGATATTTGAAGAGTGTTTTTAACTGTTCATTTAAAAAAAATTAAAATTAATTGTTTAAATTAATTTAAATATGTTAAGGATGGTTAATTGTTCTCCATACCTACTGACAGTAGGACAAGAAATAATGGCTTAAGCTGCAGATTTAAGTTAAATTTTGGATGTGGAGGGTAAGAGTTTCTAACTATAAGGGAAAACACCAAAAGGAGCCCACACAAAAAAGGAAGTTTTACTTAAACAGAAATTAAAAGATAGAGTACCAAAAGTGAAATCCTTGCAAGCTGCTTGGAAACTTTTAAAAGACACCATAATGGAGGCTTAATTTAAATGTCTATTCCAAATTAAAAACATAGTAAGAGGACCCAAAAAAGTGCCACTGTGTATTAAAAAACATAGTAAAACAGCATTTGAAGGCAAAAATATTTCCTTTAAATAGTGGAAGTTAAATCATATTGAGGAAAATAGAAAGGAGCATAAACTCTGGCAAGTTAAGTGTAAAAATATAATTAGAAAGGCCAAAAAGAAATTTGAAGAAAAATTAGCCAAAGACTTAAAAAGTAAAAGTAAACTTTTTTTTTTAAGTGCATCAGAAGCAGGAAGTTGACTAAACAACCAGTGGGGCCACTTGACAATCCAGATGTTAAAGGGCATTCAAGGAAAATAAGGCCATTGTGGAGAAACTAAATGAATTATTTTGCATCAGTCTTTAAGACTGAGGATGTGAGAGAGATTCCAAACCTGAGCCATTCCTTTTAAGTGACAAATTGAGATACAGTTCCTGATTGAGGTGTCATTAGAAGATATTTTGGAGCAAACATTTGATAAATCAAACAGTAATAAATCACCAAGAGCAAATGGTATTCACCCACAAAGTTCTAAAAGAACTCAAACATAAAATTGCAGAACTACTAACTGTAGTAAGTAACCTATCATTTAAATCAGCTTCTGTATCAGATGACAGCTAATGTGATGACATTTTTTTTAAATGGCTCCAGAAGCAATCCCAGCAATTATAGGCCAGTAAATCAAACTTCAGTACCAGACAAATCATTTAAAACTATACTAAAGAACAGAATTATCAGATACTCGACATGGTTTTTGTAATGGGAAATCATGCCTCACCAGTCTATTAGAAATCTTTGAGGGATCAACAAGTATGTGGACAAGAATGATCCAGTGGATACAGTGTATTCAGATTTTCAGGAAGCTATTGACAAGGTCCCTGCTGAAAGGTTCTTCAGTGAAGTAAGCTGTGGAATAAGAGGAAAGGTCCTCTCCTAGGTCAGTAATTGATTAAATGATAGGAAAGAAAGGATTGGAATAAATGCTCAGTTTTCAAAATGAAGAGAAGTAAATTTTCATGCCCCGCGGGGTCTTTATTGGGACCTGTTCAACATATCCATATCCTGTTCAACATATCCATAAATGGTCTGGAAAAAGGGATAAATGGTGAGGAAGCAAAATTTGCAGATGATACAAAATTAGTCAAGATAGTTAAGTCATAGAAGATTAGTGTTGGAAGGGACCTCAGGAGGTCATCTAGTCCAATCCTCTGCTCAAAAAAGGACCAATCCCAACTAAATCATCCCAGCCAGGGCATTCTCAAGCCACATTTTAAAAACCTCTAAGGATGGAATTTCCACCACCTCTCTAGGTAACCCATTTCAGTGCTTTACCATGCAATTAGTGAAACAATTCAATCTAGACCTCTCCATTGCAACCTGAAACCATTGTTCCTTGTTCTGTCATCTACTACCGCTGAGAACAACCTACTTACATCCTCCCTGGAATCACCTTTCAAGTACTTAAACACTGCTATCAAACCCCCCATTCTTCTTCTTTTCTGTAGACTAAAAAAGCCTAGTTCCCTCAGCCTCTCCTCATAAGATCCAGCCTCCTAATCATTTTCTTTGACCTCTGCTTGACTCTCTCCAATTGGTCCACATCCTTTCTGTAGTGGGACACCTAAAACTGATGACAGTTCTCCAAATAAGGCCTCACCAGTGTTGAATAAAGTAGAATAATCACTTCCCTCGATCTGCTGGCAATGCTTTTACTAATGTAGCCCAATATACCATTTGCTTTCTTGGCAATTAGGGCACACTGTTGACTCACATCCAGCTTCTTGTCCACTGTAACTCCCAGGTCCTTTTCTGTCAAACTGCTGCCTATCTAGTCGGTCTGAAGTCTCTAGCAGTGTGTAGAATTCTTCTGTCTTAAGTGCAGTACTCTGCACTTGTCCTTGTTGAATATCATCAGATACATTTTGGCCCAATCCTCTAATTTGTTTAAGTCACAATGTATCCTATCCCTGCCCTCTGGCATATCTACCATTCCCCCTATCTTAGATTAATCTGAAAACTTGCTGAAGGTGCAATCCACCCATCTTGAGATCATTAATGAGGATGTTGAACAAAACTGGCCCCAGCACCAACCACTGAGGCACCCTGCTTGTTAGCTGCTGCCACCTAGACATCAAGTTGTTGATCACCACTGGATGAGCCTGGTGATATATCCATCCTTCTATCCATCTTATAGTTCATGCATCTAACCAATACTTCTTTAACTTGCTGATATGAACATTGTGGAAGACCATGTCAACAGCTTTGCTAATGTCAAAGTATAGTCCAAAACAGACTGTGAAGAGTTACAAAAGGATATCACAAAACTCATAAAAGTGAGAGAGGGGAACAAAATTGCAAATGAAATTCAGTGTTGATAAATACAAAATAATTCACACTGGAAAACACACACACACGCACACGTGCACACACACACACACACAGTCTAGATTAGCTGCTACCACTCAGGAAACAGGAAAGGAATCTTGGAGGCACTTTGGACTGTTCTCTGAAGACATCCACTCAATGTGCAGTGGAAGTCCAGAAATCTAACAATGTTGGGAATCTTTATGAAAGATATAGATAATAAGACAGAAAATACTACATTGCCACTATATAAATCCATGACGTGCACACATCTTGAATACTGCATGCAGATCTGGTCACTTCATCTCAAAAAATGGAAATGGAAAAGGTACAGAAAAGGGCAACTAAAATGATTAGGGATATGGAACAGCTTTCATATGAGGAAAGACTAATAAAACTGGGAGTTTTTAGCTTGGAAAGGAGATTACTTACAGGGAGGGGTTATGATAGAGGGCTATAAAATCTTGACCAATGTGAAGAATGTAAATAAGGAAGTACTATTTATACCTTCTCATAACACAAGAACTAGGGGTTACCAAATGAAATTAATAGGAAGCAACTTTAAAATGAAGAAAACAAAATATTTCTTCACATAAGGCACAGTCATCCTGTGGAACTCTTTGCCAGAGGTGGTTGTTTAGGCCAAGGCTATAACAGGGTTCAAAAAAATGAACTGGATAAGTTCATGGAGGACAGGTCCATTGACAGCTATTAGCCGGGGTGGACAGGAATGCAAAACTATGCTCCACTGTATCCCTACCCTCTGTCAGCAGCTGAGAATGGTGACAAGGGATGGATTATTTGATGATTATCTGTTCTGTTCATTCCCACGGAAGCACCCGGCATAGGCCATCACTGGAAGACAGGATACTCAGTTAGATGGACCACTGGTGTTCTTACAGAATGGCAGTAGTAGCTCTTGTATCAATGTTTCTCTGCCTGCATCTGTCCCCAAACACCTCATTCATCACACTGGAGGAACTAATGATGACTGCCTATAGATACTTCACCACAAGGCAGCTGGAGAACAATGAAACAGCCAGCCACTGGGGCTCATAGGGATTCTGATATGTAAGTAAGACACAAGAAGTAATTATTTTGCCCTGATTAGGCTTTGTAGGGCTAAAACGGAAGATTTTGTGATGGACAGTTAGTGGTACCCACATCCCCTCCTCCTCCCCCATGAGCGACCCGACAGTGAACTGATGCTGGGTTTCATGCTCAAAGCACCAGCTGGAGCCAGTCTCCTGTGTGAATTGGCTGGGCCCTGTTTTGCCCTCTTTTTTTGCTGTTTTGCAAGGCTTGGCTGTGATGTATTTCTTTTATCTGCTCCTTCAAGCTACCTTGGTCTTGGGCTTGAGCATGTGAAGGGAAAGCAGGCTTGATGACCCTGCCTTCTCCTGAGATGCTATATGTTAGCATAGCCCCTGGGAATCTGTGGACTTCACCGCAGGGCCAAGGTAGCAATCTTTGCTGTGAAAACAAGGTGCCTCGGAATCTTCCTCGGGGTCATCCGCAGTCATCCAGGGGGCCCCGACTGCTGAAGAGATGTAAGCTTCTCTCCATAGTGTGCTTTGCTTGCTTAAGGATTTATTTACTCATCCTGGCATTCAATAAATACTTTAAATGGTCTCTGACTGTGTCTGGTGAATCCAAAAGTGAACCTACCCCTTGGGGTATTGTTTGGGGTAACAGGCCTCAACTGGAGTGCTGTGCCCAATTGTGGGCACCTCATTTCAGGAAAGATGTGGAGGAATTGGAGAAAGTCCAGAGAATAGCAACACAAATGATTAAAGGCAAGGAACAGTTGACTTATGAGAGAAGATTGAAGGAGTTGGGTTTGTTTAGTCTGGAAAAGAGGAGACTGAGAGGGGACATGATAACAATTGTTAAGTACCTAAAAGGTTGTTACAAAGAGGAGGGAGAAAAAAATATTTTCCTTAATTGCCAATGATAGGACAAGAAACAATGAGCTTAAATTACAGCAGGGGAAGTTTGAGTTGGACATTAGCAAAAAATTCCTGTCAGGGTGATTAACCACTGGTATAAATTGCCTAGGCAAGTTGTGGAATCTCCATCATTGGAAATTTTTAAGAGCAGGTTAGACAAATACCTGTCAGGGATGGCTTAAGATGGTACTTGGTCCTGCCATGAGTGCAAAAGGACTGGACTCTGACTTCTCATGATTCCTTCCAGTTTCTATGATTCTATAAATGACATTATCACCTGGCTAACCTTCATTCAGACACATCCCTTTACAAAAATGACAGTTAACAGGGTGGCTTGCCCATGGACTATAGAGTTTGGAGCTAAGCCAGCTCTGATTACAATTTGAGCCTTGTCTGAGAGGAATCAAGGATTCCAATACAATAAACAGCAGGAAGCTACTGGGAAGAGTGAGTGATTGAGGGAGAGTAATAGGAGGCAGGAAAAATGACAGTAAACTGATGAAGTTCAGGAAACTCTTCTGAGAGGCCCTGCCTGATAACAAAAAGTGCATCTATGCTTACAAATTAAGTCGACTTAAGCTTGCTTAAGTGGACTTAATTTAATCTACGTCTACACTACATTTTCCTTAAATCGACCTAATCAGCAGCTTAAGTCGACCTAAGGAAAATTAAAGTTGACTTTATAAAACCTAGTATAAAGTCGATTTTACTGGCTAAGTCAACTTTATTAAGTCAGTTTACCCAGTGTAGATGCAGATTAGCCCTAAATTGACTTTAAGGGCTCCAGGGCTCCCCCACTGCCCTCACTGCCAGGGTGGCTGGCATGGGCAGAGCCTGGTGTGCCCCCCTACCCCCACAGGGCAGGACAGAGTCCTGCCTACCCTGCTCCTATGCCTTGCCAGTGTCCCTCTCCTGCTGAGCCCCCTTTGTACCCAGGTACAATGGGGCAAATGCTGATCCCCCTGCCACCATGGACCAGTCCCAAGTCCACCTAGCCCCTAAAAGTCGATGTAGGTGTCCAGTGTGGACGCTCTAAGTCAATTTGGCAGGTTCCCTTTTAAGTCGACTTAATTTCTGAGTGTAGACATGCTAAGTCGACTTAACAAAGTCGACTTTGTTAAGTTGACTTTGCAAAGTTGACTTATTTGGCCATGTGTAGAAATAGCCAAAGAGAGAAACAGCAAAACCTGCTTAGAAAAGGCTTGTGCAGAAGGATGAATTCCAGGCAGGACATATTGGGAAACAGATTGATTGACTGACCCTCTGAGAGGCCAGTTCCGTGCCTGATGAAGATTGTTAGACTTTCTATTTTGTTGTGAAGGACTTTATGTTAGACTACTGAGAGAAAGAGACTGAACCAGGGTTGGGTAATGGAGGGGAAGTGTGTATTAGAGGACTAAATAAATAACTCCCCCCTTGTAGGAATTATTGGATTTTCTTTTTGAAATGGAGAGTTTTTAAAAGTCTCTGAAGAGGTGGGATGGTCAGGAAAGTAGGATACCAAAGAGCAACCTCGGTCCATGAATGGGTACTTCAGAGGCAGTAAATAGACACACTACTACAGGTAGGATTTTCAGCTTATGGCTTTCTTTATGTTGAGTGCTTTCTGAAGAAAATCTTAAGAATTGGTAAGGCACACCACTCCAAAAAGGCACAATTCCCTTGAGCTGAAAAACAAAAGGCATCAGATTACAGTTCATGTTTATTGGGTGTTGTGCCTGCAAGATTCTGTATATGCTAATTTTCCCATGTGGCTGCTTAAGAATTTACCATTGAAATAATTTTTCAACAGAAAAATGTAATTTCCTGAAAATCAAAACTTTCCATGTGAAAATTTTAGATTGTACCCAATATGTTAGCTTTTATAAGAAAATCAAAATGGAAATATTTTGTTTCAGGTTTTTCATCCAGAATAAAAATATTTCCATTCATTAAAGTGAGCTAAAATATTTCATTTTGAATCAGTTTGATATTAAATTGCATCTTCCTCGGGGTTCTGCAGTACCTCATGAAAGTTAGTCGCAGTGTTCCGGACTCTTCCCCCTGGGATGGAATCCTTACTAGACTATATCTCCTGTAATGCACCACATGATGAACTAGAGACTCTTGACTCGCACAGCGCTCCCTGGGTCAGTCAGATGACTGCAGGATTCATTGGGTATATAGTCCAGTGAGGTAGCCTGGTCTGTAGGAAATGATGAGCACATGAGGAACCAGAACTATAACTCCCATAAGTCACCACAGCATCCTTAGGCAGATAAAATGTTATGTCAACTGGACTCAGTATGAAATGCTTTAATTTGGTAATGACAATGTTTGTTTCAACATTTTAAATCAAAACAAAAAACAGTGCAACATTTCCAAATCAACATTTTTCAGGTTTATGTTTCAAAATCAAATGAATATATTGTGCTTTCATCCTGCTTGTCGATGAAAACAGTGTTTTGAAATATCAGTTTCCCATAGGACAAAGTCTGATTTTCAATCAACTCTAATTATAATTAGAAAAATCTCAAAGAGAAGTTAAGCCTCTGATCAAGGAACTACAATTCAAATCAGGCTGTGATCACCTACATATGCGTGTTGAGATACGGTTTACAGTTTTTGTATCTGTCTTCATCTTCATCATTTTGTGCCATTTCTAAAACATGAAATATACTTCCAGGGATGAAAAACTGGAAAACTTCTGTAGTTTTTGGCTTACATTCTCATGAAAGGAGTCCTTCAAGAGATCTTCCTATTGTAGACTTCTCTGTAGAGAAACAGACACTGGGGAATGCTATTCTGCATGATATCTGTACCATAATAGATGTGATGCATATCTCTCCAAGTTGTCATTGCTTGCTACCCAAAGAATCTTTTTACAAAAAATAGGCCCTTCTGCTCTACTGCATTTGATAACCAGGGTTTTTTAAACTGATACGCTGCATGCATCACGTCCCAGAGATTCATAAAAATCAGGTAGCATGCACAATGCACATATCAGTTGGGTAATCTCAACTATATTTCCATACAAAATGTTTTTATACAGCTGTTCAATGCCTAAGATTAAGGGCATAAATAATAATACTATTTTTGCTGAGAACTGGATGAATTTCCAATATTTAAAAAAAGCTTTTGAAACAAGACTTATTTTTGCCAATGTATTCCCGTCAAAAAGCTTATATTAAACACCCAAATTTAATCTGAATATACAAGATAGGAGCAGAAGCCCTTCTCAAACAGGTTTGGCCCACAAAATTCTGATGAATACTGCTCAGGAATAACAGTTCTTTCCCATGTTCTCAAAACTCGATTATTAGTTATTGTGCAATTGCCACTGTTTCTAAAAAAGCCATAGATTAGGCATCTCAAGCATTTTGAATATTTATGCTTGCACATAGAACTGGTCAAAAGCATGATGTTTCAGAAAGGTTTTCAATGATATTTTTCCCCTAATTCTTTTATTTAAAAAAAAAAGCCAAATATTCCAAAGAATAACAGATGGAAATATCTTCCTCTCCAACTCCAACTGGAAATCTTCTAAAGCAAGAATCCATTATTTGATTTTTGCATACTCTACAGCATTGTGTACACATACAGAATGACCTGGCAAACTAGTAATAATCCTAATATTGACACTTATTAAATAATACAAGCCACTAATCTACTAAAATATAACCTCTCACAGCTGTATTCAAGCTGCAAAGTTCACCACTTCCCTTGGTCTCCTTGAGAATATTTATAGCATGGTATATTCCTTATATAGATAAACTTGCAGGAAGGTAATATGCAATGTATCATTATGAAATGGATTTAAAGGGGTGTGTAAAAGAGTGGGAAAATTCAGTTTTAATAATGCATACGCTTTCCTTGTTTGTTTGAAATTCATAATTCAGCAGGGTTAATTATTCTTCTGTTGCTCCTGATAAGACTGAATAAAGACTCAGAAATGAACAATTACGTATAGAAAACAAACTACTGTGTAGAACTGTTCAACTTTCTCCAATCTTCATGAGTTGTGTATCCCCAAAACTAAATGCATTGTAATTTTTATTTATTAATTTATTTTATTGCTTGGCTTTTGGCAGGAACTGCCAGAGACAAATGTCTAGAAGCTAGAATAATTGTTTATATCCAAGACAGGAACTTCTTTCAATTTATGACATTAATAAATAGTAAATATCAATGAGAGATAAACAAAGCACCTTTTTTTTCTAGGATCCCTTTTGTTGTGGGAAGATGGAAATTGAATAAAATGTGCTTAACCACACTGTTTTATAAAATGATGGTTTTGTTTTTATTGGAGGCAGGACAAGTATTACTGATCATGGGATAGTCTCCAGTCACAAATACTTCACAGTCCATGCAGATTATGTGCTCTATAGTATGCATATTACCAAATGGACAAGTTTCACTGAGCAATCTCAGATGTTAGGATTCCAAGCCAATGTAGAAGGGTGTGGGGTGTTTGTTTTTTATAAAAGCCTTTAAAAAAACAAACAAGGAGTTTGGTAGCACTTTTAAAGACTAACAAATGTATTTACCACATGAGCTTTCATGAGAGAAAATCCCATTTTGTCAGACATTTGAAGATGGGGAAGATAGGGTGACATTTTCTCCCACAAAAGCTCACGTGATAAATACATTTGTTAGTCTATAAAAGTGCCACTGGACTCCTTGTTTGTTTTGCTAAACTAGAATAACACAGCTACCTCTTTGAAACTTATAACTCTAAAATGCTATTTCTCATATATCCCACAAAGAGGTTAAATGAATACTGAAAAGGTGTAGTAGGATTTGAATTATGCATTTCAATTGCCTTTTCTCCTTGCTACTACCACATGCTGTGCACACAGTGAAGAAATTTAATAGTAATATGCCAAAACATTACATTCCCCAGTAATTCCTTTGTAACTGTGAGAACTGCTTGCTTACTTCTCTGATGCATAGCTCTGGCATTAACAGTTGTTCTGGCAAAAGGAGGATGGGAAATGGCCAATAATTCTAAACAGCTCATTGAAGATGTAGAATGAACCCATTTCTAAATCATCAGAACTGACAGCATGCAGGATCGGGGGGAACTTTGCAAATCATTCAATGAATGTAAAGTTTAGAATTAGAATTATTTATGAGCTCAACTCTGAAAGACAATTATTCTTTGAAAATACAGAAGAAATCCTGCATTTGAGCTTTTGATGGTACGAACTGAAATATTCAATATATTTTCCAAAACATTGACTAATGATAGTAGTTGCAATATAAAGTTTTTATATTTTCTATGTGTATTCCTGTTTAAATAAATGTTTAAGACAATTTATTAATGTAAATGTGATTTTCATTTTCAATTTAAAATGAAGAATGGGTTAAACCAATGGTTCCCAGCCTTTTTTGACTCAAGGGTCACTAATATAATGTTTGCTACCCTGAAAGGTCACCAATCTCCACCAACAGTGTCATTCTCCCTCTCCTCCCCTCCCAGCTGTCAGATCGAACTTCATCAATGAAGATCTTCTGTCTCCCAGGGAAACCACACCCATCCTTTAGCCCCATGCATTCCACCTGGGTCCCTAGGCCACTGGTTTTCAAACTTAGGGTTAGCATGGGGCTCCCTTCTCCGCAGGACCCGAGCGGTCCCAGCCCAAAGGGAGCCAGAGGTCCTGGCAAAAGGGGAGCTGTGGCTCCCTTCTCACTGGGACCCACGGGGGTCCCGGGGAGAAAGGAGCCCGGCTTCCTTCTCCTCGGGACCATACCCTAGGTCAACTTATAGAATAAGTCGACCTAGGGTGGCCACACTGTCTTTAGGTCGACTTAACTATTCGACTTAAGAGTTAAGTTGACCTAAAGACTGGTAGTTATTATGTCTACTTAAGGAGCTGCTTAAGCCGACTTAATGACAGCCAGGCGTGGACACGGCTTAATTTAAGTCAACTTAAGCCTCCTTAAGTCGACTTAAATTGCCAGTGTAGACGTAGCCTATAAGTTTATTTACAAAGACTAATCGCTTAGTAAAAGATAAAGTCCAATGGCAAAAGGGCAGAAGAAACAGATAAGCATGTCACAGGGGATACTACTGTTCTTTCCCCGCACCTCCCAATATCCCTCATGCAGAGGGTGCATGGTAATCAGCTGCACTCCATCCAGAATAGAGCAGTATTGTGAGCATAGATTTGCAAACCCAGAGAATACCTGAAGACTCAATTTTGGAATAAATCTACAATATCAGTGGAATAGACTCTAAAGGACAGATCCTCAGGTGCTGAAAGAGGCACTTGATTGCAGAGAGAAGTGCTGGAGGACTAAGGAAACAGACACTGAAGTGACAAAACACCACAAGACTCTGAAAGGTCTGATGCACCAGAGCATCAAGCCAGGTAATGAAATGGTTAGAAATAACAGCCATTGAAATGATGGACAAGCACACTGAAGTGCAGGGCTAGAGATGCTAGGGAATTATATAGACTTGAGTGGAAAGTGGAATTATAAATAGTAAAGAACATTCTGTATGTGACATTAGGATGCAGTGAAATGCAAGAGTAACAGTTCATGAGGTATAGTCTCCTCTAGGGACTTAGCTTGCCAACCACAGTTAATGAACTGACTAGAAAGAATGTATAGGCCTGGTCAACACAAAGTTTTTCAGTATACCTTTTAGGAGTGTGAAAAAAAAGTCACATTCAAATTACATAGCCGTGTTAGTGAAAACCAAGTGTAGATGCTGTTAAGATATTTATTAAAGTCCTTTTGCCAGTCTAGCATATTCTTTCAGAGGCAAGTTATACACAACAGCAAAGAACGTTTGTTAGGGGTGTTCTGACAGGTTCAGACATATGACTTAAGACCCGTAAATGAAAATCCTGTGCAGATGTTATCTAAGATAGATGTTTTGTGGTTAAGCTAAACTAGCTATAAAGTAAGTTGAGATTCTTAGAAAAAAAAGATTCTATATAATTTGACATATTGATTATGACTTTATTGATGTCCCTGTGTAAATAATGAGTAAGAAAGGCATTGCAAGACAATTCCTCTGTTTTTCTTTGTTAGAAATACACTAATTAGCTTTCTGATAACCCTAGTAATCAGACCTACCACAGAACTAATGCTTTCCTTCCATTTCTAATTTACATTTCTTACTTCAATGTCAACAAGACAGATTACTTATTCTTTCTGCACTGTTCAAGACATGGTTTTCTGTTTATCAGTACTTGAAATGACAAGTGTCTCTCTCTCTCCTTCTTTGCTCCCCTCACACCCGATGCCCTACTGTTAGATTTGGAAGATTTCATGAACCCCTAATTTTGGTTGGGAGCTAGTACAAGCGGTGCCAGCAGTGGTTAAAGTATAATTTGACAGGCCCCGGAACCCCCCTAATCTCCAGGCCCCCTTCCCATATTGTCTGGGTCCCCTTCATGCATGTGTGGGCCCCAGCCCAGGTAGACATTTGCAACCACTTCTCAGTACCACATGCATCAGTTATCGCTCCATAAAAATATTTATAACTGTATATGGTGTTTATGTCTATAGCAATTATTGTCACAAACTAACAAACACTGCATAGCACAATAAGTATTGTGATTAACAACGGTGAGGCATAGGACATGCCAGCAGCCAGGGCAGGGCAGTACATGTGTTCCGCTGGATTTTTCTATTTTTAGGGGCCCCGGAACGCTGGCTCCTCAAATTTGCAGGCCCCGGAACTGCGTTCTGGTGCATTCCCCCTTACTTTAACCTCTGGGTGCCAGTGGTTAAAGTAATTTGAAGTGGGAAAGAAAGCAGACAACAGCAGGTGATGGAGGAGCTTCAAGGAAGTAGTTTACCCATTTCCAGAAGAAGGAGAGGTAAGCTGTGCTCTTCTTGACTTTAAATTCTATACAAATCCAAAATCTTAAAATGGAGATTTGATTAAGCTGAGGGTTTTTTTATTTAAAACAGTGAGTTTTTATGTGTTTCCTATGACAATGGGTTAATCTTAGCAGTTAAACCAACTAATTTGGATAAATATAGATATTATATTTGGGCTAGTAACAAAATTCCAAACCAGGCAAATTTTAACACAACAAGGCTTTTCCTTTTGTTTATTCATTTGTTCAATATATGTCCCAGACATATAATGAATGTTGTATAGTACAATCAAAATTCCATTAATAACAGGATATTTTCCAAATTTCATGGTCTACAGTTTCCAGGGGTGCTTATCATAATCTAATATAGACTGTGGAGCATGTAATTTGGAAAATAGCAGTACAAATGATCAAGATAGGAGAACTATGGCCTATTTGATTGTGTAGGGGGCTAGAAACATTTGACTTCTATTTGCGATCCTGCCACTGACTCAATTTCTGTGACCTTAGTCGACATACTTAACTTCTATTGTACCTCAGTTTCCTCATCAGTAAATTTCAGATACTGATACTTGGCTTTGTAAAGATTCTTGAGATGGATGACAAAAATATTGGTCAAATTCCAAAGGGGTAGCCGTGTTAGTCTATTGTAGAAAGACAACAGAGTCTTGTGGCACTTTTAAAGACTAACAGATTTATTAATCGCATGAGCTTTCGTGGGAGAAAATCCCACTTCGTCAGACGCTTTGAAGATGTTGGTTTTATCCTTAATGTTTCTTTAGAATATAATGAACATCTCACACTCTGAACATCACAATTATATTCTTCTTTCATTATTTCTTTCGAAGATGTATTTTTCTATCCGCTTTTATTTATTTGAAACAATCTTTTCAGAGTCACATTTGCTGTTTTTCTTTCTTGCCCCCTTGCTGTTAGTTTATTGATTTTTCTGTGAACTTAATGGAATGTCTGTGTCTGTATTCTCTTTATTTAATTCATTATTAGCTCCTTTTTCATTTCCTGATATTCTTCAAGCTCTGGACTCCATGGAACCCTTATACTTAGTCTCATAAAATAACTCTGTGTATGCAGTCATAGTTTCTTATAATAAATGCTCCCTGGAATCTTTTTTGGCCAGATATGTTTGATTGCAGAAATGAAGTTTTGATAGTGTGATTAGAATGTTATTTCCCTCACTCTTCCCGATACCATAATTATTGCAAGGCATGGGGCACTTGAACTGCAGCTCTCAAGAGTGCCATGGCAGCATTTCCAAAACAAAATATTTCAGGTTTTGGACAAACTATTTGATATTTAGATTGTTATGGAGGTTGGAAGGGAAATACCAAGACCATCAACTTACCCATAAAAAAGTCAGTGAAAACAAGACCTTCATTTTGTTTTTTGTTAAAATTTTCCATGGGAAAAACCCAACATTTTCTCACAAGTTCAATTAATCCATTTGGTAGAACAATTTTCAGGCTGTTTGGCTGTTCATTTTGACTATTCAGTATTGATCTTTTTCTTTCATCAAAGTCACACAGTATTTCTGCTCCCCATCCAACACTTTTTAAACAGAGCAATAAGCTAAAGAATGAAGCAATACTGGATAATGGTAGAACACATACCCTTGTTTATACATAAACATGTTTGTCTTTGTTCTACTAGAAGCATTCCTACCAAGAGCTCCCCAAAAATTAGTGCAAACAACTGGTTTGTGAATAGAAAGATAGATTCATGAACTTAGTCAAATACAACAATTTGGAATTGGAACCAATTTTCATTTACACTGTTTTTACAGAACTTGACTAGCTCTGGACCTGTCTATCCTAACTCCCATTATTCCAACCCTAACATTGTAGCAGTGTTCCAATCAAATTTCACATATCTTTCTTTCCATTCTCAAAATGATTTTTCATGTCTTCCATGGAAAAAAATTATCAAAAATTAAAAAAATATATATTAATTGACTGGGCTTTCAGTGGTGAACTACATACTGCTCCTGTAAAACTGTTAACCTTATAAGGCAGTCATTGTCAAAAAGCCTCTTCCCAGCTCCCTTCTGAGCTACAGAAAGAAAGGGAAAAACCTGACTCTATACTCCATTACTAGAAAAATGTATTATATTCATTTCCATCTAAAAATCAAACAATTAATATCAGTTTTGACTGATTGAAGCCAAATCCCTATTCGCTATGTGAAAACTTGTAAAATGACAAACAAAAAACAACTCACAACTTCTCAGAACCATATGATGAAAAACATATGTTCCAATTACACTCCCCCCAAACTCCTAGAAGGCACCCCTCCACAATCCCCTCACATGCAGGGTGTTCCTGGATGTCACCAAGCTTTCTGGGGTGAGTTCTCTCTATTAACGTGCAGATTCTTCTGGATTCCATAGCAGCTAGTACACCAAACTCTTCATATAAATTATTCCTAATTTTAGTAAGAATAGACAGGGCTTGTTATGTTCTGCATACATATGCAGCAGCTGGGGCTGATTTGACAGCCAGAAGATAGGGTGCATTTAACATTGACTGGACAGTATATGTTTGTGTGATAATGATTCCGTCATCACTCAACTTTCCAGAATTTGGCCCATTATGTCTTTAGTTCTTGTAATGCAACATCACCTCATATTTATCCATATTAGAAATATGCAGGCAAATAGGCTCACAACAAATATCCACTGTTCTAAGTTTTTCATTTGTTAATAGAAACCTCTAACACAGTGGTTCTCAACCCTATAGGAAACACCCTCCCCTACCCCTGCTGAATCCAACCATCTCCCTGGCTCTCTGTGACACACTTGCTGCTGTGTGGTGACACAGTAATGTGTCCCAACACAGTGATTGAGAACTGCTGCTCTAACAGATAGCTAGTCTGTCTAGGTTAGAGGAAGATCATAGAATAAGTTATAATACTTCCAGATTCCTTTGCTCTGCTTTCAACATTAATACCGTTAAGAAGTTACCAGCTATTGCTCAGTAAGAATGTAAACTTTTCTGATTACTAAATCTAAACTTAAAAGGAAAGCCAGAATCTTAGTAATCCTTTTGTTTTATGTATATTACATGTGTGCTTGTGTGAAGTCAGTGATGTGCTAAACATATATATTTTAACTGTATATATAAAAATTAGTATCAACACATACAGTCCTTACTTTAACACATGGTTGATTTTAGGTTATTGTCCATCATGCATGGGCAGTTCATTGAGTATTCTGTATTCAGAAACAGAAATTACATGATTTTTTGTTTGTTTGTTTGTTTTGCTTATTGAGGTTTGCCTTGATGCTTAATGTCAAGCCTTTGTTCCAAAGCTTGGAAGTATTGGAGCTTCCAAGTGAAAAAAATGTAACAATGACTTCATCTTCCTCTATATGCTGTTCCCCAGTGCTTGAATCCTAACATCTATTTTGATTTGCTGTTACAGCCTGACCTGATCCTATGTCATATACTTCCCTTCATTTAATTTCCTCCCATTTTGTAAGTTTCCCATCTTCAAGGCGTCTGACAAAGTGGGATTTTCTCCCACGGAAGCTCATGCAATAAATAAATCTGTTAGTCTTTAAAAGTGCCACAGGACTCTGTTTGTTTAGATGTGAGAATAGTTTTTTCACATAACTTCCCCTCTGCCATCATTTTTCCCTAGTCTCATTCTCAGAAATGACTCAATCATTTGGGCTGAAATGTGTTAGCATGGAAAGTTTCTGAACAGACTTTTAAAGTTTGATGACATTATAAATAGCTGAAAGCTGTGTCTCATAACAGGAAGTGGCAGGCAGTTTTAAACAAAGGTAATGCTACTCAGCCTGCCTCTCTTTTAAGACAGAAATCATAATGTAGAACTGAAGAATTCACCATTTGAGAGACTGCCATATCTCTAGGTCTGACTTAAAAAAAGCTAGTACAAAAACTCCTGGAAGTTAATGTTGCATTTCTCATGCTACCAGTATATTTGGATTTTCACGGACATTTTGAAGTAGATTATAAACATCACAGTTCAAGAGCTGAGCTCCAAGAACTGTTTGTCTGAACTTGCTCCATGGGCACAATCCATTTTAACCGATTCTCTGAGTTGCACTGATTTTCTATATTTTTTATACCATGCACATCAGCAGCATAGTCAATCTTATTTGTGCCCTTTCCAGCACAGTCACAACCTTCCCCCCTTCCAAATCCTAAATTTCTTTTTTTAATCAGTGTGGAGTCCTAGAATTTCTCTAGTAACTTTCTGTAAGAAGTTGTCTTAGAGTCTAGACAATGTTACAGAAAACAACAGAAGCAACATAGGTAAATAGCTTTAAAGAGATGATAAGCAGTTGTCTGAGATTGAGGCAAATGTCTCTCTCTAGCTGATAGCCCCTACCTACTTTTTAGGGCCCTAAACACCCCAAAAATCTTTTCCTGGTAAAAGAGTTTGTGCCTTTTATTTACAGGGCTCTTTCCCTATTACCTTTACAAACAATACATCATATTAACATTGAGATGGCATCCTCAGCTATTGAGGTAAAAGCTCTAATAGCATAGTGGCTTCTCCTTTTGGTGGTTTCCTTCTTGTGCCTTTAATAGCTTCTGGCTAATGTGTTAATTAACTTTTTAAACTGTCTAGCCCATTTCAATCTATCATTTGGGTGCTGTTTTCAGAGTCAGGTGCGCTCAGGACAACTAATTGAAATTGCAGTAATCAGTGTGCTGGCTGCCCAAAGAATAAGATTAGGTGATATCAAACCTTTGAAAGTATCAGACTGGATTAGAAAAACATAGGGAACATAGTAAGAGCCAGAAGGCTGTGAGATGGGGATCTTTTATTTTATTTGAATGTGGAAGCAAAGAGTGGGCTAATACACTGCTACAAACTAAAATGTTAGGAACAGTTAATATAAATTACTAGCTACCAAATTATTTAGCCAAAGCACAGGAGGTAATCTATGGAATGTTCTTAGATCTGAATGATGATGATAAAACAACAGGCAAAGAAGAAGAAAGTGTTAATAAGTACATGACTAATTAGTAAAGCAGGAGGGGAAAGGAAGCCATCAAATCAGAGCTTACTATATTTAAGGGAGGGACCCTACCTGAGAAAAGGTTTCAGATCTTTAGAACCAAGCTGGGTAGCCTTCTTTCCCTAAAGTGTTAGGAGTGCTAGCAGTACAGGCATGTAATAAATGTTTATAAAGGCAAAATGAGATGCAATAATTGAGGTAAATATTTCTATGAAAATTGTATAGAGGAGGCAGAAGTTAAGTGTAGTCATTGTCTGGTCTATAGATTGTGTATTCAGACCAGACAAGCTCAGAAAATATAAATGGCAAAAATTGTTGCATATTTTCTATAGAAACTGTAGGGAGACTCTCAAAACATCCGGTGCGGAAAGAATAGAAATATAGCCCAAGCTATGAACACATCTCATTTACAAAACATGACAAACACTGCAGAAGGGATAACTAATGGTGCATTAGTGGGTGGGGGAAGGTTTATTACATGTATGATAGAACAGATGAATTGCACATCACGAATGGGGAAAAATATTTCCACCTTATAAATGCCACTTTTTATCCACATATATTATAATCTATTTCAAAGAGAACCCTCAAACTGTTTTCAGAGAGATATATAAACATTATGTTGCATATGTTATTGGGGGGAAATGAAAATTATAGCCAGAGCAGCAGAAAAAATGCTTTTCTATTAGCGCTCTGTCATTGGACAACATTGATATGATTTTGAATGAGGTTAATGGTGAATTATAACTAGTATGGGGATCACAGTCTTTTGTTAGCATGCACCCATTTTAATTGCATATGATCTATATTTAAAAGACAATATCCTGAAAATGAAAAATAAAAACAGCTGTCATGTATATCCAGGAAACATGGTTGGTTAAAAAGCTTGCTTTTAATATTCTAGGATCTATTGCCTATAGGCAAAACCAAAACCTGGAGGTAAAGAAGGCTTTTAAATTTTAATAAGAGCAAGATTAATTTATATAGCAGGAGAGAACAAAGAAATTTCAAATAGACTGCTTTTGATAACCCAATGCAGAAGAGAAATCTTTCATTAAAAACTTGTATCTATAACCATGTCAAAAATTAATCTTGGAATGATAAGAAATAGTGAAAAATTCTAAAAAGCCTATCTCTTGTATGCAGTGACATAAATAATCACAATAAACTGAAAGGCAGTTAGACAATAGCAATTGTGCATGCTTAGAAAAGTTAATTGATGAAAACAATCAAGTAGTTTTAAATGTTGGTACACCAACTATATTTAATGCAGCAGATGGTAGTTTTTTCTTGCTTAAATTGGGGAATCATAACAGACGATCCAACAGGGAAATGTATAAGAAAGAAGAAACAGGGAGTGATCATTTTCCTATACTTATTACTCTTCAAGGGCAAAATAAAGTTGAAGATAATGGAAAATTATCCACCAGGAATTTTAAACTAACTGGGAGCTCTATAAAAGTGTACTAAACTTAGGAAGGTTCATTATGTGACTGATGACATAGAAAATTTCAATGACACTATAACAAAGGGATTAATAATAGCTGTTACAGTAGTTCTATGTAATATACTAAAGTACTCCCAATAATAAAAATTCACTTCCATGGTGGAATGAGGAAAGCAAAATCCCAATTAAAGAAAGGAACTATCTATAAATAAGTAAAAAAAAATGCAATGAATAATAAAGATCTAATGACATATAAAAGAAACAAGGCAATAGCACAAAGAATTAATTTTTAAAAATCAAAGAGAGAGTTGAGGAAGTACTGCAGGTGGATAAATAAAGATGCCAAGAAATTAGAGCTATAAAGGCTAATTAGAAGAATGAATGGAATTCAGATTGAGTGTAGTCACACCCCAGGTCTTATTTGAACTGATGGTTTTGCCTGTGGGAACTTCAGAAAGCCATTGACATCAGCAAGAATACATCCCAAGATAAAGATAACATTTGCAATATAATGTTTATATATCTCTCTGAAAACAGTTTGAGGGCTCTCTTGGAAATACATTATACTATATGTGGATAAGAAGTGGTACTGGTAAGGTGGAATCATGCAGTAATTATTCCCATACAAAAACCATGCAAACAATCCACAAGAGGATGCTTACAGACCTATTGCTCTTACTTCCTGTTTGGGGGAAAAATATGGAGAGACTGTTGAATCACAGATCAGTTACTTAGTTGGGAAACAGTGACATTATAGGTAAGATGCATAGTGCTTTTAGAAAAGAAAATGCACCACTGATCACATGGTTAAATTGAGAACTGAAATACAAAACAGTATGAGTCACAAAGTTGTCAAGATGCATCACAAGTGATAGAGGGAAGATTGGTTGTACAACATTGGTGCCCTAATGAAAAAAGGAATAATGTATGGGTGAATTCGGGACTTTTGACTAAAAGTACCATTCAGCTTAGACTTGAAAAAGTTATATTGACTATATATAAGAGAACATTATGTAACACTTTGATAAATACTCTACTAATATGAATAAGTGGCGGTCACTTTAGTTGTAGATGATTGTGCTTTGTGTTTTAGGAAAAGGAATATTGACATGGCAGAAAAGAATCAAGAAAGTGTTGCAACTGACCTCTGATTTGAGAAATGTATGGGTTTCAAATTCTCCACTGCCAACCCAAAGGACTGATCTTTATAAAAAGGAAAGTTACAAAGGAATGCAAATTGTATCTGGATGGGGAACAAAAAGATATAGTTAAAAGATTTAAATTCCTAGGAGTAATATTTGATAATAAATTACTTTGGAAACATGATATAGATGATGTTCAAGATAAATGTACTGGAAAGATTACCCTGCTTAAAAGACTTGCTGGGATTAATTAGGGGGATGAGAAGAAGACACAGCTGATGGGATACTGACCCTTAATCAGACCAGTTATTGCGACTGCCAATCCTCTGGGTCAACATCAAAGTTGGAACTTTAAAAATTAGATTTAATATGATCCCAAGCATTAAGAATTGCATGTGATGTATTTCTTACAACATCTATATACCTGCTACAGATAGCATCTAGTGAAAAGTCAGTTATGCTATAATTGAAACTACCAGAACTAACTTTCTGGCCCCAAATTAATGAGAATTGTAACGATTAAAGTACCAAACAAATATATGAGCACTGTTGGGAATTTGATAGCTGAAATACAGCACATATAATTAGAATGCCACATACTGTTAAAGTGTAGGTGCAGAAGTTGAAAGACAAGGAAAAGCTAAATGAAGTCAAAACTTTTAGTCATGGGAAATTTAGTTATGGATGGAAAGTCTGGGTGTCCAAATGTGGATTTAGATTTATTTTGTAAACTTAAGGATAAAAAAGAGCAGGTAATAAAAATGAATCATACCCATACATAGATGAAAAATGAAGTGAATTTTGTCAAACGTATACTGATGGGGGCACAGAATTTTTTTTAAAGGGTGGGAGAGGATAGGGACAGCATATTTTATAACAAAATTTAGAATTAGTACATCTAAAAGAATATCTGACTTTGTAGTTGTCATAAGAGCCAAACTAGTAGCAATTAAGTTATAATGAATTTGGATCAAGGACATATGGCCAGCAGTAGCTGTCACTTTTTAAGTTTCAAATTCAGACCTTATTGGTGTCTCAGTATATAGAAATGATTTGATCTATGAAATTATATTTCTAGTAGCAGTGTTAGTACAGGATAATAAAAATATAATATTAGCATGTATCCCAGCACATATCAAGATTACAGAATGAAATGGTAGACAAAATAGCTAAACATATTGTAAGAAATGGAAAGATTGACATTGAAAGACCCTACAATAAACAAAAAGTTAAAAACCTAGGACAGAAAAATTTAAAAACAGCAAAAAAAAGTTGGATTAATGAAAAAAGAGGAAGGTTACTTATTAGTATTTTAGTTGCTCTCTAGAGTTGAGGATAATGAGATAGTTCAGGACCTGGATAGGAAAAATGAAATCATTTTATTTAGCATACTAACTGGCCATTGTGACTAACACAAAAAAATCACTTTTTAACAATAAACAAACACAAAGATAGACATTATGTGCTCTGTAAGGTGGAAGAAAACTTATTTTTATAGGTATGTAAATGTTTTGATAAAGAAAGGAAAAAGCTTTCTGAGGAAGTGAAACTTCCTCAGGTAACAAAAGATACATTGTTATTTAGTACAAATAACAGGCACATGGGGATAGTATTAGAAAGATCTTGCATTACCTGAAAGACACAGGACAGAGTTAGAGACTATAAATGGTTAAATGATTAAGAATTCTAATCATTGGTAGGCTGACTACTATAAACTATCTAGTTCAGTTTGTTTCATCAACAAAAAAAGGAAAAAGAATGCTGGCTCAGCTCATGTTGCCCAGCACTTTGTCACAGCAACAAAGGTGAAACGCCTTCCACCTACCAAAATTGTCTGAGGCTGAATTGAGAAAGTTCCCATAAGTACATAGGCTATGCCTACACTTGTAAAGTTAAGTCAACTCTGTTAAGTCGACTTAACAGAGTGGCTACACTTTAAGTTGACTTAAGTCAACCTTGTTAAGTCAACTTAACAGTAGACTTAGCTGACCACACTGGCTTTAAGTCGACTTAAGAAGTCGACCTTCAGAGGTGGTGTTATTAAGTCGACTTAAGCTGTTATTAAGTCGACTTAATAAAAGCCCAGTGTGGACGCTGCTTTGTGTAGGTCGACTGATGCTTAAGTCGACCTAAATTGCCAGTGTAGATGCACCCATAGATATTTAGAGCTTCATTGAATAACTGAATAACTTCAATGACTTCTCAATTCCAAGGGAGCAGATGGCCTTCCAATCTTCTTGTGATGAGTTAACATCATGATTCAGGATCAAACCTTGAAAGGGTAGATTCCCCCTGTACTCTCTGATGGCATCTGGAAATAATGGCCTGTAATATAGTCTCATACAACCCTCAGGAGCAGCCATTTTCATCTCTATTTTCCAGAAGTGTTTATTTAAGCATTTCTTAATGAGATGTAAGTGCTACAGAGCTGTATAATATATTGATGCTTTCTGATCTTATGGCTGCTGCATCCCAGTATCCTGGGAGGGTACGGGGGGGGGCTGTTTGGTTGGTTTGGGGTTTTTTGGTTAGTTGCTTGGGTATTTTTGTTTTCAGAATTTTATTCTGAAATAATGCCATACCAGCATAATCAAGAAAAAAACAGAAGCATCATACTAGTCATTCAACATATGTTTGTAAGACTGCCACTTGCCTGGAATAAATGCTGGCAATAACCTCAAATCAATGAAGAAAAAGTAATCAATATGTTCAGACTAGCTATGCTCCCTTCCTTTGATGTTTGCCCTAAAGAATATGTTTCTCTACAAATTGGATTAAATATCTAAAAATGTAATAAAATACTGTTTACTTTTCAAATTGCCCATCAAATTCTCCGAAGACATCTGTCAAATAAAAGTAGTATACAGATCAAGAATGTTAAGAATTTTGGTCAGGAAAATATTTCTCGGTAATCTCCAGGTGTAATGTGATATCAACCTCTTCAATTTGAATCCAAAAGATTTTCTATTATGCAAGTTGATATTTAAAGGTTAATAACTAGGGCTACGTCTACACTAGGAAAAGTTAGGTCGACTTTGTTAAGTCGACTTAATAAGGTCGACTTTGTCGAATTAAAGTTATCCTTATTAAGTCGACTAAACAAAGTGGTTTCCCTTAACCAGGTTTTAGTAAGTTGACCTAACTGCCCTTAGGTCAACATAAGAAAGTGGACTTACGCGTCCACACTGGCCTTAGGTCAACCTAAGTAAGGATTAGGTCGATCTAAGGAGGGTTAGTTCGAATACCCTGCAGTTCTTATTAAGTTGACCTTAGCATTCATTAGGTCGACTTAAGGAAGCTCCTTAAATCGACCTAATGAAAGTCTGGTGTAGACAAGGATTAAGTTAGGTCGACTTAAGCCTCCTTAAGTCGACCTAACTTGCCAGTGTAGACATAGCCTAGGTGTTTACTTATAGATAGTGCTATAGCTCACCAATCCATTAATTATAAATATCTGATTGTACATATAGAAATATCTACTAAAAGTTGACCAGTGCCCTCTCTATCTAGAACTGCCCATCACAAAATTGTTTCAAATACTGAATAGAATCTTGGTTAACTCCTTCATTGCAGGAGATATGGTTTCTTATGCATCCTCATCACAATCTCTAGCAAAGGGATAATTTATAACACCATATCTGCTTTGTCGGAGTTATCACATCTGGTGTAGTGTTGTATTATTTTTACATACTTCAGTTGTATTAATGAATTAACTTATTAATATTAGCGATAGAAGAGCAAAGGAGAAGCCAGATTTGATTTGATATGGGGTGGTTGTTCTGAGTTAGGCTCATCGCTAGAGTCATACACAGGTAAATTACAAATAATATAACGTTGTAATGACATTTTTAAAAAAGTGGCTGTGAATATATAGGGTCAATGCAGATTGTGTTTGTTAACCATGGTGTTATGCATCCAATGAGTCAGAGAACTCATTAAAGCCCATGAACATACCACACACTTTTTTAAAGCTTAATAGAAGGATTAATGAGGCTCCTTTACGCAGGTAAAACAGTTGCAGAGCATGAAGGCTCTTGCTCAAGGCACTAGACCATTTTTATATAGAAAAGGCATTGCTTAGCTTTCAGTAGATGTTGCCAATACAGAGCTAAGCCAGGGTTATATATACAGAACAAATGGAAACAGTAATGGTATGCAGTCCCAGAACACACGGGTGGGTTTAATTAAGTAATGGTTCAGGCTGAATTAACCCTTTGTCATATTTCCAGCGTAGTCTTCTGAATACAAAGTGTTAAGGTGCTGTTATGAGCACCCCATAAACTGGCCGCCACCTCCCTTGTGATATACAGATGTAGAAACTGTTTCTCCTCAGGTCACGTAGAGAAACTGTTTATCAGATACTGTCCCCAGGTCACATACCAGATAGTGCCCCCCAGGTCAGGTAAAGAACTCATGACTGCTAGGCTTGTGACTATCAACATGCTTTATTGCACGTAGAGAACTCCTGGCTGCTAGGCTTGTGACTATCAACATGCTTTCCGGGGTACAAAATACAACATGCAATCATTCCGGGGTACAAAATATATCGGAAGGACAGAACAGGTCGT